>JASXTE010000003.1:47627473-48159973 GCA_030280995.1 Hemileia vastatrix | reverse complement strand
AAAATTAAAAATTAAAATCAAAAATCAAAATCAAAAAATAAAAACCAAAATTAAAAATAAAAAAACAAAAAACAAAAAACAAAAAACAAAAAGAAGCATAGGTTGTGTCAAAAAAGTTAAATAAGCTTTATCTTTCCATAAATGGTTTCTAGCTCATTTGTATGATGTGACAGATTAATTATTTTTTATTTTATTTTATTAAGTTTCCTCAACAATGCTCCCCTGGAAGGGAGTTGCATAGGTAATGTAGTTTCCTTTATATCAGTGGAAAAGTTTGTATACAGTTTTTCTTTTCTTTCCATTTATCTTCTTCACACCTCTAGAATCATATTGAAATAGAAACAAAAATTAAATATAAAACTTTTGTTTATTTAATAAAAATACTAACTACTTCACACTACAAAAAGAGACCAATAAACAACTTCCTCAAAAACAAACAAGCTAAAATTTAAAGAAACTCAAATTTAATAAATGGCTAGGAGTATAAGGGATGAATAAAAGTAAAAAAAGGATTAAAAAATTAGAAAACCAAGAAAAGTAAAAGTGATAATTTTAGAAACTGAAAAGAAAATAATATTAAAATTTTCTTTCAAATTTGTATTAGAATTGCAAGCCTCTCCTCAATTAGTTGTAAATATTTAAATCCTCCATGAGTCGGAGATGAAGTGCAGTATCCTGTAATGTACAATTTATTGCTTGATATCTTGATTGTGTGAAAAAGATCTCTGGATCATGATTTGCTGGAACAATATGAGCCAAATTTTCAGTGCTCTCTTCATTGCTTAATTGAAACCGGTCGTCATTATAATTCTCCTGTACAATCATGTTGTGAAGAATGATTGCGCAGGTCATAACATCATGAATATTTGCTATGTGCCACAAGCGGTATGGCTGAGCGATTATACTCCACAATGCTTTGAGAGCACCAAAAGCATGTCCAATATCTTTTCTGCAAGCAGTCTGGAGGGTATGATAATGCCTACCAGCATCATCTTGAGGATGGTGAAGTGGCTTAACAAACACAGGCCAAGTTGGATTAATCCCATCAACAAGATAGTATGCATGAGTGTACTGATGGCTGTTTATATTAAAATGAACTTCATCTCCTTTCCTTATAGATTCAATCATGAGAAAAGCTTGTATAATATTTCTTTACATGAAAACACACACCAGATATAAAGTCGTAAAACAAAGTACTACAATTCAACACATTAATATCATTGAGTGCACCAGGTGTTCCAAAATATGTGTGTCAAAACCGTAAATTTTTTGATGCCACAGCCTCCAGAACCATTGTTGTTGTACCTTCCTTACCCTGACACTGGCCAGCCCAGGCAGCAGGACAGTTTTTCCATGTCCAGTGTGTTCCATCCAAGCTTCCTTTACAGCCAGGGAAGCCTTGATCCTCATTTTCCTATAAAATCATTTTTAGCTCTTCAGGGTTTGGAGGTCAAAGAAATTCAGAACCATATATTGCTGTCACATCTTTAACAAAAAATTTTTAACATTCAATTGCAGTGCTAGCACCAAGTTGAATGTATTCATCTGTGATGTCAGCTGATACACCATATGCCATTTGTCAGAGGGCTGCTGAAATTTTTTGGTTTGTTGATACAGCCAAATTCAACATGGTTGGTGCAGTTTTTCAAAAAGAATCAAACCATTTAGAAAGAATGCTTGACATTTGGCAGAGAAACTGGCAAATTTTTGGTGAAGAGAGGCTAAGTTTGCTGTCAAATGTCAATTGAGCTGACCAAAAGTTTTGAATTTTGTAGTAAAACTGCACCAACCGTTTCGAATATGGCTATAATCCCCAGGTTTCACAACAGTCCTGTTGTTGAACCCAATAGATATTATGAGCCTGCAAGTCATCAGCTAATCTCAAAAATCTTTTTTTATTTCCTTGGAAGCAGCAGTTGAAACAGGACTCTGGGTACTTTGGGTTATCTCCAAGATAATCTGAGATGAGTCAATTGTTTCCTTGAGCTCATTCATGATGTATTCTCCTACGAGTAAAAGTAGTCTGATCATCATCTAGAGGATATAGCTCATTAAATTTTTGCACATTGTTGAGAAGAGTTACAACCATTTGGTTTCTCAAAACATTGCACAAATTGATGGGTGGCATGGCAGGCAGAGAGAGGGGGGGACATAAGGATTTAATGATGCATGATTGTGGAACTCCAGCTTTAGCAAACATTAGCAAAATCATATTGAATACTATTTTGAACAAATGCAGAAACAGACCAATTAGCCTAATTTTTTAATGTCATGCGACATTTGCTAATTTAATTTTTCAGGCACGATTGTACATGCTCTAAGTACTGTGTAGCATTATAAATTCAACTAAACCATAACAATTATCTTGCCATATTACTTCTTTATCTCCATCCCCCTTCTTTCCCTATTCATCCCCAATGCCCACTCAATGCTCTTCCCCACTATTGATCTCCAAAAGCTACAAATTTTTCTTCCCTCACTCAAAACCTACAAACTCCTGGTCATATAGAGCAATAACCCCCAAACATAAAAATAAAAAAACAAATCCTTTCTCATCAGAAGATTTGTCCTCTGAAGAGTATATATTAATTTCATTTCAATCTAGTACGTTGACAATCCTACTTCCCTCCACAATTTACCAGCTTCAGCAGATAAAAAAAGTACAAACCATGTTATAATCTCCCCACGTACGCCACTATAACACAGACCCCATTTATATATATCAAAACCTTATCTTCATTCGTCATCATCATCTTCTTCATAATTCATCTTCTTCTTACTTCTTCTTACTGTTTTGCTTTTGCTTTTTGAATTTTTGGATCCTACAGCATCTTCAAAATCATTGCTAACTTTGCTCTGCCTGCCTTTCTTTTTTTGTGGCACCTTTTTTCCAACTGGTTTCTTGTCCTCATCACTATTACTATCTATCATATCATCATCAATTACGATAACATCTTTACCACCGCTTTTCTTTCCCGTGACACTCTTGCCAGCTTTTACGTTTGAGGCCGTTTTGCCAGTATTTTTAGCTTTGATCAGCTTATTTTTCAATAACTCTTTTTCTTCTCTGCCCTCTTGAGTTTCTTCATCTTCTTCTTCATCCTGTTCTAAATCATCCGCCTAAAATTGTGAAATATAATAATTAAATAATGAATCATGGAATACAATTAGTCACACATATCCTTGAAAGGCATTGTTAAGTCAAATCAGTAGCATGTGTAAGCCAGAACTGACCTCAATGATGTCTTCCGTATCGGGCAACATGTCAGGAGTTATTTTCTTGACCGGCTTCCCTAAGTCACTAGATTTTTGAAAAGCAATAGGGTGGCTCATTTTATTATACCTAGACAAAGAAATATGGATCACCCCACAGTTACCAACATAAATATATATTAGATTATCCAGATGTTTCTGACGAAAACAATAATCTCGACAAACCTTCTTGTAAATCCTCCCTTGACGGCCGAAGGAATTTTCTTTAAAATTTCCTCAGGCGACTTGCCGATCGCCATGATTTCTACCAGTGCGTCCCATTCATCTTTTGATAAATAATATTCGTCCAATAAACTAATGACTTTATCAATTCCGTCATCTGCGGCAACTGATGACTTAATGCCTTGACCGATCAAAGGATTGTACAAAAGAGGGAAAAGTGTAGGCAGGTAAGATTGAATAATTTCTTTTCTGTCGCCAGATATTCGAAGTCTCATGCGAATTTGAATTTCTCCAAGCAGTCGCTGTAGTTTTGATTGTGTCGAATTTTTCCCAAACCAGGCTGGGAAAGTAAAAGCAGACGCCCAGTTGTTTGAAGATGATGGCCCATGGCAATAAAATGCAGGCAGAACACATGAGAACATTGCATGAAGTGGCATTAAAGACCAGTGCTGCTGAGGTCTACACTCGAAGAGTTCATTAATGCATATTACATTTCCAAAATGAATCTACAAGCTGAGAAAATAAACTCACCCATGAATCATACGATCTACCAAATCACCATCCGAGATTGCATCAGCAGCTTTGGACATAAGCTCTAATTTTTTAGCGATTTTTTCTGGTCCGTCATAACTTCGAGCTGAAGCGAAATCATGTTTCGAATAGCCATCCTATAGAGGTACATATCAATATATATGTCAGTGTTTATGCATATTTATATATCACAATAGACCAATCGACATCGAATGAAAATCGAAGACATTATAAAGTAAGCAGAAACATCAAAAATCTCTGTCAAATACTCAAGTGAACATCATTTATTCGACCGGTTTCATCCTCTTACCTGAACAAAGAGAGGTAACAAATCATGATCTTGAAAATATAAATCGGCTTTGTCTAGTAAAGACATCGAACTGTTGGCCGCCCACGTTTGAGGAGCAAACAGTTTACTCATCAATGACCAAGGCGACACTAATGTGTTTTTCTCCGTCATCTTTGATCTGCGTTAGTTGGAGACAAAGATTGAAAAAATAAAAATAAAAATAAAAATAAAATGAGTGAAAGGACAAATATTGATTTTTCAACGCTAGGTTCAGAAAAGAGTGTGAGAGTTGAGTGTTTAAAACTCAACAGAGATTTAGCTTGATCAAAATCCATTGTTTGAGCTTGTTGCCCAAGCTTCCAGGTAGATAACAAGTTAATCACTTGACGAATGTCTGATTGAGTTCCATTGACCAGTTGATCAATTGCATTAGCTGGAATTTTCATTCCTTCTCGGAAAGCAATACTCATCATCCGACTGCGAATTGCGTTAGCATCTGGCCTCCTGAAAACCATTTGAAAACACGTTGATTTGAAGGGCCGCATTTTGGGTAGACTCATGTCATTTGCGATGCCGATAATTGGAATTTGAGTTTGTTTAATCAAAGAATTTAATGCTCCCACACCTCCTCGATCGCCAGCTGACATACCATCCAACTCGTCCATAATAATAACCAACCGCTTAGAGGATTTTTGCAATGGATTAGCCTATGTAATGCCATGCAGAGTTAAACCGAAAACACCAAAAAAAATAATCCCAAACAAATGCGTCACTGTAATCAGCACGGAAAACAAGAAAAATAAAACTATTATACACCAACCTTCATATAACCAGCGACGCTTTGATTATCAGTGGTCGAGCTCAGCATGCTCTGAAGTAAGCCTTTACTTCTAGTATCACTGGCGTTAAACTCAAGAACATCATATCCTTCTAGTTTAGCCACCAAGTGAGCTGCGGTTGTTTTTCCTATACCTGGGGGTCCAGATATAATGACAGCTCTATAAAGTCCGAGCCCATCTTTGCCTGGTTTCTGGAATGAAGAAGCTCTAGACTGATCCCTATTTAAGTCAACAAAATTGCCAAAAGAAAAGGTATGAAACAGTTATTCAAAATAATGAACTGCAGCGAATTGGATGGTTTGACGAATATACAAAATGTAAAAAGCGGGAGCACTTACCAAGTTTTGAGCCAATTTTGAAGTTTTTCAACCGGGGCTTTATTGCCACATAAATCACTGAGCAGCTTGGGCGCATACTTGACCGTCCACAATGCGTTAGACATATTTTTTTCACTAGGAATGAAATAATTCTGCCAAGCTCAATATACAAGGAGAGATATATGGGAAAAGAAGCTTACTCTTTGGCGTCGGACGCTGGGGCAAGCTCCTTGGCTTTTTCTTTGATTTTTTGCTCTTCTTCCTCGCGCTTTTTCAAGGTTTTGGCATCAACTTGGCCAGGACTATAAAATTGCAATTCAAACATGATATACCACCGAATAAATTAACGTGATATTGGACAAGGAGGAAAATTAAACACTTAGATGAAACACGCAACGATCTAGTGGCAATGAGTTCCAAAAATTCATCTTCAGTTAAGGTCTTGATATGATGTTTTTTAATCATTTCCAATTTTTTCGCCCCTGGCTCAGAACCCACAACAACATAACTGGTCTTAGAAGAGGGGCTTGTAGTGACACGACTGTATAAATTAAAGAAAAAAGAATCTCAATCAATCATGAACTGCCAATAATTTCAGCACATTAATGAAATGTAAAATGGTGGACGCACTGACCCGCCATAGCGCTTGCATAGACTAGCAGCTTCATCGCGGCTAATGGATTCTAACTCCCCCGTAAAAACAAATGTGAGGCCAGCGAGACAATCTGGTGCGCCTTGAGGTATTTCTTTGGAACCTGTAAAAAGTATTAGTATTGGAAACTAACGGACAGCATCTAAGATCTGAAACACCTGGCGCAATCGGTCCACCAGTTTTAGGGATCCATCGGGGTTTAGGTTTGGCAGATGGTGTTTCAGATGTTTTTTCAGTCTCTTTGTGGGTGGACTTAGAAGAAAAGGGCTTAAGGTTTTCATTTGTAGGTGGCGGTGAAAGAGGCTTGGTTTTGACACCACTTGAATTAGATGCTGATGAGTTGATGAATTGTGCCAATGGACCATCAAGTTTTGTTTTATGGCTGGAAGCAGACAAGATATATAAGAACAGAGACGGCCCAAAGGAGATATAAAGAAATTATCAAGCCTGACAATAAGTGTTTTAAGAGTGCATCGAGTTGATCTTCATTTATGATTTTTAAAGAAGGATCTTTATCCACAAAATCTTGAGCTTTTTTGACTTTCGAAACGGTGGGTGCAGGGCCAACAATGGTATAGTGAGTTTGAGAGGTAGGCCATTGATCGACTGAGCTGATGAAACAACTGATATCACTAAAGGTATGTGAACAAAAGAAAAGGGAAAGCAGTTACCCTTCATATTTTTCAATGAGGGCCAGAAGATCTTCTCGAGGGTATTTTTTCAGATTACCGGTGAAAGTAAAGCGGAGGCCACGGAGGGGATGAAGAGTATCTGGAATAAATGGTGTGAGCGGAAAATTGAAGACAAGCAAAAGAAGAAGGATTTGTCATACCAATTTTGGCATTGTAGGCAGGGGGTGTTGAATCACTAAGGATGTGATCAATAGAAAATTTTGATTTTTTGGCAGGAGTTGTGGAGGAGGTGCTTGGAGAAGGCTCTCTCTTCGCAGGTGGACGCTGAAAGACAGACATTGGGAGTGAGAATAATGGAGATGATGTTAGTGATATTTAAAATAAAAATAAGAATAGAAATAAATTTGAAAATGAATAAAAGAAAATATTTTGCAGCCATACCAACTCAGATGATTGAGAGTCGCGCGCCTTGGATGATTTGCGAGCAGACATTGAATTTGGCAGTTTGACAACAATTGGCAGGGCCGCTGGAGTGACAGGAACGCGTGTGGCATATTGCATAGCCTTGCATACCCCGAAGAATCCAATCCCTGCTTTTCTTGATCCTCTCAAACAGGACTTTGTAATCTAATGACTTCCTGAGTATATATACCACATCTACTTTAAGTGGCCTCATTACATCATTAGGCTGATGGCCACCTATCTGGTCTCTTATACATAAAAGTTGAATGACCATCCACCCAGTACGTATCATCACCCAAGCTGGCCCACCCACCATTCCCATCCACCCCTACTAGCCATATCAACCCAACCCATTCTACTTCACTCTTGGCCACTGATTTCACAATTTGTAATTACTTATTTTTTTGGTTTTTTATTGTTTTTTATGTGTGTTTTACTGTTTTTATTGTTTAGTTTTTTTAATGTTTTTTTAATGCTTTTTATATTTTTTTTAAAATTTTTTTTTACTTTTTTTTCTTCTTTCTGCCATCTGCTAACATTTTTTGTGGTGTTCTTAGGTCCCCATTAGCCCTCCTCCACCTTGGCATTATTCCTCTACTTCTTGGCCACTGATCTCATGGTTTTTTACTGTTTATTAAGTGTTTTTTTCTCTTTTTACCATCTGCTATATAGTTTTTCATGTCAGCCTTAATCCTACTCACAGCCATCAATGTTTAATACACATTATTTCAATATGCCCTTTGCTACTTCACCTCATTCTTCTCTGCCTCCAAGTTACTCCTTGCACAATTGTGATGCAACAGGTATTTCAAATGAGTTAAATGTCACCAGAACACACACACTGTGGCATTCCAAATCTTAGTACTGCTCTAAAAGTCTATTTAGAATATTTATTGGGAATAGGACGGTGATTGGAGAAGCCAGATTAGTTTAAAATATTTTATTATTAAACGAAAAATGAAGTTGAAAAAGTCAAGATATGAATTTTTGGTCAGATTTATTTATTTCATGGGTCATATGATTTTTTACGGCCGCAAAATTGAATTTAATGAAAGTCAAGAAGCTCAAGAACCTTTGGGAATTTTCCCCGAATTTTTACTATTTTTCTTATATTTTTCAATGATTTTTAAAGATTTATTAAATTATTTACGTTTTTCAAAAATTACTTAACTTTGATAATTTTTCACAGGGTGAATAGAGCTTCACAGACTATTAAAAATAGTTAAGAATGTTAAGGAGAATTAGCTCTCTCATGTGTAATTTTTTTAGATTTTTAATTATAGATTTAAGGTTCTAATTGAGTCTGGAGGTCCGGACAAGCTCCGGACAAGCTCTGGATGAGCTTTGGCCATGCTCCAGAGGGAAAAAGGGGATGTGACTGATTAATATGCATAAAAGGCTGTAGACTCAAAATTAAACAAGAGAACAGAGAGAGATAGAAAATTATAACAACCATTATTCATATTTTTCTCTTGTCAACAAAATAATTAATTATTTATAATACCTTTATAAAATAACAATTTTACATAACACTTTAAATATTTTACTCAAAAACTCTTAAACATTAACATATAGGGTATCATTAGAAAGGTCTCAACTCCAGGGACTCATTTATAGTAACTGTTTCCAAAAAATAATTAAAATCTAAAAACATTAAAGCTTCATTCTTTTAAATATTGTTTCTGGTGTAACTTTATTGTTGCATTTCAGTTGTTTTACACAGAAGAACTGATCAATCATTCTAACAAGTGGTAATTAGACAGGGTTTCATTCTTTATTATTATCAAATAGACTTTTAAGCTTATTGACCTAAATATCACAAATTCATTTAGAGGGACAGGGTTTTCTCTGATTATCCAACTCCTTTGGATTCTGATTACAGCAAGGCAGCTGTAAGAGTCTACCTACATATTTGGTGCCCAAAGTGGGGTATCGATTTCTCTAGCTTTTAAAAGAACTTACATGATACTTGGACTTTTAGCCTGCAAGAGGCTTGCTTTCTGAAACTCTTATTGATTTATTTATCTTAGCCTGCAAGAGGCTCACTTATTGGAATGCTTTATCTTTAATTTAATCTATTAGGATGTCTTCTGCTTCTGGATCTGGTGTGTCTCTTCCTATGACACCATCAGTTAGGATTGTTTCTTGGGATGGGCCCAAGTTTAATGGGGAAGAAGTTAAATGGTTTTTGAGCAGATATGAGGCTGCTGCTTTGGTGGATGGAGCTACTGAACTGGATATGGTAAAGCAGATCAGGTTTTTTATTGTTGAAAGAGAGGTGGAAAAGGAGGTCATTGCTATGGAGTGTTATAAAAGGTTTGATTGGATAAGGTTGTCAAAAGAGATGGTTGATAGATGGGATGTCAGGTATACTATGGTGGATCTCAATAAGATTGTCAGTGATTGGCAAGCTAAAGGTGGTGTTTATAATATGGTGGACTTCAAAAAGTTATGTGTACAGTTTGATGAAGTGGTGGAATATCTGATTTTGGTGGAGGGATTGGGCCATGAAAATCAGGCCAAGGATCTATTTTGGTCTTCTATTAGTAGGGATATTAGGATGGATGTGTTAAAAGAACTGTCTAGGAAAAATTTGATGAAGGATCTGCCTAATGGTGAACAGAAACTGCTGGCTTTGGAGATCATCAAGGAGAATATTCAAGGCTACTTAAAACTCATGGCACTGGGCAAATATCAAGAATCTTGTACTCAATATGTTAGCAAGGTTAGTGAAGTATTGGATGAAAATAATGATATCATGATTCAAGCTCAAGAAGCCAAGAAGGCTCAGATGGGACAGCCTGTTGCTAAAGTTGAGGGAAATGTAGAAAACAAGATGGTCAATCGCTTGGCCAATTTAACTAAACAATAAAAGATATTTGTTCAAGAGACTCAAAAAGCCAATAGAGCACCTGTGGCTTTGACTTCAACTTCTTCTTCTTACCAATCTAGAGGTTATGAGAGGAGGAATTATGGACTTAATGGCAATGGTAACCGGTTTTCTGGAAATGGTAATGGTGGTAGTAATGGCAATGGTAATGGTGGGAATGGGTTTAGAGGTGGATATGTGTTCTCTTATCATAATAGGAGGGGACACAAGGTTGGAAAATGTTATTTTTTGAATAGGGACTTGGATGCTGGTAGAGTAAAATTTGATGGAAAGGTTTATAAATTCCCTGATGGATCTTTCATCAAGCCCAGTGAAGGTAAAGCTCCCTCGGATTTGGTTAGGAAGAATATGTATTTGGGGAGAAGGACCAGGTTTGAAGAGCTAACTGGTGATGATGAAGAAAAGGTTAAAGGTGGTTAAGTTGATGATGATAAAGATGTGGAAGAGGTAGATAAAGAAAAATTTAAAGAGGTCAATAAGGCCACTTACTCAATTTCATTTGGTGGTTTGGAGTTATCCTCTGCAGTTAGGGTAGAGGAAAGTTGTATGGTGGATGAATACGGTGTCAATGCTGCTGGAAGAGCAGCTGCTACTAAAGCTAAGAGTAGCATTCAGAGCCAATTAAGGGCTAAACTGGGAAAGGCAGAAATTAAAAAGTTGGAAAAGAAACCTTACTCTAAGGACAAAATTTATAATATGCAGAAGGGGATGGCTGATATGGGGCCTCCTACTTTTGGAAAGTTGGATTTAAATGGTGAGCCTATGCCTGTAGACAAAGATTCGGATTCTGAGGAGGATGTACCTTTGGCATCTCTCCCCAGACAAAGTTTTAGTGGTCCTACTCTTATGGAAGGGGTAAGGAGGACCAGTGATGCATCTGGATTAGTTAAAGTAGCAGGTGATGGAACTAGGGTTATTAATAGTGAAGATGTTATTATGGGGGGTGAAGATGGCAATGTGGGTCCCCAAGAGGTGCCCAGGGCCAAGGTAACAAATTCTAGGGCTCAATATGAGAAGCCCATTGTTTCTGGACAAGAGAATGCAATGGAAATGGTTTTAGGAAGATTGAATCAACTTCAAATTCCTTTATCCTTAGGCAAATTATTTACAATTAGTCCAGCCCTTGCAGAAAAGCAAAAGAAGCATCTGACAAGGCAAAGGGTTTCTGCTGGAGAGGTGGAATATATATGTGAAAATGCTGAGAAGTTTGGGGAGGATGTTGAAAAACATTTTTCTGCTCCCCTGGGTTACCAGGTGGTAAATATTAATGGTAAAGAGGTAAAGGCCCTGGTCAATTCAGGGTCTCAAATTAATTTAATTTCTTTAGAGCAAGCGATGATTATAGGCTTGCCAATTAAAACTGGTACTGGGGGAAACCTTAGAGGTATTGGAGGGCATGCTACTGAGCTGATGGGTACAGCAGAGCATGTTAAGTTATGTGTTGGTGGATTGGTTGGAAAGGTTCATTTCTATGTTTCCAGAGTGGCGGTGTAGACAATCCTATAGTACTAGCTATAGGCCTTGACCAAGGGAGTTGGAGAAAAACCAGAGAGAAAATCCCCTGT
Source organism: Hemileia vastatrix (assembly GCA_030280995.1). Taxonomy (NCBI): domain Eukaryota; kingdom Fungi; phylum Basidiomycota; class Pucciniomycetes; order Pucciniales; family Zaghouaniaceae; genus Hemileia; species Hemileia vastatrix. Next base: position 48,148,361 of record JASXTE010000003.1, on the reverse strand, counting down.
CCCTCTAGAAAAATAAGTGAGATTGACCTGTTGCAGCAAATTGGAGATCTGTTTGCTAGACCCTCTAATTAAACACACTTGACTGCTTGATGAGCCAAGAAAGTAGTCCCCAGACAGACTACCAGACCAAGGAACTGAAATGAAGACCAATTTCCACACCAGAGACAGCAAAGATACTTGATGTAGGCTGCAAATCCACACCAGAGACAGCAATAATACTTGCTATAGCTTGCAAGACTATAACAGAGAAAACAATTGCCAAAGTTAAGTTAAATGAAGAACTCACTTGCAACAAACACAGCCAAATTGTGGCCAGAAAACAATGAAAACTGAGTGAGGAACAAGGATATCACCTCCGCATGGTTGTATGATAATTAAGGTTTCCCCAAACTGTCTTATTCACTATGTACACACAGACCACTATCTAAGAGCCCATGCGCACCCACCAATCTGGCGCATGTACCCGCCAAATTGAATAAAAAACCCTCCTGAAGCACTCACCAACCTTCTAAAACAGAGGCAGGCGGGCTGCCCAAAGTCGGAGGTGCCGCCTGAAGCGGCCCGGTCTCCCTGAAGCCAGAAAACCAATAAAAACAACTAATCTACTTAGAAAAATTAGCTACAACTACTAAAACCTTTAAAACATGGAATTTCACTATAACAACATTGAGACATGAAATATAGAGAAAAATTAGCTCTATCCAATGGTACTAAGCACTTAACCCTAAGACTTAAGGTTAGCCCGTAAAACACGAAAAACAAAATTAAACAGCTATCTTTTATAAATGAAAAATGAGGAAATGACCCCTTAAAACTTAGAATATGAAAAATGTCTTCAAGACATAAAATATAGAGAAAACCTGTGGCTATACAATGATAGTACCCACATACCCTCAGACCCAATATCCACAGAATAAAACCAGAAAAATACCCAATTCCTTAACAGATGTCAATTAAGACATGCACAAACAGTGCCAATTCGCACAACAAAGGCCCCTGCCAATGTTGGAAGACCACAGTGGTTAGAACTATTCTTGGTGGTCCTTTTTTGATGGATTTTGAAGCCCGGATTGGTTATCAAGCTGGAACGGGTATTAGTTTGGAGATAACTGGTGAGGATATGAGGAGGCTACATATGCAATTGGCACCTCCTGGAGATGAAGGTTTGGAGACACAGCCAGGAATCACTACTCTTTGTCAGTGTTGTGATTGCATCAAGAAGCAGCGTATTAAACAGACGGCTTCTGGTGAATTATGTTTAGAGGGGAATTTTGGAGACCCTCATTTTTTGGGGTAGCAGGGGCTGATTACTCTAATGTTGCAATCTCTCCCCAGGATGAGATCCTGTATTGCAATAGGTCAGCTCACTTGGAGATAATTCAAGTGGATTCTCAATTATTTTCTGTTAATAATACATTAAATTGTTTTTATGTTTTCAAATTTTTGGTTTGTCTCACTTCTCTGTCATTTGACATTAGTAAACAAATCTTTTGCTGTTGAACATATAGGAAGGGTCCTGAGAAAGTTTGTACTATGAACAGAGAGCTTCAAGAGATTATTGGCAAAGAACTCAAAAAAATATGAAAGATGTTAGACTGACTTTTTTACATAACCTAGACCAAGACTTTTGAGCTTTTTTTTTCTCCAAATGGTCTGGAGAATAGTGTCCAAATATAAGCATATTCTGTTGTCCAAGGAACCATTTATGGAGAACACCCATTTGATTAGCAAAGGAAATTGTGTTTGGATCATTAGGGTATGAAGCAAAAGACATCATTCAGAAAGCATTGTCCCAATGTTTGATAATAAGTTGAGCAAAGCACAGATTCCAGTGAGAGTGCCATTCCAGATTCCAAGAAAAATTACAACCTGGAAAGCTTGATGATTCAAGATCATTGAGAAATGCTTCATAATATGAATGAGGAGTTGTTTCTTTCACAACACTAGAGCCTGAAGCTAAAAAAATCTGTACAGGGGATGTAATAGATTCATGTGTAATTAATGAGAATTTAAAAATCTGGTGATTTGTAGGAAAGAGTTTCCAAGATGTTGAAGAAAGAGATATTTGCATAAGAGTTCAACAATAACTGTGGATGCAGCAACAAAAAGGAGAATTAGAAGGAGGATGAATTTTAGAAAATATTTTATTTATTTGACAATGGTTTCTGGGAGGTTTTCAAGAAGGAAAGTAAGACCAATAATCAGGCATAATTTATAAAGAATTATGTATAATAAATGCTTCAGTATGGAGGGGAGTCTAAGAGCGGAAATTATCTATCTTATATGATAGTTCTAACAGTGACATGGGTATATTACAAAGAGGTTGCTAAAAAAACAAAGATACACTCGGAAATAAGCCATAAAAACAATAAATCAAGGTGAATATAAATTAAAAAACTGATTGTATTACATAAGATGAGTACTCATACAATGGAGGCAAGCATGGTTATCAAAGGAGTGTACTGAGAAAAAAATAGCAATCATTTTAATATGTAGCAGTGATGAGTATTCCCTGAAAGGGAAGTATAAAAACAAACACCATTAACTAAATATAATTTGCAAAATGACATTTCTCTGAAATGAATACTATTCTTTCTCTAAAAAATCCACCCATAATTAAAATAGCAATTGAAAAACTGGATGATAAATAGATATCAAATATGCATGTACAAAACATATACTTGAAAAGAGTTAGTTGAAATTGTTTACATGTATTTTTATTGAAAGACAAGGCCTTTATCTTTGCAAAAGGTAAGAAATTGAAAGATGTTTATGGGAATATTTCTTAATTAATGCTTCTGAATGAACAAAAAAACATTGGGCTATTAATTGCAATTTTCAAACCTAATGCAAGAGGTGAATTTCATCATTCACCCATAAAATAGTGCTTACAAAAGAATATTCAGAAAAAATTTAAAGGATATTGATAGTGTAATTTCTCATATATGCTAGTTCTAAATCTTGATGGAACTAGTTCCTATGATGAAAATGATAATTCTGTTGTAGAATTAGAAGACCATTATTTTAATAATGGCAAAGTAAATAAAGTAATTTATGTAGAATTTGTTCAATTTTTTATTCCCACAGACCTAAAAAACATAAAGTTAGTTACCTCACATGATGCCCCAACTCAATGAGGTGTACTCTATTTTTTGGCTGTAAAATAGAGTTCCCACCCAAGAATTGGAAGGAAAACTCAAAAGATAAAAAAAGTAATTATCAATGAATGTAAGTAATATCTCATAATAGAACTATTTTATATACTTTCATCAATAATGTCAGCCAGGCTACTAGACTTACCCAGTGAAATAATTAATTATTTACTGGATGAAGCCGCACCTTATCATTTTAATTATTATTTAATTATAAATTAGTTACATTAAAATTACTTATAATAAATTAACAAATTACAGAATGATAAAATTAAATGAATAATTAAAATTAAAATATAAAATTGACCCTTATATTTTTTCTCTAACACCGTGCTCATTTGACAGGTTGGAAAAAATAAAAATTTATATTAAAAAATAGATTTTAAGTTAAAATAAGATTTTAATATTCAAATAATATTAAATATATACAAAAAATTCAAATTTCTTATTTAGAATTGACTTCTACAGTAAATATTAAATAAATTGATGTATTTCTGACATACTCTGCAAATACATCTTTTTGACGCCTTCTTTTTAGAACAACTTTATTATTTGAAAATACTCCTTCTGGAATATTCTTTTCTCTCTCTCATACTACTGTTTTTAGAATTTTATTGCTGTGCTTTGTCTCTCCTTTGCCTATATAAGGCCTCTCTTTTGGTTGTTTTTTAATCATTCCTTTACTACATCATTTTATTACAACAATAACAAATCAAAACTTATTATTATATTCTATACCATTAGTATTTACAATACGTAACTCTAATATATAAATTATATCAATATTTTAATCCTACCTCTTTTAATTGAGTAAAGTAATCATCCTTGATTAAGAAATACGTACAAATTTGTTGAGAGTCCATTTAAACCTTTAAAAATCCTCGTAAAACTTCATACCAAATCTTCTAGACCAAAAGTGTACCTTGACAATTGGGAACCTTTCCGAAATATCGAAGGCGCAAAGTTAATTGAGGCGTAATCAAGGGGACCATCGGCGTACAAGTACCTGTAAAGGACGAGAGAAGGCGAGAAAACGACAAACGTCATATGTCACGTGGCAAAAGTTTTTGCTGCGAACGGGAATCGAACCGCGCTCCAAAACTTAGGTTCATATACTGACTAAACATCGTATATATCGTGGTAATTATTGTTATTACTATTTGTGGGTTACTCTTCACTCTTCATTTGCTACGTATTTCCTTTTACTCAGAACTCTGTAAGTGGCATTAATTTGCTCAGTTTGCAGGGGGAGGTGTCTGGTAATTTGGAATTTATTTTTATTATTAATTTTTATTTTTATTTTTCCTGGTTGACCATAATAGAGCAATAACTGTTATTAGTCCCAGAAGTAATAAAATAATTATATTTTAATATTAATTATTATCATTTTTCAGTTGACAATTGTCCTGATTAATTTAAATTTTAATTGTTCCAGTTGACAAATTGTCCTGACAAATAATATTTTTTTTAATTAATAAATAATTCATATTTAATTACTTCAGTTGACTTTGAGTCCTGGTAGTTCAATAATTTTTTTTTTAATTAATAAAACTCATATTTAATTACTTCAGTTGACATTAAGTCCTGGTAGTTAAGTGATCAGTTTAATACAATTTTAAAATAAAAAATTTATATTTAATTACTTCAGTTGACATTAAGTCCTGGTAGTTAAATTAACAGTTTAATAAAATTTTGTTAAATTAATAAAATTTCATATTTTATTACTTCAGTTGACAATAAGTCCTGGTAATAAATTAGTTGATTTAAATCCTGAAAATAAATAAATATTAATAAAAATTTTAATTTATTTCTACAGTTGATTATATTATAATCCTGGTTTTAAATTTTTTTTACTAATAAATTAATTTTATTTAAGTTGATTTTTATCCTAAAAAGATTTTTTTATTTTTATTTTATTTCTGTTAAATAAAAATCAAAAATAAAGGACTAATTAATTTGTCTCTTTTTTTCATTTCAGTTAAATTTTAAAATGACTGACCAAAGTGGTTTTGCTGCACGTGAAGAAGAACTAGACTTAATTGATTATGATGAGCCTACTTCTGTAAGTTCTCCTTTAACAAGAAGAATTTCTCAAACTAATAAATCCTTGCCCCAAACAGGATGTAGAAATGGAAGAAGTAGAAATCCTAGTGGACACAACTCAGGATCAGAAGCCCATGATAAACCCACCAGAAGAGCTTCCAAAAGGCTTCAGGATAAAAAAGATGCCGTTGTCTCAGCAGGTAAAGAATCTGTCCACTCACATAAAGGAGTTAAGGACAGAAAGCTTGAGACTAAAGGTAAGGGTAGATGCCTTGGAAGAAAAGGTGAGAAAAACAGATACTTTTCTCCAAGAGAAGAAGAAACCTCTTCCTCCCAGGGATCAACAACAATTGGCTCCCCAGTCCCAAGAGAAGGTGGAAGTGTCCAAGTGGCAGTGGGACTGGCTCAACACTCAGTGGGACTACTTGGCTCAAACCAGCATCAGTTACCTCAGGTAGGTCCATCAAGGTCCACCCAGGTCAACTCCACTCCTCCCCACCCTTATCAAGGAGGCAAAAGAAGAAGGAAGCCCAATATGGTGATACCCAGCAAACCCTGGTACGTCCCTCTATTAATTCTCAAGTGCCTTTTCTTGTGGCTGACTCTGTTCCTTCAGGTAAATCTGGAAGGGAGGATGAAACTTTGAGACCTATAGAGGCTGGGAATAGTAGACAGATATCTCATGTATCTAATCCATTAATTTTAATTGCTACCTCAATGATTAATCCTGATATGGCTGTGATTGATGAAAATCTTGACCCTGAGTTCTATGAGAGTCTGGAAAGTTACTCAGTTTCCTTATTGAGAAACACTCCAGATGTAGCAAGAATTAATGATGAGCACTTGAGAGATATTATTGCCAAGCAAAATCATATAATGAACAATATGCAATTGACTCAGAGATATAATAGTTTTTTAACTGATCAGGGTTACCAAGCATTAAGAAGTGAATCACAGAGAGTCTCTGATGAATTGTCTCATTACAAAGCAACCCATGAAAAGAAATTTGCTTTATGGCAAAATATAAAAAATGATTTGTCTAAAATAAAAGATACTGTATCCGCCTGTTTCCAGGAGGTGGAGATAGATAAGATAAATCTAAAAAGATTGGATGACCATTTGTCATCTTTTAAACATAAAAATCAATTATCTTTTGCAACTATCAATGAGAGTTTATCTAGTCTTCCAAGAATAAAAACAAGACTAACAACCATTGAAGAAAAATTGAACTCATTGTTAAATTACCAAAAATATTCTGACATTTCTGTGAAGGAACATATAGTGCAGGATGCACAAATAGTACCTGTGGCTAGTTCATCTAAAATAAAAATAGCTCCAGAAATACCTGTTGATAACACTGAGTTTCCATCAAAAACTGATGATGCACCAGGATCTGCAACAGAAGGATTAAACAATGAGATTTCAGCACAATTAGAGAAATTACAGCTGCTTCTTACTCAGAAACAAGCTAGTACTAAGGAGACTCCTTCAAATCAAAAGAATTGGCCAAAACTTGACCAGTACCCAACATTTGATGGTGATTCTTCCTCTGATTGGAAACAATTTATTTGCAGAATTGATAACTTAAAAAATTCTTACAAACTCCCAGATGAGGAAATTGTGTCCAAGTTAATTCCTTTGTTCACTAATGTTGCCCTGATGTGGTATGAATCTGTTCTCCTGGATGGGAATGACTACTCATGGGAGGATTGGAAGAAATTAATTAAAGCACAATTTGGTGGCTCCAAGCTCAGAATGGCTCAACAAAGCAGTATGAGGAAACTAGATATAGCTCTTCTACTGATAAACCTATTGGGTTTTTAATGAAACTTGTAAAAATCTTAAGGGCAATGGACCCAAATATGGAGTTTGATTTATGGAAGGACAGGATCCTCTATAAATTACCAATGTCTCTGAGAGACTTGATAGTGGCTAGGACTGAGTTCTCCAAAGAACCCTCTTCTTTCATTAATACTTGCAATGAGATACTTCTAAACAATAAGTATGATGCCAGAAGATTCATTCCTAGAACCCCTTTGGAGAAACCCTCCACTTACCAACAGAAACCTCCGGAAAAGGTTGGTAAACCTTCTGCCCCTGTTGCACCAAAGAAGTATGCAACAAACACTTGCTTCAAGTGCAACAAGCCTTGGCAGAAAGGCCATGTTTGTGACAAGAAGATAAATCTTGTAGAACAAACAGAGGAGCATGCTGATGACACAGTGGCACTGGATGATACATCAAGTGATTGTGCCAGAAATATTTCATATGAATCTCAACAAGAAATCTTGATTCTGGAAGAGGATATTCATTATTTAAATACTAATGATATTGATAATAATGCTTTATCTACAGTTGAGGATGCTGAGATCATAAAGAACATTGAGGATAACTCAATTGTTATTGCCCCTCTTAAGGCACCAGTCTTGATCAATGGAACCAGCATTGAAGTTGTTCTGGATTCTGGAGCTGGAGGAAGTGTAGTATCTGAAAGAGCACTTGCTTCAGTAGATCAAGACTATAAATCTGAACTGATGCCTATCATTTCTGAAAATTGGAGAGGGTATGGCTCTGTTTTGTCCCCCATTGGTAAATACAAAGCCACAGTGTTTTTTAAATATAACCATGGTTTTGTAAGAGCTATTTGTGATTTTGTTGTCATGAAAAATGATAACTTAAGCAATTGGTTTATTGTAGGGAATGATAATTTAATCTAGTATGGCATAAAATTGGATCATTCAAACTAATGTTTCACAATGGGGATGAATGGGAAGAGAAAATTTAAGATTTCCTCCCCTAAAAAATTATTAAAACCAGAATTGAACACATGTAATTCTGTGGTTCAATATAAAGGAAGATCTACAAAGGAAATGCATGCCCTTATGTCTGAAATTGACAATGCTTCTTTTGGAGAACAACTTTCTGGTGAGGATAAAGATTCCATCATTAACTTGATAAAATCTTTTCCTATGGCCTTTGCTCATGGGTCACATGAACTAGGATTAGTTAAAAAGGAAATGAAACTTTCATTGTCTTGCCCATTAATGATATACCACCTAGTTTAAAGAAGAAGCCTTATCCTGCTTCTCCCACAAAGAGAAAAGATATTGAAGACAATATCTCTACCCTTTTAAAAATGAATATTATTGAAAAGGTAGTTGAAACACCTAAATATTGTGCTATCTCACCTGTCCTAATTTCTTATGAGAAAGATAAAGCCAGGTTATGTGGTGATTATAGAGCACTAAAAACTTATACTGTTGATGATATCTACCCTTTACCTAGAATCAGCTCTATACATGCTACTTTACAGGGTACTAAATATATCAGCTGTTTGGACGGTAATAAAGGATATCACCAGGTACCTGTTGAGAAAAATTCTCAGAACTTTCTGATAATTTCCACTCATATGGGTATTTATAAGTATATTAGGATGCCATTTGGCCCTAAAAATGCCCCTTCAGTTTTCCAAAAAGTAATGGATAACACATTCCATCAAGAAATAATTGAAGGATGGCTGATGGTTTATATTGATGATATCATTATATTCTCAAAAACATTTGAGGACCATCTTAAACACCTGTGTAAATTATTCCAGAAAATGGATGAAATAAATATGACACTTGCTTTGAAGAAATGTAAATTTGGTTTCCATTATTTAAAAGTTCTTGGTCATGTTGTTTCAGGCTTACAGATATGTGTTGACCAGAACAAAGTGGCAGCCATACAACAGGTGAAAGCTCCTACAACAGTGAGAGAGCTACAAAGTTTTTTGGGAATGTGTGGATAATACAGACAGTATATTAAAAATTACCAAGTCATAGCTTTACCCCTTACCCAATTAACTAGAAAGGATGTTGCTTTTGTCTGGAATAGTGAAAGACAAAGAGCCTTTGACACTATGAAACACTGTTTGATGTCAGCACCAATTCTTGCTTTACCTGACTTTAATCAACCATTTGTTCTGTACACTGATGCCAGTTTCATTGGTCTTGGCGCTGCCCTCCATCAGAAACAAGTAATAAATGATAAAGTTTCAGAAGTAGTAATTTGTTATATTTCAAGAACCTTGAGAAATAGTGAATTGAAATATGGTGCTACTCAATTAGAGTGTTTAGCTGTAGTATGGGCTCTAGAAAAGCTTCATTATTACCTAGATGACCAGAAATTTGAACTTGTCACTGACTTCAGTGCAGTTAAATCCCTTTTAAACTTGAAAACACCTAACAGACATATGTTCAGATGGCAGATGGCTGTTCAAGAGTACAGAGGGAGAATGACAATTGTTCATAGGGCTGGTATTGTTCACTCAAATGTGGATATGTTATCAAGGTTACCTTTACCAAATGATGACTCTAATCCTGCTTATGATCCTGAGGATGAAATTATTCATATTCATGGGATATATGAGGTTGATATGGAGGAAGAGCTATTACAGCTTATTCTGGAATAATATGATAAGGACACTGACTTGAAAAAGTTATGCACCATATTAAATGATCCAAAGAATGCTTCAATACAAGCATTAATTAAAACCCTTCCACCAAAGTACCAAAAAGCTTTGGAAAAAGGAAAATTTTCAATTGATGAAGGATATCTATATTATAGAAGAAAGTTGAGTAATTTTATTGTTATTCCTCCTTCTATGAAAGAAATCATATTGAAAATTTGTCATGATGACATATTAGCTGGACATTTTGATCTTGACAAAACAATGATCAGAATTAAGAACACTGCTTGGTGGCTAATATGTCTGAAGACACAAAATTATATGTTGAATCTTGTGATTCTTGCCAAAAATCAAAAAGATTAACTGGTAAAAGAACAGGATTAATGCAACATATTGAACCTCCTGATGCTCCATGGAAAATAATAAACATGGATTTTGTAACAGGATTACCTATTGCTGGTAAAGACAGTTATAACTCTTGTTGGGTTATTGTGGACAGATTCACAAAAATGTGTAAATTTATCCCTACCCACAAGGATGTTTCCACTAAAGAATTAGCCTTCTTATGGTGGTCTCATATGTTTAATACTGCTGGTTTTCCTAAAGCCATAATCTCTGACAGAGACCCTAAATTTACTTCTGAATTTTGGATGTCTCTGATGGATGTTTTTGGTTGTGATCTGAAACTTACTACTGCCCATCACCCTCAGACTGATGGTTTAGCTGAAAGAATGATTCAGACTTTAGAGGACATGATAAGAAGATATTGTGCCTTTGGCCTTGAGTATAAAGATAATGACATATTCACTCATGATTGGGTTACCTTACTTCATGGGTTAGAATTTGCTTATAATAGCACTGTTCATTCTGTTACTCAAAGAAAGCCTTTTGAGCTCTGGCTTGGATATGTTCCAAATACTCCTGCCCAAATTCTCAATAACAAAATACCTAAATTGGATATACATCCTGGTGTAAAATCTTTTCTTCAAATGCAACAACTATGTAGAAATCATGCTAAAAAATGTATTGAAAAATCATTTGAATATGAGAAGAAAAGATGGGACAAATCCCATAAAGAATACACTTTTAAAAAGGGTGATGAAGTGTTGATTTCTACAGTCCACTTCAACTTACAAGGTAAGAACAAATTGAAAGATCCATTTGTTGGTCCATTTGTTGTCAGAAGAATGATTGGAGATAATGCAGTTGAAGTTATTCTGTATTCTCCATATGACAGAAAACATCCTGTTTTTCCAATATCTCTTTTGAAACCTTACACATCCAATAGTGATTTATTTCCAAAAAGGAGGGGTAGACCAAAGAAAACCCCAAATGAAATCACTGAAACAGCAGGAATTAAAAAAATTTTAAATGACAGAATAGTCACTGCTGAGAAAGGTACAGAATACTTATTGAGATTCAAGAATAAATCATCTGAATATGATTCTTGGATACCTGGGAAGGAGATATCTAATCTTCCTACTATACTAGAAAAGTATAAGAAGAAAAAATCATAGCATTTTTTTATTGTTTTTTTTAGAGTGAGGGAGTGTCAGCCAGGCTACTAGACTTACCCAGTGAAATAATTAATTATTTACTGGATGAAGCCGCACCTTATCATTGTAATTATTATTTAATTATAAATTAGTTAAATTAAAATTACTTATAATAAATTAACTAATTACAGAATGATAAAATTAAAATATAAAATTGACCCTTATATTTTTTCTCTAACACCGTGCTCATTTGACAGGTTGGAAAAAATAAAAATTTATATTAAAAAATAGATTTTAAGTTAAAATAAGATTTTAATATTCAAATAATATTAAATATATACAAAAAATTCAAATTTCTTATTTAGAATTGACTTCTACAGTAAATATTATAGAAATTGATGTATTTCTGACATACTCTGTAAATACATCTTTTTGACGCCTTCTTTTTAGAACAACTTTATTATTTGAAAATACTCCTTCTGGAATATTCTTTTCTCTCTCTCATACTACTGTTTTTAGAATTTTATTGCTGTGCTTTGTCTCTCCTTTGCCTATATAAGGCCTCTCATTTGGTTGTTTTTTAATCATTCCTTTACTACATCATTTTATTACAACAATAACAAATCAAAACTTATTATTATATTCTATACCATTAGTATTTACAATACGTAACTCTAATATATAAATTATATCAATATTTTAATCCTACCTCTTTTAATTGAGTAAAGTAATCATCCTTGATTAAGAAATATGTACAAATTTGTTGAGAGTCCATTTAAACCTTTAAAAATCCTCGTAAAACTTCATACCAAATCTTCTAGACCAAAAGCGTACCTTGACAAATAATGTCATGATTATAATGAGTTTCAAAATACATTAATGTAAAGTTGTTTTAGAGGTTGAGCAAAATTTAATCACCAATAACAACTCAAAAAACATTGGTTAACTCATATCAGCTGCTTCCTCCCAGAAATTTCATCAATATATTTCCAGTAGGTGAGAAGCAAGAAAAATTGAATATATTTATAAAAAATGAGATAAGAGTAAAATTGGTAAATGAATAAAATATATACAATCAATTAGGAATAAAAAATATTTGTGTTATTTTTCTTATATTATTAAATTCAATATTCTATTACAAAAGGAATATACATCCTTGAAATGATTTTTTCCATGATGATAACTATTACATGATGGATTGATTATTAATTGAAACCTGTGCAAAACTAAAAATGTATGATTCTGGTACCATTTTAAGATTTAATATTTCTATAAATGATAATTCAATAAATTATTATAATAAATAAATTTATCTAAACATTATAAATTAAGATTAATAACACCAGATATTAAATAATTTTGTTTTCATGGTAGAGATAGATGAATCCTTTCTAGTACTTAGAGGTGAAAATTTATTTTTTGATTAATCTCTTGATAAAAGTACATTCAAATATGGGAATAAATTGGATATTTTACTCTAATTTTTTGCATAAAATTTGTATTCATATTAGCAAGTATGAAAATGCAAAAAATAATTATTTAGAAAATCTAGGACAAAAAAATTAGTTTCAACATTGGTTTTTGAAATTGCCCTCCCAAACTTCAAATTTATTTTCCTGATTCTGAATATCACTCATCAATTCCATTTCAGCCAAAAATTTGTGAATGTACAACATTAGGTTGTGCATTCAAGGTTAATCTAATGCCACTTGGAAACTACGGAACAGGAGTTATATATAAAACTGCAAAGTCTTACAAGAATCATCAAACCAAATGTGCAAAGAAAATTAATACAGACTGTATTAAAGATTCTATGTTGGAGGGAAATTCTGGAAGTTCATCTCAGGTATTTTCATTTTTTTAAATTGAAAAAGGTTATATGTGGAGAAAATGTTTAGAGAATAAATTCCAAAACATTTATTTTTTAGTTACCAAATTCTTTAAATCCAAAATTAACTGGCACTATTCTTGGCCAGTGTAACATGGTAGCTGAGGAGAAGTATAGTCCATCAGTAATGTTACAGCCAGTGAATCTTTTATTCATCAAATAAACTCAGCTTAAGAAGATGTGAATCTTTTGTAAAAAACCATATAAAAAATTTGAAAATTCTTGATGGTGATTGCTCATTGACATTGATGGAATTTTTAAAAAAGTTCCCCAGTCACTTTAAATGGTATTTTGTTGTCTTAAACCCAACCCGACGCTTGTCACCAGGACATGCTGTGCTAAATTTTTTTCTCTTTATGAATTTGATCTGGATGATCATCCTTCTATTAAGACATGCACTCAAGTATTCATGTCATCATCAAAAAAATATGTGAAACAGTTACCAGAGAAAGAGAAGTCTCCGCAGTGTAATAAAGATCTTTACACTAAATCTTACAAAGAAAAAAAAATCATTTACAAGCCAAAAAATATTTCTATATAATGTGTTTGTTGATTGGATTTCAATGAAACTGAAGCAGAAGGATTTTGACAAAGGGACTCAAAAGTGCAAATCTTTTAGAAGATCAGATTTAAATGTAATGGATGACATCTGGGAAGGGGAGATTTGGAAGAATTTCCCTGAAGACTCAAATACTTTGGAGGATGGCTATTCTACTTTTTCTTTGACTCCTGTAAATTTGGTGTTCAGCTTATACGTGGACTGGTTCTGGCCTGGAGGTAATTGGATTTGAAGTCATTAGAAATATTTTGGGTTTATTATGATTATTTGTATGAGCTTACCACCATCTGAACAATATTGCAAAGAAAAATTTATTTCTATTCTCAAAAATACCAGGTCCAAATGAGCCAATGAGTGAACAATTTTACCATCTTTTAAAGCCTTTAGTTGATGAATTCAAAGTATTTTGGAAAGGCATATGGGTCAGCTCCACACATTCTCATCCAGAAGGTGAAAAAATCCAAGCTGCAATCTTCCCATTAATTGCAGATATTCCAGCACTTTGGAAAGTAGCAGGCTTTGATGGCCACTCAGTAACACAATTTTTTTCATTCTGTTTATTATCAATTAATGAAAATGATGAGTACGATGTGAATAAATTTCCTTGTTGGACCTATGAAGAACACGTTGTGGTCTTCCAACATTGGCAGGGGCCTTTGGTGTGTGGTTTGGCGCTGTTTGTGCATGTCTTAATTGGCATCTGTTGAAGAATTGGGTATTTTTCTGGTTTTATTCCCTGAATATTGGGACTGCGGGTATGTGGGTACTATCATTGGATAGCTCCGGTTTTTCTATATATTTTATGTCTTGATAATATTTTTCATATTCTAAGTTTTAAGGGGTCATTTCCTCATTTTTCAGTTACAAAAGATAGCTGTTTAATTTAGTTTTTCGTGTTTTACGGGATAACCTTAAGTCTTAGGGTTAATTACTTAGTACCATTGGATAGGGCTAATTTTTCTCTATATTTCATGTCTCAATGTTGTTATAGCGTAATTCTGTGTTTTAAGGGTTTTAGTAGTTGTAGTTAATTTTTCTAAGTAGATTAGGTGTTTTTATTGGTTTTCTGGCTTCAGGGAGGCAGGGCCGCTTCAGGCAGCACCTCTGACGTCAAGCGGCCTGCCCGCCTCTGTTTTAGAAGGTTGGGGAGCGCTTCTGGAGGGTTTTTATTCAATTTGGCTGGTACAGGCATCAAATTTGTTGGTGTGCATGGGCTCTTAGATAGTGGTCTGTGTGTACATACTGAATAAAACAGTTTGAGGCAACTTTAATTATCATACAACCATCCAGAGGTGATATCCTTGTTCCTCACTCAGTTTTCACTGTTTTTGGGCCACAATTGGCTGTGTTGGTTGCAAGCCTACATCAAGTATCTTTGCTTTCTCTGGTGTGGACATTGGTCTACATTTCAGTTCTTTGGTCTGGTAGTCTGTCTGGGGACTACTTTCTTGGCTCATCAAGCAGTCAAGTGTGTTGAAAAAGGGGCTTTAGCAAACAGGAACCAACTTACTTTAGCAAGTAAATCTCACTCTATTTTTCTAAAGGGACAGGGGGTTCTCTCTCTGATTTTTCTCCAACTCCCTTGGTCAAGGCCTATAGCTAGTACTATAGGATTGTCAGTGTATCTAGTATTTAAGTATGATTTAATAGTATTTATTAATAGTCCTACTACTTATTAATAAATGATTTAGTGATTACACCTCAGGGGAAGACCAATAAAATAGTCATACTCAAATAAAACTCACAATACTTGGATTTAAATGTGTGCTAGTGGTGGAAAATAAATGAATATAATATAGTTATAGCTTATATAAAGATAATATTAACTTATAATGGCTTTATAATGTATCTTTGAATAATAATAATTGTGTTATAAGGTTTATTTGAATTGTAGTAAGTAAGTGATATCTAATAAATGTCAAAATCCTCCCTTACTTATACCAAAATCCACTGGAGTGCACAGACCTTCAATCCAGATCACTTCTATCCCTGGAAATTACAGCACTGTGAGGGCCCATCACCTCCCCATGGCGTCCACTTCAAGAAGACTTAAAACCAAGACCTCCAGTAAGACCCTCCATCACAATTAATTATAACACAGACCCATACCATAAATAGAAAATCCAGATAAAAGCGGATACCATAAAGAAACAGGTAAAATAACTCATCCAAAGAAAATATAATGAGACCCAAAGCATATAAAGGAAACAAATGAAATGTCCAAGCCCCCAATAACATCACCAAGAATCCATATTAACTCAGCAATTACCTCCCAACCCATAAATCCGTGAATATTCATCCAAGGAAGCAGATTAAGTTGTCCAGACTGAGTGTATGCGCCTGAAATAGATGTTTATGCTTCTGTAGGCTTTGTGAGTCAACTGGATACATCCATATGACCTAAAATAAGCAGAAAAACAAAGGTTATAGGCTATTAAGAGGCTAAAACCCACTTATATACATAAAGATACATAATATACTGCATATTTCACTGAATATGAGATTTATGTATACATATAAGCTTATGTATGTCAATAATTACTTAATATCACTGAAGATAAGTCTATTATGACTCCATTAACACCTTAATAGGTATTATTAGGCTATGGATAAGCTATTTAAAATATTATAATTTATATAATAGAGAAATAATTATATATATATGTAATATAATCATATATATTATTATTTTAATCTTATTTTTAAGATATAAGCTTATTGTACTTAAGGTTATCTTATATTAAGTATAAGAAATACTCAGTCCTATGGATATCTAGGCTGACAAGGATTGTCTACAATGTGAAAAATGTGAAAGAATGGAAAAATGCAACAACACATTGGGAACAAGAAAAAATTGTTTTAGAGCATGGTGTCCTCTGGAGTGCTTTGAATGAATTGAGCTACTGGAGACAGATAGAGTATTGTTCTTTGGATATGATGCATTTCCATATGCTGGGTAATCTTAAGGATCACAGCAGGATGTTTTTACAAATTGAAGATGCAGCGATCAACCTTGAAAAGAAGTTGAAGAAGGCAGAGAATTGGAATATTAAAGATTTGGATGATTCAGTTAATCCAGAGAAAGATGTAAGAAGTTCTTGAAAGAAGCAGTATGAATCCGATCAAGAAAATGAGCTGAAATTATTGTCATCCAGGAGTGGTAGTATGCAAATTTTAACTGAGTTAAATCTTAAAATGATAGCGAGTGAAAAGGATGTTAATGTAAGGAAGCGTCAAAAAACTGATAGTAATCTCCTCAGATCCCCATCTCAGTCAAACTCTTCAAGCATCTTTTTTGATCACTCCATGTGGTCTTCCAACATTGGCAGAGCCCTTTGTTGGTCTATTTGGCGTTGTTTTGATATGTCTTAAATGGTGTTGTTTAATAATTGGGTGTTTTTCTGGATTTATTCAGCAAATATTGGGACTGCAGGAATTTGAGTACTACCATTTGATATCCCCGGGTTTTCTCTATATTTTATGTCTTTTTGAATTTTTTCAGATTCTAAGTATTAAAGGGATAATTGTTCATTTTTCATTTTAAAAGATAGCTGTTTAATTTTTTTTGTGTTTTACAGGCTAAACTTAAGCCTTAGGGTTAAATTCTTAGTACCATTAGAATGGGCTAATTTTTCTCTACATTTCATGTCTCAATTTCGTTATAGCCTAATTATGTGTTTTAAAGGTTTTAGTAGTCTTAGTATATTTTTCTAAGTATTTTGGGTATTTTTGGGTGTTTTTGGTGGTTTTCTGGGTTCAGGGTGGTTTGGACGCCTCAGGAAGGCCTCCCGACATCGGGCAGACCCCCACCTTGATTCTAGAAGGCTGGAAAGCGTTTCTTGAGGCTTTTTATGCAATTTGGCTCTCAAAAATGCCAAATTTGTTGGTGTGCATAGGCTTTTATATAGTTGTCTGTGTGTAAATAGTGAATAAGACAGTTTGGTGCAACTTTAATTATCATACAACCATCTAGAGGTAATATCCTTGTTCCTCACTCAGTTTTCACTGTTTTTTGGCCACAATTGGCTGTGTTTGTTGCAAGGTAAGTTCTTCATTTAACTTAACTTGGCAACTGCTTTCTATGGTGTAGTAATGCAAGCTATATCAAGTATTATTGCTGTCTCTGGTATGGATATGCAACCTAAATCAAGTATCATTGCTTTCTCTGGTGTGGAAATTGCTCTAAACTTCAGTTATTTGGTTTGGTAGTCTGTCTGGAGACTACTTTCTTGGCTGATCAGTCAGTCAAGTGTGTTTAAAAAAGGGGCTTTAGCAACAGTAACCAAATTACTCTAGCAGGTAAATCTCACTTTATTTTTCTAAAGGGACAGGGGATTTTCTCTCTGGGTTTTCTCAAACTCCCTTGGTCAAAGCCTATAGCTAGTACTATAGGATTGTCTACATCGAGTGGTATCCCAGTTAGTTCAAGTTTTAATTTGCGGAGTGGAACTAAAGACAAATCATCAAAAGTAGCTAGTGAAGACTCTTCTGAGGGTTTGCATGTGACAGCTAAGGGAAATGAAAGTGCTTTGAGTAAAGAAGTAGAAGATTCTTCAGACTTTTTAGACCCTAGATTGATGGGAGATGAATTGCTAGTGTTAAGGAAGGTTATTCAGCAGACAATAACTCCTTATTGGTTTACACGGTGTAGGTAGACTCTTACAGTCGCCTTGCTGTAAGCAGAATCTGAAGGAGTTGGACAAACCATAGAAAACCCTGTCCTTCTAAGTAAAGTAAGGGTTGCTCAAGTAACTAAGCTTACTAGTCTACTTGAATTGATTTAAAATATAGATGAAACTCTGATTTTATGAACGCTTATTGAGATTTGGAAGTAGCAGCTGTTTGAAAAGAAATACTGATGACAACAATTAAGGTGTACCAGTGAAATATCTGAAAAGATAGACATATATTTTTTTATAAAGATTTTATTTTAATGAGTTAACAATAAAAAAACAAGTCCCTGAGATGGTGATCTTTCCAATGATACCCTATATGTGATGAAAATATAATTGTTGTATGGTATTTCAACAATGTTATGAAAAATATAAATGTGATAAGGGTATTATAATTTTATTTAATTTTTGTTGAGTAATGAAAAATATAAATGTGGTTGTTAATTATCCAAAAAGATTCTCAATATCGAAAATAAAGACAAAAAATCATCTAGAAGACTAAGATTCCCCCTTCTATCTGATTCTCCTACTCCAGACCTTTCCAACAATACCCTACATGCATAGGATCTACAATAAACTATTGATCTAACAAGCATAATAAATTCTAACCAAATTTTGCCACAATAGCCAAACTTTGCACTGGTGATAAGACTTTTCTACAGTGACCAAACTTTATCACAGTGCCCAGACTTTTCTGAAGTGACCAAAATTTGCACTGGTGATCAGACTTTTCTACAGTGACCAAACTTTGAACTGGTGATCAAACTTTCCCATTGTGAGCAAATTTTGCCGCAATGAGCTCTTTTTGTCATAATGAGCTAATTTTGCCACAATGAGCTAATTTTTCCAGAGTGAGCTAAATTTGCCACAGTGAGTTAATCTTGTCACCATGACCAAACTTTGCCACAATGACAGAATTTTTCCAGTACACTTTGCTTTTGCACCGGAAAATCACCAAAGCAAACCGGAGCGCACCGGAGCGCACCAGAAAAAAAGTGGCCATTCCAAGAGCACACATCCTTCACCAAAAATACAAATCCATAAAACCATCAAATCACAAAATAAATACCACATATAACCATTCCAAAACACCAAAAATCAACCCAAAAAAATCCAGTTAACTCCCTTCAACCAAATTAACACCTGGTAACACCATGTTTTTCTTCCAACTAAGTTCCAATCAAATTTTTACCTTAGTGGCCTACCAAAATTTGGAATGCCACATCCTCCCTCTAATAAGGAATGTCCCCATTCCAACCAATTATGCATTCTAATTAGTTTATTTTGATGAACGTTGTTTTAGCTGGTCTTCTACAAATTTAAATGGTTTGTCTTCTTCTCCCGCTCTTGATATAAATCATAATAATAAGAAAAATAAATTTTTGTGATGATTCCACTGCTGTGAGCAAGATTGGAATCTCTTCAGACTCCCATATACCAGTCTTCCATCTATGTCACAGCATGAGAGAGTGGATCTCCCTAATGAGCCAAATACTCTTTATTCCATTCTCATAGGTCCCCCCACTGAGGCGAATTCTATGATTCCAATCTTGCCATAAGGTCCTCCAAGCTTCACACCAAATAGCCTAACACTGGGGCTCTTAAAAAAATCAATAATAATCCAACTACCACCCTGACTTCTAATTCCTTCATCACAATTTCATCCATTGCTATTCAGCAACCTTTACAAAATACTTTAGCTAGGCTTCCAATTTTTAATTTTAAACTTTTAGACCATTTTAAAGCGCCAAAAATTTCACCAAATAGATTGACATTCCAGTATAAAGTCTTGGTGGACCAAAAATTTAATCGATTGCTAGTTCCAACTATTATCCTAAACTTTTCTCCAAAAATATCCATAAAATTTTGAGCTTTGTGGTATGCACCTCACAGGTAGCATAATTTTAGACCAATCAGCGCGCGTAGTCCAGGAAGGACAAAGGGAGTTAGCGCAGTAGGTAGTGCTATAATATAATATGTATTTGTGTGTTTCAAAGAACAAAGAAATGGAAGCGCGTAAAATGATTAAGGGTCGGTGCGCTCGGATTGTGCAGCAAGATATACCGCACAATGGGGAATAGTGTGTTGTTGATTTAGGACTGCAAGCGCTGAACAATATGGATTTGGATTTTCAAATAATTGTGTGTTACACATTAAGTAAGGAGTTATGGCTTAAGGAAGACTCAAGTGCATAGTATACTGCACCGCGGCTAGTTGGTTAAACTTACTGAAACAGGTAATAAAGGAGGCTAACTAGTTAAGTGAATCGTCAGAACTATGAACTTAGTATTAAAGAAAGGAGAGTGGAGACTCAATCACAAAACTACCCAAGAGTCAAGGCGACTAGGATCAGCGTTAGAATGGGTCAAACCTGAAAGTAGTGTTGAAACATAACAAAGGTATAGTCAAAAGTGCATATGTGGAGTATGAGTGAAACAAGTTGATACTAGTGTTAGTAATAATAGGATATGTTTTAGGCGCTGTAGTTACTAAAAGAAGTGTACATAGTTTACTAATAGATTAGTTATTGTTTTACTAATATGGTGCTAGAGCCAGCACTGAAGATCCACTAGGGAACTGTGTCTTGAGTACTGGAAAAATATAAAAGGAGGACTATTTGATAGAGATAGAGAGACTTTTTTTCGTAAGTAGAATATAAGAAGAATAGAATAAGTGAATTAGAGATATTTTTCTAAATCTTTTATAATTTGTGTGTCTGTGTGTGTATTTTCATATAGTATAGTGAAAAGAGTGCAACATAGAAAGAATATATAAATTTAGTAGGGTTGACTATTACTAGAGTTATTTTATTGCTATAATAAGGCATATTCAAAGAGAGCGCTTCAAGAGGGAGTAGCTGTGGATATTAGCACTTTTTAAGAATAGAAATATCCAGATAGTAATACTTGTTTTTTTCCCTGATCTCTAAAACTCATCTCTCAACTTATAAATTTTCTAATCAAATACTAGTGTTACACATTATTGCGCTGTCTTTAAAAATAAGAGTGGCAGGTGCTTCATTTAAGAAATTGAAGAGGATAACCAACCCATCTTGCATTGTGTCTACTGCTTAGTACTTTAGAACAGTCTACAATTGGTGTCCCAACAGTGGCATAATTTTAACTAGTATTTTTTTGATTAGATTGCTTGGTTTTTCAGGGTTTTGTCAAGAGGACGTAATCAAGCTGGCACTTCAGCGGAAGAGTCGTAGGGTCTACAACAAGTGGATCAATAGCTGCTATCAGAGGATAGCGTAGGGCTGTATTGTGAATATAGTCAGGTTTTATTACAAAGTGTGTGTTTTTGTGATCTCTGTTTTGATTTTATATTTCGGGAATGGATCCTACTGCGACTACATCTAGGGGATGTCAGGAGAGGTTTAAATCACCCAATTCTCCGGCATTGTTTCCAAAGAGGGTAACTACAATAATTAGGTGTAAAGATGAAAGCTTGCATTTTGTGGGCATTAATACCAAGAAGTTTTTACACAGGTTTGAACAAGCAGCTGAAGTTCATAGAGCGACTGAATATGATATGGTGCATCAAGTACTATTCTTTGTAACTAATGAATGCAAAAATGATTTAGAGGATCTAAAGGGGCATGAAGAGCAAAATTGGTCAGCGCTAAAAGAACAGATGCTCAAGAGATGGCCAAAGGTTACCGAGGAAACTAGGTATACAATGAAGGACCTGGACATCTTGGTAAATAGGGTCAAAGCTAAAGGGGGTGTTCAAGACCCTAAGGAATTTAAAAGTTTTAGGGAAGTCTTTGACCAAATAGTGGAATATTTAGTTAGTAATGAAGATTTTAGTGATGCTAATGCGTCTTTACCTTGGTTTTGTGAAGTGTTAGCGCCAGAAGTTGAAGACTGGGCAAAAAGGCGCTTGGATAATGAAGGAAAGCTGGTTAAAAAAAGGGATGGAAATTATAAGTACCCTGGATTAGAAGAAGTAGAAATGGCAGTGGAAGCTGAAATGAAGTTGCGTCGAGTTGAGTGTTGTGCAGCTAGGGTTGCTTTGGATAATGAGGAGATGAATGAAGATGCGTCTGGCGTACGATTGCCTCCTCAGATGTCTTCTCCTATAATCAAAGTTTTCACTAAAGAGCCAGATTCAGTTATGGCAAGAATTTATGAGTTGGAGAAAAAGATAATTGAAGCGGCAAAGGCGAAATAATCGTTTAGGCCCAAGAGTTCTCCTCAACCTTTGCATTTTTCTGCTATGGTGTGCTATTATTGTAATAAAGAGGGGCATACTAGGATGAGGTGTAATGTGCTTCAAAAGGATAAAGAGGAAAAGGTAGTTTACGAGAACAGGACTACACTTATGTAGGAAGATGGCACTAAGCTTGTTAAAGACAAGGATCGAGGGATGCGAGCCATGGTCATTGATCATATTAATAGAAAATCTATGGAAGGCAGGTCAAGCAAGGGCAAAGAGCCTGAAATAAAAGAGAAAGGCAAGGATGCAAAGTCAGACAACTTTGCAGTTACTTGCGCAGTGCTGGAATTTAAAGTAAAAGAGGGAGCAGTTGCAGCGTCACTTACCGCAGCACGTTTGGAGATGTTCGCACAAAAGCACAAGAAAATGGCCCCACCTACAATTACTAGGCCAAGAAGGACTGGCACTAGGTATGCGAATCCAGAGGATATGGAGGAAGTAGGGTATACTACTAGAGAGAATACACCTGCACCTATCGAGGATGTTGAAATGGATTGTATAGAACCAGGTGGTTATGATGTGGATCATCAGGTAGAAGATCAAACGGCAATGTTGGAGAATTCAGAGGTAGTACAGCAAAGAGTGGTACCTGCTGAAGGAATGCCAGGAGAAAGGCATAATACTCCAAAGAACCCACCTGGAAGAAAGAAAGCTGGTGCAAAGGTGACTCAACCTAAATGGAGAATGCAGCGCCCGGTTCACTCTGATTTTCCTAAAGCAGCCGAGGACTTTGTCGCGCAATGTTTGAAGACTACAGTCTCTGTTCCATTGGGGATGCTGACAGCAGTAGCGCCGGATGTAGCAAATGGAATTGTAGATAAGTGCACGAAGAAAAGGATTGCTAATTGCGCTGAGTTTGTTGCTCAACAGCAGTCATTTCAGCCGGTTGTTGGATTACCTAGGGCGCCACATTATGCAGGACCCTTAGGGTATTTAACAACTACTGTAAATGGTAGGCAAATTAAAGAGTTAGTGGATACAGGTTCACAAATCAACGTGGTGTCAGTGGATGATGCAGTGGAGTTAGGTCTTCCTGTTGAAGATGGTGAAGGCACTGTTGCAGGAAATGGTGGAGGTAGTTTACCTGTTATAGGTGTAGCAGAGTATGTACGCACTAGAGTTGCGGGAGCAACAAGGGATATACATTTTTATGTTCCAATGGGTGTAGTTAAACCAGTTTTAGGCACACCATTTTTAATGGATTATTCTGCAACTATAGATTATTGTTGGAATAAGACTATTGGAATAAGGATAATGGGTGATGATGGTGTTCCAGTAACAGCAGTCTTAGTAGCTCCCAAGTATAGTGGCTGGAAAACTAAGTACTCTGGAGCTGCGTGGTTAGAGAAAGAAAGAGATTTTTATGAGGAAGTCTCAGATGACAAGATAGGGCGACTTCCAGGAAGGCACCAACATTTTTATTAGGGACTAGCATTTTAGTTTTTACTATCTCCCAGGATGAGAGGAACCCGGATAGTGACCAGTCAGTCCAACAAGAAAGGATACGTAAAGCAGTACTTCATAGGTGTCTTGGGAATACTACTGTAGAATGTATTATACATAAGCTTTTTAATTTCTTTGATTATGGATATTGTTATACTTATATTAAAAAGAAAAGACAAAAACAGGATTTAGGTGAAACATGTAGTTATATTAGAAAGGGTTTGATTTTAATTAATGAAGGAAGAAGAAAGAGCTGTTTTGCATCAAAGTATAAATAAGTAGCCGTTAAAGTTAAACCAGTGGATGTAGCAATGCCCGATTTGAATCCTCCTTTGCAGAGGCTGGCGCTGTCCAGGAATTCTTATGATACTCATTTAATGAAGTTTCCGCCTGATTTTGCGCCTACTGATAAGATTTCGATGGAAAGGCTTCAGATGGTTAATTTTAGACCAGAGGATTTGTTATTGCAGGAAGAAAAGAAGTTGTTGTTACATGTTATGGTTCTTAGACAAAATGCTTTTGCGTTTTCAGAAGAGAAAAGAGGTTTGTTGAAACACTCTTATGGTAAACCTTATATTGTTCCAGTTATAACTCATGCTCTGTGGCAGAAGAAGGCTTTTCCAATACCAGCGGCTATAAGAGAAGAGTATACGAAATTAATTAGGGGAAGGTTAAAGTCTGGCTTGTATTAACAGTCTATGTCTAGTTATTCAAGTCCAGTGTTTTGTGTTGTTAAAAATAATGGTAAATTAAGGGTTTCTCATGATCTTAGGGAGATGAACAATGTTACAGTAAAGGACTCAATGATGCCACCAACGCCAGAGGAGTTCGTGGATTCTTTTGCGGGACGTGCATGTTATGGATTAGGTGATATCATGGGAGGATACGATGAGCAAAAATTGGATGAAACATCCAGACCCATGATGACGTTTGAAACACCACTGGGGCGCTTCAGGTTGACAAGGTTACCGCAAGGCGCAAAAAATTCTGTGGCAGTATATCAAGCACAGATGATGTGGATATTGCAGGATGAAATTCCAGAACATGTGGGAATTTTCATTGATGATGGCAGTATAAAAGGACTAGCCAGGGATTATGATGGGGAAGTGTTAGAAGAGAATCCGTATATTAGAAGGTTTGTTTGGGAATATGCGATTACTCTGGAAAGAGTGCTATTTAGGATAGAGGAGGCAGGATTAACAATTTCTGGGTCCAAATTTTCTTGTTGTGTTCCAGTGCTAGATATAGTGGGACATGTGGTATGCAAGGAAGGGAGAATCGTTGCTGAAAAACAAAGGAATAAGGTACTTACATGGCCAAGGCCAAGAAATACTAAGGAAGTTAGAGGGTTTTTAGGCATCTGTACATATGTAAGAATGTTTATTAGAGATTTTGCTTTGATGTCTTCACCTTTATGGCGCTTAACGAGAAAAGATGTTGTATGGGATTGGACAGAGGAATGCGAGGAGTCATTCTAGTTATTGAAAAGGATTGTAGGGAAAGATATTCTTTTGAAGAAATTGGAGTATGGACCAGTCGCTGAGAAAATTACTCTAGCGGTGGATTCTAGTGTGTCCGCGGTGGGCGCAGTTTTGATGCAGGAGGATGAGGAAGGTAATGATAGACCTGTCCTTTACGAATCTAAGACTTTTACCAAAGTGGAGTCCAGGTACTCTCAGTCCAAGCTGGAGTTATGCGGAGTAGCAAAAATTCTTAAGAAGCTAAAATGGATGCTTTGGGGGCAACATTTTGAGCTGCAGGTTGATGCGCTATTGTTGGTGCAAATGATTAGTAGCCCAAGTTTACCAGATGCTCCCATGACAAGGTTGGTAGTGCAGATTAATTTTTTTTCTTTTGATTTAGTCCATAAGTCGGGAAAATTGTTCACTATGCCAGATTCATTGTCAAGAAGACCTTTGTGTGAAGAGGACTCGGAAGCGGAAGAATTTGAAGAAGATAAGAGATGGGTAAATGGGATAGATTATTGTTATGAAATATTTGGCAGTAACGTCCACAATGACAATAAACTAGCAGGTAATATTGTCCGCAACAACAATAAACTAGTAACGTGGAATGTCCGTAAAAATCTAAAACTAGATATTGACAATGCAAAGGATTTTTGTATCAAGGGTAGTCTGCAACTGGTTTTAAGGGACGCTGAAGCTAACAAAGAAACAATAAGTGCGCAAGGCGAGGTAGTGAAAGAGTCAGATGATGAAGATGAATCAAGGGGAAGTCATGAAAGTAGTACTCATCTCAAAGAGGGGGAGTATTGTGAAGACAACGCATCTACTGATGAGGGAGTAGAGTTGTTAAGGTTATATTTGGAAGGTAGTAGTCAACCAGATTTTTGCAAAAAAAAGGTTTGGCATAATATTAAGAAGCATGCTAAGGGTTAATTTATTAAAAATGAGAAGTTATGGAAGAATCAAGCTTTGTCTCCTCAGTTGTTCAAACTAGGGAAGGGAAGGAGAAGATACTCAGGGAGTTGCATGAGAATTTAGGACATAGAGGTCAAGATGAGACGTATCACAGAGTTAGGGAAAGATTCTGGTTGCCCAATATGAAGAATGAAGTAAGAGATTGGGTTAAATATTGTCCTGAATGTCAGCGCAGGAGTTACAGAAAGCCAAAAGAGAAAGGTAGAGCAATGGGCAAAGATACTGTTTTTGGTAGGGTCAGTTTAGATGCAGTTCATATAAAAGAAGGATGCTTTAAATACTTGGTAGTGGCCAGGGATAATCTATCAGGATGGGTTGAAGCAGTACCGTTGGTAAATCTTAAGGCAAGTAATGTAGCTGAATTTTTGAAGAAAGAATGGATTTACAGGTATGGGGTAATGAAGATGGAAACCGTAGATGGTGACACTGAATTTGATGGAGAAGTCCAAGAGGTAGTAAAAGGTATTGGCGCAAAGTTACGAGTTGCAACACCATATTATCCTGAAGCAGAGGGAATGATAGAAAGAGGGCATCAAGTTATAAAGGATGCGCTAGTTAAATTATGTGGAAATAATGGGGCAAAGTGGAAGAACTACTTGCCATTAGTTTTGTTTGTGGATAGGATTTCAGTTAAAAGGACAACAGGGTTTTCACCATATGAACTGATGTTTGGTCAAAGGGCAGTACTACCTATTGATCTGGAGGCTGGATCTTTTATAGGATGTGACTGGGATCAAGTAAGCTCAACTGAAGATTTGATTCTAGCAAGAGTAGCGCAGCTTGAAAGGAAAGACGAGTTTGTGGAGAAGGCATTGTGGTAGCCTAAAGTTTAGTATGGCACCTAAGTACGTAAATGGAGTTATTACGGCGTGCAAGATTGACGTTATTATTTTTTTATATAAAAGGGTTTTATTTAATTTATTTGAGTTTTAAATATGAAGAAATTAGTCACGAGCGAATGCCTACACAAAAACAATTTATTTTACAGAGAGAACTTATTTTTACGGTCTGAAAATTTTATTAATGTCAAGTCGAGTCACTCAAGAACCTTGGGAAATTTTTCCAGAATTTTTACTATTTTTCTTATATTTTTAAATGAATTTTAAAGTTTTATAGAAATATTTACGTTTTCAGAAAATTACTTAACTTTGATGAATTTTCACGGGGTAATTAGAGCTGCGCAGACTACAAAAATTGGTTTAGAATATAAAAGGGAAGTAGCTCTATTATGTGTAATCTTTCTAGATTTTTTAGTATAGTTTTTAAGGTTCTAATTGAGTCCGGAAGTCCGTTCGGACTCCGTACAGACTCCGTACGGGCTCCGGATTGACTCTGGGAGAGCTCTGGAGGGGAAAACTTAGGCACGTGACTAGGAATACTTAAGCGCCTCTCAAACTCGAAATTGAGGGGGGACACATCATACAGCTTAATCTTTAACCACCACGGTCTCATTTTTTATTACTCAACAAATTAAATAAGTTATAATACCCTTATAACATTTATTATTTTTACATAACATTTTAGAAATACAATTCAACAATTTAAATCACACTTCATATAGGGTATCTTTAGAAAGGTCTTCATCACTGGGACTTGATTATTGCTGTCTCATAAAAATTCAAATTATTATAAAAACATAAAAGTCAATCTTTTCAGATCTTTCACTGGTACACCTTAATTGTTGTTATCAGTATTTCTTTTCTCAACAGCCACTTTTATTTAAATCTCAATAAGCGTTAAATATTTTAGAGTTTCATTATTTTTATCAATCAGATCTAAGTAGACTGGTTAGCTTAGTGATTTAGAATTCCCATTTTGTTATTTTTATTGGAAGGACGGGGTTTTCAGCTAAATCCACATATCTCCTCCGGATTCTGCTTACAGCAAGGCGACTGTAAGAGTTTACCTTACCATAGTTGGCGCCCAACATGGGGTTTGACTTCTCTAGCTTACTTTAAAGACTTACTTGGATCAAGAACGTTCTTAGCCTGCAAGAGGCTTATTTTCTGGAACTCTAATTGGATTTTTGTTATTGGCCTGCAAGAGGCTTGTTATTTTATCAATTGTTAACGCTTTTCATTACTTATTGGGATGTCTTCTTCTGCTGTTGCTTCTGGATCTTCTAACCCTCTTACTACCTCTGTTAGGATTGTTTCTTGGGATGGCCCAAAGTTTGATGGGGCGGAGGTTAAATGGTTCATTAGCAGGTATGAAGCTGCTGCTGCTGTTGATGGTGCTTCTCATGTGGATATGGTGAAGCAAGTTAGGTTTTTTATTGCTGATAGGGAGGTGGAAAAAGAGGTTATTGCTATGCAGGCATTCAAGGACAAGTATTGGGTTAAGCTTTGTAAAGCTATGGTTGATAGATGGGGTGTTAGGTTTACTATGATGGACCTCAATAAAATTGTTGGAGACTGGCAAGCAAAAGGTGGAGTTTCTTCTATGGCTGACTTCAAAAAGCTCTGTGTTCAGTTTGATGAAGTGGTGGAATATCTCATACTGGTAGACGAGTTAGTGCATGAGAACCAAGCAAAAGATTTGTTTTGGACAGCATGCAGCAGGGATATTCAAATGGACGTCTTGAAGGATCTTTCAAGAAAAGATTTGATGAAGGAACTGCCGGCTCTGGAGGTTATCAAAGAGAACATTCAGGCCCATCTAAAGTTATTGGCGTTGGACAAATATCAAGAGTCCTGCACTCAATATGTTAGCAAGGTTAGCGAAGTTTTGGCCGAAAACAACGATATTATGGTCAAAGCCCAGGAGGCCAAGAAGGCACAAATGGGATTACCTGCTGCTAAAGTTGAGGGCAATGTGGATAATAAGATGGTCGATCACTTGGCCGATTTAACTAAACAATTAAAAATATTTGTTCAAGAGACACAGAAGGCTAACAAGGCCCCAATCGCTTCTTCGTCGACTTCGACTTCTTATCAATCCAGAGGTTATGAGTGTCGAAATTATAATGGAAATAATAATGGTAACCGCTTCCCAGGCAATGGGAGAAATGGTGGTTATGGTGGTAATGGATATAGAGGTGGCTACAATGAGCCAAAGGTGTGCTCCTATTGTAATAGGAGGGGGCACAGAGCAACAGTTTGTTTTGCTCTTGATAAGGATATGTATTCTGGGCGAGTTTTATTTGATGGTAAAGTTTATAAATTTCCTGATGGTTTGTTCATCAAGCCCAATGATCGACAGTCTCCTTCTGATTTGGTCAGAAGAAGTTTAACGGCTGAAAGGAGAGCCAGATTTGAAGAGGTGACGGATGAAGATGTTAATGCCAATGGTGGCAAAAATGGTAATTATAATGGTGGTAAAGCTGACAAGGGCAAGGAGAAAGAGGTCAGTAAAGCCACATTTTCTACTTCTTTGGGTGGTATAGAGCTGGCGACGGTTGCCCAGGTGGAGGGTAGCTGTATGGCTGGCGAATACAATGTTAATGCTGCTAGAAGAGCAGCTGCTACTAAGGCGAAAAGTAGCATTCAGAGCCAATTGAGGGCTAATCCTGGCAAGGCCAATAACAAAGTGAACCCTTACTCTAAGGAAAAGAATTCTAGTGCTCAAACTGCCGCCAACAAATTGTACCCTTACTCTAAGGACGAATTATATAAAATGCAGAAGGGGATTGCTGATATGGGGCCCCCTAGTTATGGCAAGTTTGATTTAAATGGTGAGCCTATGCCAGAGGATGATTCGGATTCTGAGGAGGACGTACGGTTGTGGTAGCCTAAAGTTTAGTACGGCACCTAAGTACGTAAATGGAGTTATTACGGCGTGCAAGATTGGCGTTATTATTTTTTTTTTATATAAAAGGGTTTTATTTAATTTATTTGAGTTTTAAATATGAAGAAATTGGTCACGAGCAAATGCCTACACAAAAACAATTTATTTTACGGAGAAAACTTATTTTTACGGTCTGAAAAATTTATAAGTATCAAGTCAAGTCACTCAAGAACCTTGGGAAATTTTCCCAGAATTTTTACTATTTTTCTTATATTTTTAAATGAATTTTAAAGTTTTATAGAAATATTTACGTTTTCAGAAATTACTTAACTTCGATGAATTTTCACGGTGTAATTAGAGCTGCGCAGACTACGAAAATTAGTTTGGTATGTAAAGAGGAAGTAGCTCTATTATGTGTAATTTTTCTAGATTTTTTATTATAGTTTTAAGGTTCTAATTGAGTCCGGAAGTCCGGACGGACTCCGTACGGACTCCGCTTTGACTCCGTACGGACTCCGTTCCGGCTCCGTACGGGCTCCGGATTGACTCTGGAAGAGCTCTGGAGGGGAAAACTTAGGCACGTGACTAGGAATACTTAAGCGCTTCTCAAACTCGAAATTGAGAGGGGGGACAGATCATACAACTTAATCATTAACCACCACGGTCTCATTTTTTATTACTCAACAAATTAAATAAATTGTAATACCCTTATAACTTTATATTTTATATATAACATTTTAGAAATACTACTCAACAATTTAAATCACACTTCATACAGGGTATCTTTAGAAAGGTCTTCTTCACTGGGACCTGATTATTTCTGTCTCATAAAAATTTAAATTATTATAAAAACATAAAAGTCAATCTTTTCAGATCTTTCACTGGTACACCTTAATTGTTGTTATCAGTATTTCTTTTATCAACAGCCACTTTCTTTAAATCTCAATAAGCGTTAATTATTTTAGAGTTTCATTATTTTTATCAATCAGATCCAAGTAGACTGGTTAGCTTAGTGATTTAGAATTCCCATTTTGTTATTTTTATTGGAAGGACGGGGTTTTCAGCTAAATCCACATATCTCCTCCGGATTCTGCTTACAGCAAGGCGACTGTAAGAGTTTACCTTACCATAGTTGGCGCCCAACGTGGGGTTTGATTTCTCTAGCTTTCTTTAAAGACTTACTTGGATCAAGAACGTTATTAGCCTGCAAGAGGCTTATTCTCTGGAACTCTAATTGGATTTTTGTTATTGGCCTGCAAGAGGCTTGTTATTTTAACAGTTGTTAACGCTTTTCTTATGTTTTGGGATGTCTTCTACTGGTGGAATTGCTGTGTTGGCTGCTGGTGTACCTGTTAGGGCATCAGTAAGGATTGTATCTTGGGTTGGGCCCAAGTTTTCTGGAGATGATTTAGAAGGATTTTTACATAGGTATGAAACTGCAGCTGCGATTGATGTTGCTTTACCTTTGGATATGGTGAAGCAGATTAGGTTCTTTATTTTGGACAGAGAGGTGGAAAAGGAGGTTATTTCTATGGATGGTTATAAAGATCAAGATTGGAGAAAGCTCAAGATGGAAATGGAAAAAAGGTGGCCAAAAGTTTATTCATTGGAGGATCTAAAGGATATAGCTAGGAAATGGGAATCAAAAGGTGGTGTAACATCTCTGCATCAGTATCATCAGTTTATGGTTGAATTTCAGGTGGTTCTGGATTATTTGTTGGAGTATGAAATTTTATTTCATGATAATGCATCAAAGTATGTTTTTTGGGATGCTATGGGGGAAAAGGTTAAGAAAGATGTTTTGATGGTGCTTATTAAAGCAAATTTAATGAAGGATCTTCCAGATGGAGAAACTAGGATTCCTGGTATGGAGGTGCTAAAGAAGGTTATTTTGGAACATCTGGATACTCATAATTCTGTTGATTTGGACTCTGGAGAAGACACTGAGGTCGCTCAAGAGATAGAAGAGGATGGTGTAAAAGAACTAGTTACTGATGAAATTTCGGATTCAGCCATTCCTGAAGATTTTGTCCAGCCTGAAGATATTATTTTTGTTGACTCTTCTGTTAGGAAAGAAGAGGTTTCTGAAGATGAAGATATTATTGTCACTGATGAAGAAAATTTGGATGTTGGGGATAATTTTGTTTTGGATAATTTGGAATTTGATTTAGAGGAATATTTACCTCAGGTTTTTTCTTCAAAAGCGGAGACTGTCTGCAATGAAGATATGGATATGGTGGATTTGTTACAATCTCAGGGAGAGATTGTTAAGGAGGATATGGTTTTCCCTGCACTAATAAAGAGTGTAGTGGCATTTGATAATAGAGTGCATAAATTGGATGCACTCATATTTTGGAAAATGGTTGTTTATTTTTTATGTCCAATGGTAGGACAAATTATGGGGGTTTATTTTTGGGTTTTATGGAATTGGTGGATAAGCCCTTGGGGAAAAATTATGGATTATCTCCAGGGGATATCAAGAATTTAATTCCTCCGAAATGAGGATAAACTACCTAAACTCGGCTGAAATTTTTTTTTTATTGTTATGTCTTCAATTTATTCAGGATTCAAATTATTATGGATGCCCTCATTTTTTGGGGTAGCAGGGGCTGATCACTCTAATGTTGTAATCTCTCCTCAGGATGAGATCCCGGATTGCAATAGGTCAGCTCACTTGGAGATAATTCAAGTGGATTCTCAATTATTTTCTGTTAATATTACTTTGGAGTGCAAATACGTTTTGGACTTTTCTATATGTTTATTGGATTTACCCGGTTTTTCTATTAAATTTAAAAATGGTAAAAAAGGCAAAATGGGCCAAATTAGGTTGGATAAAAATTGGAAGGGTATGGTTTATGACCTCCAGCAAGAGGGTAAACTGCGAAAATCTTATCAAAATCCAATAAAAAATCTCGGTATAATTAAAACACAAAAAAATACACCACACAATATGGGGGGCGGACTTGCTAGCAAGTCCGCAACCTTGGACCCAAACTCACCATAGATTGAACACACATTGAGCTATTGATAAAGGAACCATACAATCAGGGATGAACACCACTCAGCAGAACAGTTTTAGGTGGGTGTTCAAGTAGAGTTCAGTATGGGTTCAGTCTGAGTTCAGTCTGAGTTCCATCTGAGTTCCATCTGAGTTCAGGTTGAGGACTTGCTAGCAAGTCCACCCCCTATATTGCATAGTGATAATTTTTGTGAAAATTCTATTATGGACCTCCAGCAAGAGGTTAAACTGCAATTATTTCCTTCTATCACGGACCTCCAGCAAGAGGTTAAACTGCAATTATCTCCTTCTATTTTGGACCTCCAGCAAGAGGGTAAACTGCGAAAATCTTCTCAAAATCCAATAAAAAATCTCGGTATAATTAAAACACAATAAAATAATTTTTGTGAAAATTCTATTATGGACCTCCAGCAAGAGGTTAAACTGCAATTATCTCCTTCTATCACGGACCTCCAGCAAGAGGTTAAACTGCAATTATCTCCTTCTATTTTGGACCTCCAGCAAGAGGGTAAACTGCGAAAATCTTATCTACATCCGATTAAAAATCTCAGTATAATTAAAACTCAAAAAAATAATTTTTGTGAAAATTCAATTCCGGTCCTCCAGCAAGAGGTTAAACTGCCGACTTTCTTTACGGGTGATTTACTGTTGGATAAGGGAAGCAAAGGTGTTGGAAAATCTGTTTATAAATTAGACGAGGGAAAGGAGAAAAGGGTAAAATTTAAAAATGAAATAAAATATTTTTCTAATTTTTCTTATTCCGATTCTGACAATGAAGAAGATTCATTTGATGAAAGTTTTAATGGCAATACAAAAGAAAATGTTTTACCTCAAGTTAATTTAGATGTGGACGCAGCCAAATATAAGAAGGTAGCAAATAAAGTTCAACCTATTAATGAACCACTACCTGCTGAATTAAATTCACCTTTGAGAAGACCAAGGATATCAAGAGATCCTTATGAAAGTCCCTTGGTAAAGAATCCGCCTGAATTTTCTGAGATGTCAAGAATCACTTTTGAGAGACTGGGTGTTGTTAATTTTGGACCTGATGGTTGGTTGTCTGGAGAAGAGAAGAAGTTGTTGTTGGATGTGATGGTCAAGCGAGAGAAGGCCATTGCTTTTGTAGAAGAAGAGAGGGGTGTGTTGAAGCATTCCTATGGGGAGCCTTACAAGATTCCTGTGGTATGTCATGAACCGTGGCAGCAGAAACCGATTCCTATTCCGGCTGCATTAAAAGAAGCCTATATTGAAGTTGTCAGAGAACGGATACGCACTGGACTGTATGAGCAATCAACGTCAAGTTATTCTAGTCCGGTATTTTGTATCAAGAAACCGAATGGCAAGCTTAGAGTTGTTCATGATCTTAGGGAATTAAATAGGGTTACAATAAAGGATGCTGGGATACCACCTAGTGCTGAGGAGTTTGTTGAAGCGTTTGCAGGGAGAGTGTGTTATGTTTTGGGAGATATTATGGGTGGATATGATGAGAGAGAGTTACATCCGGACTCAAGGCCACTCACTATATTCGATACACCACTAGGACGTTTACAGTTAACAAGATTACCTCAAGGAGCAACAAATTCGGTTGCAGTTTATCAAGCTCAGATGGCTTGGATCCTTCAAGATGAAATTCCACAATATGCTGGAATCTTTATAGATGATGGAGGAATTAAGGGACCAACAACCGACTATGATAACCAGGTGTTGGAAGAGAATCCCGGGATACGCAAATTCATTTGGGAGTTTGCAATTACTTTAGAAAGAATCTTGTTTTGAATTGAAGAGGCTGGTTTAACTATTTCAGGTTCAAAATTTTCATGTTGTGTGCCAGCTTTAGAAATATTAGGCCATGTGGTATGTAGAGAGGGTAGGATTATGTCCAAGAAGAAAGTTAACAAAATTCAGTCCTGGCCAAGACCCAAGAATACGACCGAAGTCAGAGGGTTTTTAGGCGTTTGCGTATATGTTATAATGTTTATCAAGGACTTTTCTTCATTGGCAGCTCCATTGAGGCGGTTAACGAGAAAGGATGCAGACTGGGAGTGGGATGAAGAGTGTGAGAAGGCGTTTGTGAAGTTGAAGGAGGTTGTAGGGAAGGATTTAGTCCT
The DNA here is from genome assembly GCA_030280995.1 of Hemileia vastatrix. Taxonomy (NCBI): domain Eukaryota; kingdom Fungi; phylum Basidiomycota; class Pucciniomycetes; order Pucciniales; family Zaghouaniaceae; genus Hemileia; species Hemileia vastatrix. The sequence continues at coordinate 48,113,142 of JASXTE010000003.1, read as the reverse complement.
GCACAAGTTGGATTATGGAAAAGATGGTGGTAGAATTTATTTAGCAGTTGATTCAAGTCAGGTTGCAGCTGGGGCGGTTTTGTCTCAGATGGATAAAGCTGGTTACATCAGGCCAGTTAGGTATGAATCTGTAGTATTTACTGAGGCCGAATCAAGATATTCTCAACCAAAATTGGAATTATGTGGTGTGGCGAAAATACTGAAGAAACTTCAGCATATTTTGTGGGGGCAACATTTTGAGTTGCAAGTGGATGCGAAATCGTTAATCCAGATGATTAATTCCCCAAGTTTACCAAACGCACCCATGACGAGATGGGTAGCTTTTATTCAACATTTTTTGTTTGATTTAGCTCATAAGCCTGGAAAAACTTTTACTATGCCAGATGGTTTATCAAGGAGACCACCCACTGAAGAAGATTCAGACTCAGAAGAGTTCGATGAAGATATACCTATTATCAAAGCCAGCACTAAAGGAGCTGAAGACTTTCCATACCTCCCCCATGAGGTTAAACTGGCAGGACTATTGTGTTTAGATTATGATGATGATGACCTCCACCAAGAGGATAAACTGGAAAATAGTTTTTATGTTAATAAAGGTGTTGGAAAAGGTGTAGATAAATTCGGCAGAGAGGAGGTAGAAGAAGATGTGGTGTATGTAGAGGAAGATGGATTGGTAGTGTGGGATAGTAGTAAATTAAGGAATGGTGTATATGTTGGAGAATTAGAGAATTTAAATAAAAGGGTGGATAAAGAGAAAGAGGTATTTTCAAATATGGTTTTCGAAGGATCCAAAGGTTCAGAAGAAAAACGTCGACATAGCTCGATTAAAGATTTATTTAGGGGTCAACGATTATTGGCTCATTCATGTGCAGGTGATATTGGTGATAGAGAAGTCCCTATTGATGTTATATTAATCGATTTTCTAGATGAAGTCTGGGGTCAGACTGGTTTTTATTTTTTGTTAGTCAAATATTTGTTGACTTTAGAGAGGCCAGAAGATTGTGAAGACGATGAATGGGTGGCTATCAAGAGGAATTCATCTACGTTTTACCTATCTGGTCGACGTTTAATGAGGAGAAGGTATCCAAATCCTCAAGTAGTTATAACTCAAGAGAAGGGGCAAGAATTAGTTTTGAAATCACTGCATGAAGATCTTGGGCATAGAGGCGTTGGAGAAACGTTTAGAAGAATTTCTGATCAATTCTGGTGGCCTGGCATGAAGATGGCTGTTAAACAGTGGGTTCAGTCATGCGAAGAATGTCAAAGACGAAGTTATTTAAGGCCAAAAGAACCTGGACGCGCGACCGGTGAATATACGCTCATTGGAAGAGTTAGTTTAGATGCCGTTCATATAAAAGAGGGACGGCATAAATATTTAATTGTGGCCAGAGATGATTTATCTGGTTGGGTAGAGGCAGCGCCTCTTATTAATTTAACTGCCAAAAATGTGGCAGAATTTTTTTTGAATAATTGGGTATATAGGTATGGGGTGATGAAGTTGGTAACGGTAGATGGAGGTCCTGAATTTGGGACAGAGTTTTAAGAGGCCGTATTGAAAGTTGGATCAAAGGTTAGGGTAGCAACCCCATATTATCCTGAAGCTGAAGGCATGGTTGAAAGAGGGCATCAAGTTATTAAGGATGCTTTAGTTAAAATGTGTGGGACAAGTGCCGAAAAGTGGAGGCACTATTTACCTTTAGTTTTATTTGCTGATCAAATCACTGCCAAAAGGACGACCGGATTTTCACCTTATGAACTTGTTTTTGGACAGAAAGCAGCTTTACCGGTTGATTTAGAATCTGAATCATATCTTGGAGTTGACTGGGACACGGTCAAAACTACTGAAGAATTATTGTGTGCAAGAATGATGCAGCTAGAAAAGAAAGAAGAATATTTAGAAAAGGCATATTCGCGGATGATGAAGATCCGAAATCAATCAGTTAGATATTGGGATGAGTGGTTGGCACATCGATTAAGGAAACCTTTGAATCCAGGTGATATGGTCCTGGTGTATAATAGGAGTTTGGAAAGTCAATGGGGAAAGACACCACGCAATATGGGGGGCGGACTTGCTAGCGAGTCCGCAACCTTGGACCCAAACTCACCACAGATTGAGCACACATTGAGCTATTGATAAAGGAACCATACAATCAGGGATGAACACCACTCAGCAGAACAGTTTTAGGTGGGTGTCCAAGTAGAGTTCAGCATGAGTTCAGCATGAGTTCAGTCTGAGTTCCATCTGAGTTCAGGTTGAGGACTTGCTAGCAAGTCCACCCCCTATATTGCGTAGTGAGATGTTTGCAGATAGGTGGAATGGACTGTATAAAATCAAGGAGCAAGTTTCCGGCGGTTCATATGTGCTAGAAGAGTTGGATGGAGTAGTATTAAAGAAGAGGGTAGCGGCCGATCAAGTGAAACGGTTCTATCCTAGAGGCACCAGGAGTGCCGAAGTCTTCCTCCGCAATGAGGATAAACTATGACATTTATGAAATTATATGGATAACTCCGAAATGAGGATAAACAACAATTTTAATGACATTTATGAAATTATATGGATACCTCCGCAATGAGAATAAACTATAATACCAACAAAATTTTATGATGACCTCCGCAACGAGGATAAACTATCTTCTTTTTTTATCAAAATACTTTACTATCGTTACACTGTATATGGTCGACAAAACTATGATGAAACTTAACGAAATTCAAGAAGACCTTCTTTGAAATTTTCAAAAACTTAAAATACTTAAAATATGGGTGAAGATAGTGTTGGAAAATTTTAAAATTTATTGGATGAAGTGTTCACAGGGGAACCTTCTTAATTAAATATTGGCAAGTGTGGGGGTAATTGATGGGCTGGCTGCTCTATACACAATTACCCCATAAAGTTTGTTTCCAAAATTTTCCCTGTTTCTAGTTGAATCCTGGCTTTGTCTTTTAATTTTAGGAAGTCCACTAAGACTATAAACTGGAACGAATCAAGAGACACCGCTCTCAACGCTGGATTCAAGATTCTTTTTATTTTATTTTGTTTTTGATTTTTTATGTAGATTGTGATTTCTTTTCTTTAATTTATATTATGAATTATTGTAAAGGTGATGCTCACTGGTGGTCTCTAATCATTTTTATAAATTGGAGGGAGCCCACCCAGTGATCATCATTATAAAAATTATCTTCTAAAAACTTTCATTTATTTTCTTTTCTTTTCAATTTCTCAAAATTGTGTAACCACATCAAGTAGCACTTGGATGTGGGTATGTTGTCGAGGGTACGGCTCATCAAATGGCCAGGGGGCATCTTTTAAAATTTTATTTTGAAATTTTATTTTATTACTTTTTTTATCTTTCTTTTCACATTCTTTTATCTTTCTTTAAAAAAAATTAAATTTTAACTTTTATTTCAAAAACTATCTTTTCTAAAATCTTTTATTTTAAATTAAAAACAAAATTAAAATTAAAATTAAATAAAATAAAAAAAAAAATAATAAAAAAATAAAAATAAAATAAATAAATAAAAATAAAATAATAAAAAAAAAAAAAATTAATTAATTATAAAAAAAAAAATATAAAAATAAAAAAAAAGTAATAAAATAAAAAAAATTAATTAGTTAAATTAAAATTATTATATTTCTCAGTTTTATTTTTCAGTCTTCATTCTTTTTTAGTTTTATTCATTTAGTTTAGACAGGAAACAGGGTCTAGGGGAACTCAATACCTATGGGATTTTACTTCAAGACATCTGTTAGTCCTCCAAGACTTTAAACTGGCTACTGTTCAAGACATTCTTTATGGTTTTTTTATATATGTATTTTGGATCTGTTAGTCCTCCAAGACTTTAAACTGGCTACTGTTCAAGACGTTCTTTATGGTTTTTTTATATATGTATTTTGGATCTGTTAGTCCTCCAAGACTTTAAACTGGCTACTGTTCAAGACGTTCTTTAAGGTTTTTTATACGCATTTTGGATCTGTTAGTCCTCCAAGACTTTAAACTGGCTACTGTTCAAGACGTTCTTTAAGGTTTTTTATACATATTTTGCATCTGTTAGTCCTCCAAGACTTTAAACTGGCTACTGTTCAAGACTTTCCTTAAGGTTTTATACGAATTTTGGAGCTGTTAGTCCTCCAAGACTTTAAACTGGCTAATTTTCAAGACTTTCATTAAAGATTTTATATTGGAGCTGTTAGTCCTTCAAGAATTTAAACTGAATTTCAAGGATAATCAAGATTTTATGGATATTTTCGGAGACGTATTTCTTTTATATAAATCAAATGTTAGGTCCACCAAGACCTTAAACTGGACTATTATCAAGTGTTGGGTCCACCATGACCTTAAACTGGATTTCTTATCGATTAAATGTTTGGTCCACCATGACTTTAAACTGGTAGTTCATTCATTGTTTAGTCCACTATGACTTTAAACTGGAAAATTAATATCTGCAGGATAATTCAACATTCATTGGACCACTATGGCCTTATACTGGATTACTTGTCGATCAAATGTTTGGTCCACTATGACATTAAACTGGATTATCAAATTTATTCAATCTTTGGTCAAGCCTAGGCCTTACTTAGGAATATATCAAGATATTTATGCACTTAAACGATCTTTGGTCCACCAAGACCATAAACTGGCAATCGATTATATGTTTGGTCTACCAAGACTTTAAATTGGAATGTCAATCTTGTTTGGATAACTCAATTCAATCTTTTAATTTATCACTGTCCACTAAGACTCTAAACTGGTTATTCAATTATTTCTGGAATTGGGTGTTGATAAGCTTTAGGAGGCTAAAATTTTAGGTGGTGATGATGCTAAGGAAAGCATAATGGTTTATTAGGTGAAATTTGTGGCGCTTTAACATGGTCTAAAGTTAATATTATTATTGGAAGCCTGGCAAAAGTATTTTATGGGTTTGCTGTATAGCAAAGTTTGAAAATTGTGATGAAGGAATCAGAAGTTAGGATGGTAGTTGGATTTTAGGGAATTATTTTTTTAGTGCCTCATAGTTAGGCCATTTTTTTGGTGTGAAGCTTGGAGGACCTTATGGCGAGATTGGAATCATAGAATTCGGCTCAGTGGGGGGCCCTATGAGGTTGGAATCAGGAGTATTCGGCTCATAGGAAAATCCACTCTCTCAATGCTGTGACAAGAAGGAAGACTTGTCAGCCTAAATTTCCTTAGGACTGAGTATTTCTTCTGCTTAAAATAAGATAAACTTAATTAGATTAAGCTTATATCTTAAAAATAAGGTTAAAATAATAATATATATTATTTTATTATATATATATATAATTATTATTCTATTATATAATTTATAATAGTTTAAATAGCTTATCCATGGCCTAATAATACTTATTAAGGTGTTAATGGAGTCATAATATACTTATCTTAAGTGATATGAAGTAATTATTGACATACATAAGCTTATATGTATACATAAATCTCATATTCAGTGAAATATGCAGTATATTATGTATATTTAGGTATATAAGTGGGTTTTAGCCCCTTAATAGCCTATAACCTTTGTTTTTCTGCTTATTTTAGGTCATATGGACGAAATCAATGGATTCACAACGCCTAAAGAAGCATAGACACCTATATCAGGCGCATACACCCAGTTTGGACAACTAAAATTACTTCCTTGGATGGTTATTCATGGATTTATGGGTTGGAAATATGTTTTTGGGTTAATGTGGATGCTTGGGGATGTTATTGGGGGCTTGGAAATTTTATTTGTTTCCTTTATATGCTTTTAGTTTCATTAAATCTCTTTTTGATCATTTATTTTACCTGTTTCTTTATGGTATCCGCTTTTATCTGGGATTTCTATTTATGGTATGACTCGGTGTTATTATTAATAGTGATGGAGGGTCCTTACTGGAGGTCTGGGTGTTGAAACTGCTTGAAGTGGACGCCATGGGGAGGTGATGGGCCCTCACAGTGCTGTAATTGCCGGGGATAGCAGTGACATCATCTGGATTGAAGGTCTGTGCACTCCAGTGGATTTGGGTATAAGTAAGGAGGGATTTTGACGGTTTATTATCATCATTCAATTACTACACTTCAAACAAACATTACACTACAATTATTAACATTTAGAAATATATCATAAAGCCCTTGTAAATTGAAATTATCTTTATAAAAGCTATAACTATATTTTATTCTTCTATTTTCCACCACTAGCACGCATTTAAATCCAAGTATTGTGAGTTTAATTTGAGTATAACTATTCTATTAGTCTTCCCCTGAGGTTTAATCACTAAATCATTTATTAATAAGTAGTAGGACCATAAAATAACACTATTATATCATACTTACATACTAGACTATACTGACAATTGGGGGTCTTTCCTTATATTTTACTTATTATTTAGTATAAGCCTTGGGACGTGATTTTTACCTTAGTACAACTCAAAATTAACCAAATATTTGGGTCTGCGGCATATTAGTGGATCATCATAGCTCATTGATTGCGGAAAAGAACCCTTATAATAATTGTACTAATTTTTTATCATAAAAATTAGATATTTACAGTAGTAACTGTACCCAATATAAACCCAATTTCACTTGGTATTTGGACACCAATATAACACCCAATTAAATTGGTATTTGGCTAAAGCTTGGTAAGCTAATTATTCACCCTTATAGAGGTCTAGTTAAACTTATTATTATATTTTTAACAGATTTTTTCGAATTTTTCTTATATTTTATTTAAATAAATAAAGATATAAATTCAGGGTAAGCTCCATTGCTTTTTTATTAGTAATATAATTACTAATATCTTTTGTCTACTAATTCCACAGAGTTTTTCCTTTTGTAGACGTAAAATATTGTTATTCTGAACAATATGAGTGCTCCTCAGGATAGTGTAAGTGAACAGCCTGCTTATAATACCAGGTCTAAAGCTAATAAAAACTTTCCAGGACATCACCATGGAGGGACAACAGTACCCCCAGCCAGAAAGCATGAGTATAGAGGAAAAGGACGCCCTCTTAAAAAAGATAACTATAAAAAAGACGTCTCCTCCTCTTCAGGATCAACTGTCCCACCTGGCCAAACAGGTTCTGAAGCTAGAGGAATCAAAATCTCTCATGTTCAAAGAAGTAGAGCAGTTGCAAAACAATTGCAAGGTAGGATTTCAGCAGATGAATCAGGCAATGGCAGAATTAAAGGGAGGCCAGCCCAGTCAATCAAATCAGCAACCCCCTACCCAAGGAGGGTCCACTCACTCCCAGGAGAAAATCCTGGTAGACAAATGGAAATGGGACTGGTTTCACCAACAGTGGACAAGCCACAGTTGCAACAGGGATCCACCCCCTCATCTGACTTCCTCAGCTCACCCTTACAAGGGAAAAAAGCGCCAAAAATCAGGACTGGCAACCATCCCTTGGTAAGTAACTTACCCTCTCAGATTAGACATAATACTGATAATTACAATGTAGGTAATTCTATTGATGTTAAATCTGTACAAAAAATAGAGGAGGATTTAAGAAATTTAGGTTTTAGAGTAGATACACCTGACTTGTCTTTTGTCCATAATAACAGTACTATATACAATGATAATACAGTTAATCCTCAGTTGCAACCACCTACTAGTGAGATGAGAAGTTCACAGGAGAGTGATAGAATTGAAAAGGAGGACATGGAATATTTTAACAATAATCCAACTGTCCATAGAATTGTTTCAGCATTGTGGAATAGAATGACTGATTGTGAGGAACAGACAGTTAAGCTCACTAGTGATACAATTTCATCCTTAACATTGAACATTTCTCAATTAGCAACAAGTAATAAAGAATTAGAGAAAGAACATTTGTCTCTAACTCTTAAATATGATTCATTGAGTAATAAATATAATGACCTTTCAAACAAATTTTGTGAGTTAGAAAAATTATATGAAACACACTTATTAAAAACTGAATCAAGAACAAAGTTATCTTTTGCACAGACAAATCAAAGTGTCTCTGAGTTGCTACAAAGATTAACTAAAGTTGAGATTGAAACTGCCAATCTACTAATGAACCAGGATAATCATAAGTATAATCAATATAATAATAATCCTTTCATTGGCAAAAGTGAATCTCATTCCTTCCCTATACCACCACAATTGAAACCATCTGGTGGTAGTGTCAAATCTGAAAATGTAAGTCACAAATCCGTGCAGGAAGAAATAAAAGACCATTTATCAAAAGTAAATGAGTTGTTGAATTTACCTAAGATTAGTGAGATAAAATCCAATCAGAAGAACTGGCCTAAAATAGATCAGTACCCAACTTATGATGGGGAAGCCAGCTCTGATTGGCAACATTTTATTCAAAGAATTGACAACTTGAAATTCTCATATAAGTTACCAGATGAAGAGATAACATCAAAATTAATTTCTTTATTTAAGGATGTTGCTTTATTATGGTTTGAATCTGTCTTAAGTGAGGGTAGAGACTACTCTTGGGCTGAATGGAAACAACTTATTGAAAAACAATTTGGAGGTTCTAAATTCAGGCTTACTCAGCAGAGACTGTATGAGAAGACTAGGTATAATCCGTTGAATGGTGACAAACCTATGGTATTTTTAATGAATTTAAACAAAATATTAAAAGCCATTGAGCCTCATATGGATTTTAACTTATGGAAAGATAAGATAATATACAAATTACCTATATCTGTCAGAGACATTGTTGTAGCTAGAACATTAAATGTTACTGAATATTCTGACTTTATTAATATTTGCAATGAAATATTATTAAACCATAAGTATGAATCAAGGTATTCCACTTATAAACAAAATGTTGAACCTGTAAAAACTCAGAATTCAAAAACACTTCAGGAGAAGCAGAAAAAACCTACTGCACCTGTAGTACCTAAAAAGTATGAAACAAATACTTGTTATAAGTGTAACAAACCTTGGGTAAAAGGTCACAAATGTGAGAAAAACATAAATATTGTTGAAAATCAACGTGAATCTGAAACTGAAACTGAAAAAAGTAAAGAATCAAGTGATTATGACAGCAATATCTCATATAGTGATGAAAATGAAGTCTGTATGTTGGAAGATGATTTGTCCATCTTTGAAAATCCAATATTAAATATGGACTCAAATGAATCTTTAATGAATTTTGAGGATGCTGAAATCATTAAGGATATACAAGCTGATAACTTTAGAATGACACCTATCACGGTTCCAGCTATCATTTCTAGTGAAAATGTTAATATAGTATTAGACACAGGAGCTTCTGGTTCAGTTGTTTCCACTAATACATTACAGAAAATTGATAGTGAATATAAGTTTAAGCTTGAACCACTTCAGAATAAAAATTGGAGAGGTTTTGGATCAGTACTACACCCCATTGGTAAATACAAAGCTGCTGTTTTCTTTAAACACCAACATGGTTATGTAAGGGTAACTTGTGACTTTGTAGTAATGGATAATACAAATTGTAGTAACTGTTTTATCATTGGAAATGATATTCTGACTAAATTTGGTGTAAAATTAGACCCTGCTAATAACAATTTTACAATTGGCATGAATGGTAAAAGGAAATTTAAAATAAATTCTTTTAACACAGTCTTACACATTGAGTCAGTAACAAATTCTCCGTCTAAAGGAAGAGAATCCAATGAGTTGGAACTACTGGAAACAGAAATTTCAAAAGCATCATTTGGCACTCAGATAAGTGAAACTGAGAAAGATAATATTTTGGAATTAATTAAAGCTTTTCCAATGGCTTTTGCACATGGTACAAATGAACTTGGCCTTGTAAAAGATCACGAAATGAAAATTAGTTTAACCTGTGACATGGATAATATTCCTGCTAGTCTTAAAAAGAAACCATACCCTGCTTCACCAATGAAGAGGAAAGACATAGAGGATAATATTAAGATGTTATTAAAGATGAACATTCTTGAGAAGGTTGAAACTACACCAAAATATTGTGTAATATCACCAGTGCTGATTTCTTATGAACAAGATAAAGCAAGACTGTGCGGTGATTATAGAGCATTAAATACATTTACAGTAGATGATATTTATCCCTTGCCAAGGATTGCCTCTATACATGCTACCCTTAAAGGTGCTAAATATATAAGTTGCCTAGATGGAAATAAAGGGTACCATCAAATTCCTCTTGAAAAGAATTCACAGAACTTTTTGTTGATAACAACACACATGGGAATTTATAAGTATGTCAGAATGCTATTTGGACCAAAGAATGCTCCATCAGTATTTCAGAAGTTAATGGATATAACATTCCATAATGAAATGATTGAGGGATGGTTAATGGTATACATTGATGACATCATAGTGTTCTCTAAAAATTTTGATGAACACTTAATCTATTTAAGGAAAGTATTTCAGAAAATGGATGAAATAAAAATGACCCTTGCATTGAAAAAATGTAAATTTGGGTTTGAATCTTTAAAAGTGCTTGGTCATATTGTATCTGGCTTACAAATATGTGTAGACCAAAATAAAGTGGCTGCAATAAAGAATATTGGCATTCCCCAAAATGTGAAGGATGTACAATCTTTTCTTGGAATGTGTGGTTATTATAGACAATATATAAAAAACTACCAATCAATTGCTGCACCACTGACCACACTGATAAAGAAATCAGAAGCTTTCATTTGGAATAATGAAAGACAACAAGCTTTTAATAAGTTGAAAGAATGTTTAATGACAGCTCCTATCTTGGGATTACCAGATTTCCAATTACCTTTTGTATTATATACAGATGCAAGTTTTATTGGACTGGGTGCTGCTTTGCATCAAAAACAACTTATTGAAGGTACAATGTCAGAAGTAGTAATCTGCTATATTTCACGTACTCTGTGAAGTGGTGAATTGAAATATGGTGCTACTCAACTTGAATGTTTGGCAGTAGTATGGGCTCTTGAAAAGCTACATTATTACCTTGAAGACCAAAAATTTGAGTTAATAACTGACTGTACTGCAGTTAAGTCACTCTTAAACATGAAAACTCCTAATAGACACATGTTTAGATGGCAATTAGCTGTACAAGAATACAGAGGACGGATGACTATTACACATAGAGCAGGAACCTTGCACTCTAATGTAGATCTGTTATCTAGAGTACCTCTGCCTAATAATGATGATAATCCTGCTTATGTTCCTGAATCAGAGATTATTAACATTTATGGCATTTATATTGTAGATCTTGAGGATGAATTTATGCAATCAATTCTTGATAATTATAATTCAGATCCTGACTTAAGTAAATTAACTACAATATTAAATGATCCATCTAATGCTTCAATGAATGTTTTAATAAAAACATTACCAGATAAGTATAAAGAGGCATTAGAGAAAGGAAAATTTTCCATTGAGGATGGTTTTATATATTACAGGAAAAAATTAAGTAATGTAATTGTAATTCCCCCTTCAATGAAGGAGTTAATGTTAAGTATATGTCATGATGATATATTAGCAGGTCATTTTGACTACCATAAAACATTAACCAGAGTAAAAAACACAGCTTGGTGGATTAACATGTCTGAGGATGTTCAGAAATATGTTGAAACATGTGATTCTTGTCAAAAATCTAAAAGATTAACAGGAAAAAGAGCTGGTTTATTACAACAAATTGAGCAACCAAAAGCTCCATGGGAAATTATTAACATGGACTTTGTAACAGGGTTGCCAATAGCAGGGCATAAGAGTTATAACTCCTGCTGGGTAATTGTAGATAGATTTACAAAGATGTGTAAATTTATTCCTACCCACAAAGAGGTTTCTGCAAAGGACTTAGCTTTTTTATGGTGGACACAAATGTTAAATACAGCAGGTTTCCCCAAAGCAATAGTTTCTGACAGAGATCCTAAATTTACTTCTGAGTTCTGGACGTCACTTATGGATGTTTCAGGGTGTCAATTAAAACTTTCTACAGCACACCATCCACAAACTGATGGGCTAGCAGAAAGAATGATACAAACCTTAGAAGATATGATAAGAAGATACTGTGCTTTTGGTCTTAATTTTAAAGACAATGACAAATTCACGCATGATTGGGTAACCCTTATCCCAGGTTTAGAATTTGCATATAATAGTACAGTACATTCTGTCACTGGCAAAAAGCCATTTGAGTTATGGTTGGGTTATGTACCTAATACCCCTGCTAAAACTCTTAATAAGTTACCTAGATTGGATATTCATCCAGGTACTAAATCTTTTCTTCAGATGCAGGAACTATGCAGAAAACATGCTCAAGAATGTATAAATAAGGCTTTTGAGTATGAAAAGAAAAGATGGGATAAAGCCCATAAAGAACAAATGTTCAAAGAGGGTGATGAAGTCCTTATTTCAACGCTACATTTCAATTTAAATGGTAATGTTAAATTGAAGGATCCATTCATTGGACCATTTGTAGTTAAAAAGATGGTTGGTAATAATGCTGTTGAGGTTATTCTATATGCACCTTATGATAGAAAACATCCAGTATTTCTTATTTCTCTTATAAAACCATACCATTCTAATGATACTGCTCTCTTTCCAAGAAGATCAGGAAGGCATAAACAGCAACCTGAAGAAATAGTGGAAAAAGCAGAAATTGAAAAGATACTTAAAAAGAGACACCTTACTAAAGAAAAGGGAGTTGAGTATCTATTAAGATTTAAAAATAAATCAAGTGAATATGACCAGTGGATTCCAGAAAATGAAATCTCTGATCTTAAAAATCTCTTGAAAAAATTTAAATCTAAATAATACTGTTCATTCAGTATATGTATTATAAAAATTATTTTATATTTTTTATTTCATTCCTTAAGATTAATTAAAATGTCTTAACATTTTTTTTATTGTTTTTTTGGGGTGAGGGAGTGTCAGCCTAAATATCCTTAGGACTGAGTATTTCTTCTGCTTAAAATAAGATAACCTTAATTAGATTAAGCTTATATCTTAAAAATAAGGTTAAAATAATAATATATATTATTTTATTATATATATATATAATTATTATTCTATTATATAATTTATAATAGTTTAAATAGTTTATCCATGGCCTAATAATACTTATTAAGGTGTTAATGGAGTCATAATATACTTATCTTAAGTGATATGAAGTAATTATTGACATACATAAGCTTATATGTATACATAAATCTCATATTCAGTGAAATATGCAGTATATTATGTATATTTAGGTATATAAGTGGGTTTTAGCCCCTTAATAGCCTATAACCTTTGTTTTTCTGCTTATTTTAGGTCATATGGACGAAATCAGTGGATTCACAACGCCTACAGAAGCATAGACACCTATATCAGGCGCATACACCCAGTTTGGACAACTAAAATTACTTCCTTGGATGGTTATTCACGGATTTATGGGTTGGAAATATGTTTTTGGGTTAATGTGGATGCTTGGGGATGTTATTGGGGGCTTGGACATTTTATTTGTTTCCTTTATATGCTTTTAGTTTCATTAAATCTCTTTTTGATCATTTATTTTACCTGTTTCTTTATGGTATCCGCTTTTATCTGGGATTTCTATTTATGGTATGACTCGGTGTTATTATTAATAGTGATGGAGGGTCCTTACTGGAGGTCTGGGTGTTGAAACTGCTTGAAGTGGACGCCATGGGGAGGTGATGGGCCCTCACAGTGCTGTAATTGCCGGGGATAGCAGTGACATCATCTGGATTGAAGGTCTGTGCACTCCAGTGGATTTGGGTATAAGTAAGGAGGGATTTTGACGGTTTATTATCATCATTCAATTACTACACTTCAAAAAAACATTACACTACAATTATTAACATTTAGAAATATATTATAAAGCCCTTATAAATTGAAATTATCTTTATAAAAGCTATAACTATATTTTATTCTTCTATTTTCCACCACTAGCACGCATTTAAATCCAAGTATTGTGAGTTTAATTTGAGTATAACTATTCTATTAGTCTTCCCCTGAGGTTTAATCACTAAATCATTTATTAATAAGTAGTAGGACCATAAAATAACACTATTATATCATACTTATATACTAGACTATACTGACAAGACTGGTATATGGGAGTCTGAAGGGATTCGAACCTTGCTCTCAGTAGTGGAATCATCACAAGATTTATATTATTTTATGTTATATCAAGCCAGAGAAGAAGAAAGAACGTTTTTATTATAAAGATTTAAAAGAAGACCAGCTAAAACAAATTTATCAAATTCCTTTATTGGAAACGATAATTCTTTTGGAATTGCTCAACCACTTATGCAAAGTTTTACGAATGGGGACATTCTCGATTGGAGGGAGGATGTGGTAGCCTAAAGTTTAGTACGGCACCTAAGTACGTAAATGGAGTTATTACGGCGTGCAAGATTGGTGTTATTATTTTTTTTTTTATATAAAAGGGTTTTATTTAATTTATTTGAGTTTTAAATATGAAGAAATCGGTCACGAGCAAATGCCTACACAAAAACAATTTATTTTACGGAGAAAACTTATTTTTACGGTCTGAAAAATTTATAAGTATCAAGTCAAGTCACTCAAGAACCTTGGGAAATTTTCCCAGAATTTTTACTATTTTTCTTATATTTTTAAATGAATTTTAAAGTTTTATAGAAATATTTACGTTTTCAGAAATTACTTATCTTCGATGAAATTTCACAGGGTAATTAGAGCTGCGCAGACTACGAAAATTAGTTTGGTATGTAAAGAGGAAGTAGCTCTATTATGTGTAATTTTTCTAGATTTTTTATTATAGTTTTAAGGTTCTAATTGAGTCCGGAAGTCCGGACGGACTCCGTACGGACTCCGCTTTGACTCCGTACGGACTCCGTACAGGCTCTGGATTGACTCTGGAAGAGCTCTGGAGGGGAAAACTTAGGCATGTGACTAGGAATACTTAAGCGCTTCTCAAACTCGAAATTGAGAGGGGGGACAGATCATACAGCTTAATCATTAACCACCACGGTCTCATTTTTTATTACTCAACAAATTAAATAAATTGTAATACCCTTATAACTTTATATTTTATATATAACATTTTAGAAATACTACTCAACAATTTAAATCACACTTCATACAGGGTATCTTTAGAAAGGTCTTCTTCACTGGGACTTGATTATTTCTGTCTCATAAAAATTTAAATTATTATAAAAACATAAAAGTCAATCTTTTCAGATCTTTCACTGGTACACCTTAATTGTTGTTATCAGTATTTCTTTTATCAACAGCCACTTTCTTTAAATCTCAATAAGCGTTAATTATTTTAGAGTTTCATTATTTTTATCAATCAGATCTAAGTAGACTGCTTAGCTTAGTGATTTAGAATTCCCATTTTGTTATTTTTATTGGAAGGACGGGGTTTTCAGCTAAATCCACATATCTCCTCCGGATTCTGCTTACAGCAAGGCAACTGTAAGAGTTTACCTTACCATACCGTTGGCGTCTCTACCCAGACCAAGTTTTAGCGGTCCCATCCCAATGGAGGGAGTAAGAAGGACTAGCGATGGATCAGGATTAGTGCAAGAAGCTGGTGACGGAGTTAGGGTTATAGAAAGTGAAGATGTTATTATGGGAGGTAAAGATGGCTCGGTTGGACCTCAAGAGGTACGCAGGGCCAAGGTTGTTAAATCAAAGGTCCAGTATGAGCAGCCAGTAGTTTCTGGTCAAGCTAATGCGATGGACGCAGTTTTGAATAGGGTGAATCAACTGCAGATTCCCTTGTCTTTGGGGGAGTTATTTACGATTAGTCCGGTGGTTGCTGAAAAGCAAAAGAAGCATTTGCCGAGGCATCGGGTTTCCACTGGAGAGGTGGAATATATTTGTGAAAATGCTGAAAAGTTTGGGGAAGATGTAGATACGCATTTTTCCGCTCCCCTGGGTTACCTGGTGGTAACTCTTAATGGTAAAGAAGTAAAGGCCTTGGTTGATTCAGGGTCTCAAATTAATTTAATTTCATTGGAGCAAGCGACAAGTATAGGCTTGCCAATTAAAAGTGGAACTGGGGGAAACCTCAGAGGCATTGGAGGGCATGCAACCGAGCTGATGGGCACAGCTGAGCATGTCAGGTTAGGCATTGGTGGATCTGTTGGTAAGGTTCACTTTTATGTGGCCAGAGGAGCAGTCAAAACTGTTCTTGGTGGTCCTTTTTTGATGGATTTTGAGGTGAGGATAGGGTATCAAGCTGGCATGGGGATTAGTTTGGAAATCACTGGTGAAGATATGAGGAGGTTACATATGCGGTTAGCGCCTCCTGGAGATGAAGGTTGGGAAACACGGCCAGGGATTACTACTCTGTGCCAGTGTTGTGTTTGCACCAAGAAGCGACATATAAAACGGATGGCTTCTGGTGAATTATGTTTGTTGGGAAGGGATGGATGCCCTCATTTTTTGGGGTAGCAGGGGCTGATCACTCTAATGTTGTAATCTCTCCTCAGGATGAGATCCCGGATTGCAATAGGTCAGCTCACTTGGAGATAATTCAAGTGGATTCTCAATTATTTTCTGTTAATATTACTTTGGAGTGCAAATACGTTTTGGACTTTTCTATATGTTTATTGGATTTACCCTGTTTTTCTATAAAATTTAAAAATGGTGAAAAAGGCAAAATGGGCCAAATTAGGTTGGATAAAGGTTGGAAGGGTATGTATTATGGCCTCCAGCAAGAGGTTAAACTGCAATTATCACCTTCTATTTCGGACCTCCAGCAAGAGGGTAAACTGCGAAAATCTCGTCAAAATACAATAAAAAATCTTGTTATAATAAAAACTCAAAAAAATAATTTATGTGAAAATGTTATTCCGGACCTCCAGCAAGAGATTAAACTGCAAGTATCTCCTTCTATTATGGACCTCCAGCAAGAGGGCAAACTGCTAAAATCACATCAAAATCCAATAAAAAATCTCAGTATAATTAAAACACAAAAAAATAATTTTTGTGAAAATTCAATTCCGGTTCTCCAGCAAGAGGTTAAACTGCCAACTTTCTTTACGGTTGATTTACTGTTGGATAAGGGAAGCAAAGGTGTTGAAAAATCTGTATATAAACTAGACGAGGGAAAGGAGAAAAGGGTAAAATTTAAAAATGAAAAAAAATATTTTTTAATTTTTCTTATTCCGATTCTGGCGATGAAGAAGATTCATTTGATGAATTTTTTAATGGCGATACAAAAGTAAATTTTATACCTCAAGCTTATTTAGATGTGGAAGCAGCCAAATATAAGAAGGTAGCAAATAAAGTTCGACCTATTAATGAACCGCTACCTGCTGAATTAAATCCACCTTTGAGAAGACCAAGGTTATCAAGAGATCCTTATGAAAGTCCCTTGGTAAAGAATCCGACTGAATTTTCTGAGACGTCAAGAATCACTTTTGAGAGACTGGGTGTTGTTAATTTTGGACCTGATGGTTGGTTGTCTGGAGAAGAGAAGAAGTTGTTGTTGGATGTGATGGTCAAGTGAGAGAAGGCCATTGCTTTTGTAGAAGAGGAGAGGGGTGTGTTGAATCATTCCTATGGGGAGCCTTACAAGATTCCTGTGGTATGTCATGAACCATGGCAGCAGAAACCGATTCCTATTCCGGCTGCATTAAAAGAAGCCTATATTGAAGTTGTCAGAGAACGGATACGCACTGGACTGTATGAGAAATCAACGTCAAGTTATTCTAGTCCGGTATTTTGTATCAAGAAACTGAATGGCAAGCTTAGAGTTGTTCATGATCTTAGGGAATTAAATAGGGTAACAATAAAGGATGCTGGGATAACGCCTAGTGCTGAGGAGTTTGTTGAAGCGTTTGCAGGGAGAGTGTGTTATGTTTTGGGAGATATTATGGGTGGATATGATGAGAGAGAGTTACATCCGGACTCAAGGCCTCTCACTACATTCGATACGCCACTAGGACGTTTACAGTTAACAAGATTACCTCAAGGAGCAACAAATTTGGTTGCAGTTTATCAAGCTCAGATGGCTTGGATCCTTCAAGACTGTCACCGGACGACCTACGCACAAGGTCAAGGATGTTCCTGTAAGTGAGATGAGGGATTTTTGAAACTTCTTCGAAGCACAGAGGAATGATTTGAGGAAATGATTCGAAGGTCACTCGAAGTAATAGCTATAGGCTCGAGGTTTGTTCGAGAAGAATTATAAACTAGTTCCAAGGTAATAATAATTCTTAAAATCTCACGATGGGTTGGAAACTCAATAATCAAAGATTTAGGATTTAGAAATGAATATTGAGAAAGTAAAAGAAAGCTACAATAACAATGATTTAACTTTTAAGGATTTACCACTATTAATGTAAATACGATATTATAATTTAATTCTAAGGAATATCGAACCAAATACCCAACTCCTTTTATATCCTTTGTTCCTCCTCGCATTGACCTCCCTTCCATCGCAGCATTCCCATTCCATTGACCATTACTAACATACACTTAGACCCTCTCCACTAAATATCCGTCCATGCTCAATTTACCCCTTTTTAATTAATTAACAAAACTTTAATGAAAAAAACTACTACTATACTATTTCGTTGATCCTAGCGCTGTGCGTCGCTTATTGAAAAGGACTAAGGTACCCTATTGGGAGATTGACTAATTTAGATTTAGAGTTTTGGCTAGCACAGTTAAATAGTAAGTACACAAAGGAAAATCGCAGTTGCTATGGAGAATTGCTTTCTGCGCTTCGAGTATAGATTTAGGACTCGATATTATTGATTTATTGAGTTAATTTTGCCACGAGTGTCACGTGGCGCGTGACAGATGCCCGGGTATAAAAAATGCGAACTCCGTTGAGCTTGAGCCATCTTCCAACACTAATTTCCCTTTTCTAATACTTTTTTCCCTCACCTCTTAATTACTTATTTTATAATGAACTGCCCTACTCCCACACCCATGCCTCCACACCCTAAAGTGGATGGGGGAATAATCACACGACAATTTTCACAGACTTGCATGGCTTGTGAAAGCATGGAATATTTCTGTGTCGAAAGTACGGCAACTCGAGGCCCTCGCCAGAAATGCAAGTTTTGCCGTTGGCGGCGAGTGGCGTGCAATGCGTTGACGAAGAACGCGGAAATTGAAAAACGATTTACCAAAACTAAGTTTTGGGTAGTTCCGAAGACCAAAGAGGTGGTCAAAGACATTTGGGATGTCTTGATCGAAGATGAACAATCGGTGGGGGAGAATGATAAGGAGTTGAACAACGAGATCTCAACCTGGGTAACCCAGGCCACGATTTTGAATCGAGGTGTCGAGGAAGAGGTTGACAAATTGGTGGAGGAGGATGAAGATGAAGTCCCTGTTCCAGGGCGGGCACCCAAGAAACGACGGGTGGTCATCAAGGACGATGAGGAAGAGAGAGAGGTAGAGGTCGAAGTGATGCGCAGGTTAATTCTAGAGCCTGACCCCATCTTCGAGGTAAGTTTTATTTGTTTGTTTTAAGGATGAAGTTACTGATGAGATTTTTTTTGTTTTAGACATCGAATAACCTTGAAGAGCCGATTGCGGAGCCTGCGCCGGTTATACCAACTGAGGCAAACCCTCCAGCCACGGAAGTAGTTGAAGAGCCTGAAGACACCCTGGACCAGGTGTGGTTGAAGAAACCTCGTCAAGGTCAACGAGTAAGGTTCGCGGAAGAACTATGAGGGGAGGTTGACGCTATTATTGACGCTGCTTCCTTCGACGTGGCAGAGGAGCTCTTGGAGATGGGAGAGGTGGTTCTGGTAGGAGAGGAGGAGGTATTTGAGAAATGCAGGAAGGAAATAAGGGTAGTTTTGGAGAAAATGAAAAGATTGGTTTGAGAGAAGTTAAAAGAAAAGATTTGAAATGAAAAGGAGATGTAAAGAAGTAGAGAAAAAAATTGTATTTTAGTCTTATTTTATTTTTATTTTATTTTATTATTAGTATTATTTTTTTTATTGTAGGTGAATGTTGTTAATTTTATAAGATTTGAGAGAGAGAGAAAAAGAAGAGAAAAAAAAGAAAAAAGAAGTTTTAAATAAAAATTTTAGAATTTGAAAGAAGAATTTTAAAGAAAGAAAAAAGGTTTTTTTTAATTGAAGGAAGTTTTAGTGTTTTAAAAATGAAAATTTTCATGTAAGAAAAGAGAGAGAAAAAGAAACGGTTTTGTGATTGAGATGAGTTTGTTAAATTGAGGATTTAAATTTTTTTTTTTTTTTTTTTTTAAGAAATTTTAGTTGAAAAGAGAGGAAGAAGAAAGAAAGGAAAAGAAAGGAATTAAGAATTTAAGAGAATTGAAAAGAAGATTTATTTGTTTCGAAGAATTATTATAGGGAGATTTGGAGGTTGAAGTTAAGTTCGAGGAAATGGTCGTGTTGTACAAGATTTGATGATTCGAAGGAAAGAAAGTTTTTAAAATCTTTCAAAGACTAATAGACCTGATTCAATACTAAATCTTTTGGCCCCTTGCTTTGAGAGTATTTTGTCTTTTAACCCTAAACGATAATCGTCCTTTGACTGAGCTTCGAGGATGTTGGATAGTGGATTTTGAAAAGATTGAGTTGTCATCGAATGAAGTTGATGAGTTGTTAACATTGATTTGTTGAAGATTGATTGCACATTTGCTGGGTTCTTGTCAGCAAATGCATCCCCCTGCTGTGGGTAAACGTCGTCCCGACGTGACAAGATATCTGGGACAATTCAGTTTTTTCCTAGGCGATAATCTCCAACCAGCTCCCCTGTCCTCTTTGTAAAAAAGAAGGACGGTAGTCTTAGGTTGTGTGTTGACTATAGAAAGCTCAACACAGTCACGAAGAAGAATGCATATCCTGTTCCTCCTATGTCATTACTTCTTACCCTTTTCAATGGTGCTAATTTCTTTTCTAAAATTGATCTTAGAGGCGCTTACAATCTTATTCGCATTGCAGAAGGTCATGAACCACTGACTGCAATGCGCACTAGATTTGGTAGTTTTGAATATTTAGTTATGCCTTTTGGATTATGTAACGCACCTTCAACTTTTCAAACTTTTGTTAATGATATCTTTCAAGTTGTTGTTGAACAATTTGTAGTCGTCTATTTAGATGATATTTTAATATTCTCAAAAACACTAGATGAACATATTCATCATGTTGGACAGGTCCTAAATTGTCTTCGAGATCATGGTCTCTATGCCAAGCATAATAAATGCGAAATCCACCTCAAATCAATTGATTTTTTGGGTTTTACGTTATCCACTGACGGTTTAGTCATGGATAACAACAAAGTCCAGAAAATCCTGGAATGGCCTGAGCCCAAAAACATTAAATCGCTCCAAGGATTTTTGGGTTTTGCAAACTTCTATAGAAGATTCATTAAAGATTACTCTAAAACTATTTCCAATCTCACTTCTCTTCTTAGAAAAGACATTACTTTTGTTTTTACTTCTACAGCACAAAAGGAATTCGAAGCACTAAAAAAGGCTTTCACCACAGCCCCAATTCTTCAACATTTTGATCCTTCTGCCTCAACAATAGTTGAGACAGATGCAAGAGATTATGCTATTTCAGGGGTCATCTCCCAATTAAATCCTGAAACAAATTTGTTTCATTCTGTTGCTTTTGAGTCACGCAAACTCATAGCCGCAGAATTAAATTATGAAATTCATGACAAAGAGCTTTTAGCTATTATCCATTGTCTTAAAAAATGGCGTTCTTTTCTTCTCAGCCTAGATAGTCCTTTTCAAATCTTAACGGATCATAATGCTTTGAAATACTTCATGTCTTCTAAAGTGTTAACCAGGCGTCAAGCCAGGTGGGCTGAATTTTTGTCTGAATTTTCTTTCTCTATTTCCTATCGCCCAGGAAAAAACTGCATTGTCCCAGATATCTTGTCATGTCAGGACGACGTTTACCCACAGCGGGGGGACGCATTTGCTGAAAAGAACCCAGCAAATGTGCAATCAATCTTCAACGAATCAATGTTAACGACTCATCAACTTAATTCGATGACAATTCAATCTTTTTGAAATCCACTATCCAACATCCTCGAAGCTCAGTCGAAGGACGAATATTGTTTAGGGTAAAAAGACAAAATACTCTTGAAGCAAGGGGCCAAAAGATTTAGTATTGAATCAGGTAGAGTAGTCATACCCGACAACAATGAGATAAAATTATGGATTTTCAACAGTCGACATGATTCTCCATTAGCTGGTCATTTTGGGGTTGATAAACCCTACCAGTTAATAGCGAGGGATTTCTTCTGGCCAGGTATGACCAGGGAAATCAAGGCCTATATAAAAGCTTGTTACGAATGTAATAGGAATAAGGCTCCCCGTCACCAGAAGCATGGGTTGCTTCAACCACTTCCTATTCCCTCTAAACCTTGGGAATCTTTATCGATGGATTTCATTTCTCAACTTCCTATTTCTAATGATTTTGATGCTATATTAGTAATAGTAGATAGATTTTCAAAAATGTCTATTTTCATTAAAACCACTACTTCTGCTACAGCAGAAGATTTGTCAAAATTGTTTCTAGAATATGTATTTTCTAAACACGGCTTACCAAATGGGAGGATTGATTTGGTCGTGGGTGTGAAGAAGGTCCTGATTTAAAATTTAGGCCTTGAGATTTGTTGGCATATCGACAATGTTGAAGTTGTCCTTGATAAACGCCGTCAAGTTTGAGGGTTTGATCCATTAAATCCGTTAAAGTAGTCATCTTCTGACCGTGAAGATTTAATTGATCTAGAATCCTCGAAGGAAGTCCTTTCTTGAAATGATACTTAAGGGCAGCATCATTCCAACCTACTCGAGTTTGAAGTGCTCTGAAGTTTGAGATATATTCAGAGGCTTTACCATTATCACTCATGCGAAGAAAATCAAGTTCAATTTCCGCGTTGTCCGTTTCATTAGGGTCCCCAAACAACGTAAAAAGTTGGTCTTTGAACTTTTCCCAATTATTGATAAGTAAGTGGGTTTCTGTCGAAGAAAGCATGAGTAGATAAGGTTCGAACCATCATGCTTCTTTCCTGGCTAGGAATGAAGAAGCGTAAACAACCTTTGATCGGTTGCTGTTAAAGGTTCGAGGGTCATTATGGAACAGTAGCTTGCAGGTTTGCAAGAAGGGTCGCAATCTGTCGGGGTGATCTCCGTCAAATTTGTCAGGAGATTTCATAGAGGGAGTTTTGAACTTAGATCCCTCTGAAGACGTTGGATTTGAAAAGGTTTTTATGACAAGTCTCATGAAATCTTCCAGAGAGTTAGATGGTCCCGGTTCTGAGGATTGGCCAGAAGGGTGATTGGCAGGGGAGGTTGGTGCCTCATGCATTGTATCCTCTCCTTCTTCTTCATCACTAGAATCCTCAAAATCTTGTGGAATGTCTTCTACAGATTGAACTGAATGTTGCCGTTCCCTAAGGTCGAGTGGTTCCAAAGAGTGAGTGCGAGAAACAGACCTTGTGGCTGTTGGCCTGCCTCTAGCGCGAGCTCTAGTAGTAGCGCCCGTAGGAGGAGTGCGTTGAACAGGTGCCATCTAAAATTTTAGAAACACCTAAAAGGACGTAGTAGTGCAAAGAATGAGAACTACGGAGAATTAAATAATACTGTCACTGGACGACCTACGCAGAAGGTCGAGGATGTTCCTGTAAGTGAGATGAGGGATTTTAGAAACTTCTTCGAAGCACAGAGGAATGATTCAAGGAAATGATTCGAAGGTCACTCAAAGTAATAGCTATAGGTTCGAGGTTCGTTCGAGAAGAATTATAAACTAGTTCCAAGGTAATAATAATTCTTAAAATCTCATGAAGGGTTTGAAACTCAATAATCAAAGATTTAGGACTTAGAAATGAATATTGAGAAAGTAAAAGAAAGATACAATAACAATGATTTAACTTTTAAGGATTTACCACTATTAATGTAAATACAATATTATAATCTAATTCTAAGGAATATCGAACCAAATACCCAACTCCTTTTATATCCTTTGTTCCTCCTCGCATTGACCTCCCTTCCATCGCAGCATTCCCATTCCATTGACCATTACTAACATACACTTAGACCCTCTCCACTAAATATCCGTCCATGCTCAATTTACCCCTTTTTAATTAATTAACAAAACTTTAATGAAAAAAACTACTACTATACTATTTCGTTGATCCTAGCGCTGTGCGTCGCTTATTGAAAAGGACTAAGGTACCCTATTGGGAGATTGACTAATTTAGATTTAGAGTTTAGGCTAGCGCATTTAAATAGTAAGTACACAAAGGAAAATCGCAGTTGCTATGGAGAATTGCTTTCTTCGCTTCGAGTATAGATTTAGGACTCGATATTATTGATTTATTGAGTTAATTTCGCCTCGAGTGTCATGTGGCGGGTGAAAAAGATGAAATTCCACAATATGCTGGAATCTTTATAGATGATGGAGGAATTAAGGGACCAACAACCGACTATGATAACCAGGTGTTGGAGGAGAATCCCGGGATACGCAAATTTATTTGGGAGTTTGCAATTACTTTAGAAAGAATCTTGTTTTGAATCGAAGAGGCTGGCTTAACTATTTTAGGCTCAAAATTTTCATGTTGTGTGCCAGCCTTAGAAATATTAGGCCATGTGGTATGTAGAGAGGGTAGGATTATGTCCAAGAAGAATGTTATCAAAATTCAGTCCTGGCCAAGGCCCAAGAATACGACTGAAGTTAGAGGGTTTTTAGGCGTTTGCATATATGTTAGAATGTTTATTAAGGACTTTTCTTCATTGGCAGCTCCATTGAGACGGTTAACGAGAAAGGATGCAGACTGGGAGTGGGATGAACAGTGTGAGAATGCGTTTGTGAAGTTGAAGGAGGTTGTGGGGAAGGATTTAGTCCTGCACAAGTTGGATTATGGAAAAGAAGCTGGCAGAATTTATTTAGCAGTTGATTCATGTCAGATTGCAGCTGGGGCGGTTTTGTCTCAGATGGATAAAGCTGGTTACATCAGGCCAGTTAGGTATAAATCTATAGTATTTACTGAGGTCGAATCAAGATATTCTCAACCAAAATTGGATTTATGTGGTGTGGCGAGAATACTGAAGAAACTTCAGCATATTTTGTGGGGGAAACATTTTGAGTTGTAAGTGGATGCGAAATCGTTAATCCAGATGATTAATTCCCCAAGTTTACCAAACGCACCCATGACGAGATGGGTAGCTTTTATTCAACATTTTTCGTTTGATTTAGTTCATAAGCCTGGAAAAACTTTTACTATGCCAGATGGTTTATCAAGGAGACCACCCACTGAAGAAGATTCAGACTCAGAAGAGTTCGATGAAGATATACCTATTATCAAAGCCAGCACTAAAGGAGCTGAAGACTTTCCATACCTCCCCCATGAGGTTAAACTGGCAGGACTATTGTGTTTAGATTATGATGATGATGACCTCCACCAAGAGGATAAACTGGAAAATAGTTTTTATGTTAATAAAGGTGTTGGAAAAGGTGTAGATAAATTCGGCAGAGAGGAGGTAGAAGAAGATGTGGTGTATGTAGAGGAAGATGGATTGGTAGTGTGGGATAGTAGTAAATTAAGGAATGGTGTATATGTTGGAGAATTAGAGAATTTAAATAAAAGGGTGGATAAAGAGAAAGAGGTATTTTCAAATACGGTTTTCGAAGGATCCAAAGGTTCAGAAGAAAAACGTCGACATAGCTCGATTAATGATTTATTTAGGGGTCAATGATTATTGGCTCATTCATGTGCAGGTGATATTGGTGATAGAGAAGTCCCTATTGATGTTATATTAATCGATTTTCAAGATGAAGTCTGGGGTCAGACTGGTTTTTATTTTTTGTTAGTCAAATATTTGTTGACTTTAGAGAGGCCAGAAGATTGTGAAGACAATGAATGGGTGGCTATCAAGAGGAATTCATCTACGTTTTACCTATCTGGTCGACGTTTAATGAGGAGAAGGTATCCAAATCCTCAAGTAGTTATAACTCAAGAGAAGGGGCAAGAATTAGTTTTGAAATCACTGCATGAAGATCTCGGGCATAGAGGCGTTGGAGAAACGTTTAGAAGAATTTCTGATCGATTTTGGTGGCCTGGCATGAAGATGGCTGTTAAACAGTGGGTTCAGTCATGCGAAGAATGTCAAAGACAAAGTTATTTAAGGCCAAAAGAACCTGGACACGCGACCGGTGAATATACGCTCTTTGGGAGAGTTAGTTTAGATGCCGTTCATATAAAAGAGGGACGGTATAAATATTTAATTGTGGCCAGAGATGATTTATCTGGTTGGGTAGAGGCAGCGCCTCTAATTAATTTAACTGCCAAAAATGTGGCAGAATTTTTGTTGAATAATTGTGTATATAGGTATGGGGTGATGAAGTTGGTAACGGTAGATGGAGGTCCTGAATTTGGGACAGAGTTTTAAGAGGCCGTATTGAAAGTTGGATCAAAGGTTAGGGTAGCAACCCCATATTATCCTGAAGCTGAAGGCATGGTTGAAAGAGGGCATCAAGTTATTAAGGATGCTTTAGTTAAAATGTGTGGGACAAGTGCTGAAAAGTGGAGGCACTATTTACCTTTAGTTTTATTTGCTGATCGAATCACTGCCAAAAGGATGACCGGATTTTCACCTTATGAACTTGTTTTTGGACAGAAAGCAGTTTTACCGGTTGATTTAGAAGCTGAATCATATCTTGGAGTTGACTGGGACACAGTCAAAACAACTGAAGAATTATTGTGTGCAAGAATGATGCAGCTAGGAAAGAAAGATGAATATTTAGAAAAGGCATATTTGCGGATGATGAAGATACGAAATCAATCAGTCAGATATTGGGATGAGCGGTTGGTACATCGATTAAGGAAACCTTTGAACCCAGGTGATATGGTCCTGGTGTATAATAGGAGTTTGGAAAGTCAGTGGGGAAAGATGTTTGCAGATAGGTGGAATGGACCGTATAAAATCAAGGAGCAAGTTTCCGGCGGTTCATATGTGCTAGAAGAGTTGGATGGAGTAGTATTGAAGAAGAGGGTAGCAGCCAATCAAGTGAAACGGTTCTATCCTAGAGGCACCAGGAGTGCCAAAGTCTTCCTCCGCAATGAGGATAAACTATGACATTTATGAAATTATATGTATTCCTCCGCAATGAGGATAAACTACGATATCAACGAAATTTTATGATGACCTCCGCAACGAGGATAAACTATCTTCTTTTTTTATCAAAAATACTTTACTGTCGTTACACTGCATATGGGCGATGAAACTTAACGAAATGCAAGAAGACTTTCTTTGAAATTTTTGAAAACTTAAAATTCTTAAAATATGGGTGAAGATACTGTTGGAAAATTTTAAAATTTATTGGAAGAAGTGTTCACAGGGGAACCTTCTTAATTTAATATTGGCAAGTGTGGGGGTAATTGATGGGCTGGCTGCTCTATACACAATTACCCCATAATGTTCGTTTCCAAAATTTTCCCTGTTTCTAGTTGAATCCTGGCTTTGTCTTTTAATTATAGGAAGTCCACTAAGACTATAAACTGGAACGAATCAAGAGACACCGTTCTCAACGCCGGATTCAAGATTTTTTTTTATTATTTTTTTTTTGATTTTTTTTATGTTAGATTGTGATTTCTTTTCTTTAATATATATTATGAATTATTGTAAAGGTGATGCTCACTGGTGGTCTCTAATCATTTTTATAAATTGGAGGGAGCCCACCCAGTGATCATCATTATAAAAATTTTCTTCTAAAAACTTTCATTTCATTTCATTTCTTTTCAATTCTCAAAATTGTGTAACCACATCAAGTTGCACTTGGATGTGGGTATGATGTCGAGTGTACGGCTCATCAAATGGCCGGGGGGCATCTTTTAAAATTTTATTTTAAAAAAAAATTTTTATTACTTTTTTTTTATCTTTCATTTCACATTCGTTTATCTTTCTTTAAAAATTAAATTTTAACTTTTATTTCAAAACTATCTTTTTTTTTTAAAAAAAAAAAAAATCTTTTATTTTAAATGGTAAAATAAAAATAAAAAAAAAATTTTAAAAAAAAATAATAATAATAATAAAAAAAATAAAATAAAAATAAATAAAAAAAAAAATAAAATAAAATAAAAAAAAAAAAAAAGGTATTTTAGTTTTAGGTAGTTTAGATGTTTATATTTTATTTTTAAAACATTATTCAAGAAAGCTACATACCAGGAAGAACACCATCAAGGGTTGTTATCTTTTGAAGAATCGAAATTAGAAAATTTAGAAGGACCTTGATCAATTTCCTGGGATTTGAATCTTATTTCACGGTCACGATAGTGTTGAAGCCAGTTGGCTATTTTGAAAAGGTCTCTTAACAGTTGCTCTCTCATCCAAGATTCTGATCTATCAGAGGGCGGGTATCGTTGGAAATAAGCGATAAGGTTATTAAAATTAGCAAAAAGCTTTTCAGACACTAGGTGAATTGGAACTCTAGGGAAGCTTGGATTAGGTTCTGGTAGTTCATAAGCTGAATATGAAATTGGAGAACCGGTGGACGCTTATAAAATTTAAATATCAGCAAATTAAAACCTGAAGATTAAGAAAATAAAAAGAGACAACTAACCTGTGTCAATACTATCATGATCATAGATAAACGGCTTACTTGGTAATGGAGTGGGATTTTTTTATGTTTAGAAAAGGATTTTTTATTTTTGATAGATGAGGAGGACTGGTGTTGGATTTGGTGTTTGAAGTAGATGTTCTGGGCCTTTTGGATGAAACAAGAGAAGATGAAGACTGCTGGCTATTATAGGACCTTTTGTGCTTCAAGATGTTGGAAGAAGGAGAAGAATTGTTAGAAGGTTGAAGCATGGCCCTGGGAGCAGCAAGAGTTCTTGGGGGAGTAGCAGCAAGTCTAGATTGGAGAGAAGGACCCAGAGGATTAGGTGATGGAGAAAGATTTAAATAGGCTGATGGAGAAAAAGGTATGGGATCTTTAGAGGTTTATGGAATAGGGGGTGGAGTAGAAGGTGAAGAAGAAGGAGGAGGATTTCAGAAGGCGGCGAAGCTAGTAGCAGTGATGGGGAAAGAACCACAGTTCAAGCCAGAACATTTTCTTTTCTTCTCATAACAGGATAAACAGGCCCTGTTATAAGTGTGCTTTTGCCAGTTAAAAGAGAAGATACATTCCCTATGGGTGAAGGCACAGTATTTGCAAGATTGATCAGCTGAATCAATGAAGTCAGAAGGTTTCATATTGTTAGGAGATATTTTTTTTGAAGAAGAAAACTTGAAACTAGGATGAAGAAAGCTGGTGGCAAAATCTGGGTTCAAGGATAGAGAAGTTGTTAGGTCCACCAAGACCTTAAACTGGGCTGTTATCAAGCTGTTGGGTCCACCATGACCTTAAACTGGATTTCTTATTGATTAAATGTTTGGTCCACCATGACTTTAAACTGGTAGTTCATTCATTGTTTAGTCCACTATGACTTTAAACTGGAAAATTAATATCTGCAGGATAATTCAACATTCATTGGTCCACTATGGCCTTATACTGGATTACTTGTCGATCAAATGTTTGGTCCACTATGACATTAAACTGGATTATCAAATTTATTCAATCTTCGGTCAAGCCTAGGCCTTATTTAGGAATATTTTAAGTTATTTATGCACTTAAACAATCTTTGGTCCACCAAGACCATAAACTGGAAATCGATTATATGTTTGGTCCACCAAGACTTTAAACTGGAATGTCAATCTTGTTTGGATAACTCAATTCAATCTTTTTATTTATCACTGTCCACTAAGACTCTAAACTGGTTATTCAATTATTTCTGGAATTAGGTGCTGATAAGCTTTAGGAGGTTAAAATTTTAGGTGGTGATGATGCTAAGGAAAGCATAATGGTTAATTAGGTGAAATTTGTGGCGCTTTAACATGGTCTAAAGTTAATATTATTATTGGAAGCCTGGAAAAAGTATTTTATGGGTTTGCTGTATAGCAAAGTTTGAAAATTGTGATGAAGGAATCAGAAGTTAGGATGGTAGTTGGATTTTAGGGAATTATTTTTTTTAGTGCCTTATTGTTAGGCCATTTTTGGTTTGAAGCTTGGAGGACCTTATGGCGAGATTGGAATCATAGAATTCGGCTCAGTGGGGGGCCCTATGAGGTTGGAATCAGGAGTATTCGGCTCATAGGAAGATCCACTCTCTCAATGCTGTGACAAGAAGGAAGACTGGTATATGGAAGTCTGAAGGGATTCAAACCTTGCTCTCAGTAGTGGAATCATCACAAGATTTATATTATTTTATTTTATGTTATATCAAGCCAGAGAAGAAAGAAAACAACATTTATGTTGAAAGTTAAAGAAGACCAGCTAAAACAAATTTATCAAATTATTTTATTAGAAAAGATAATTCTTTTGGATTTGCTCGACCACTTATGCAAAGTTATAAGAATGGGGACATTCTCGATTGGAGGGAGGATGTGGTAGCCTAAAGTTTAGTACACCACCTAAATATGTAAATGGAGTTATTACGGCGTGCAAGATTGGCGTTATTATTTTTTATAAAAGGGTTTTATTTAATTTATTGGAGTTTAAAATATGAAGAAATTGGTCACGAGCGAATGCCTACACAAAAACAATTTATTTTACGGAGAAAACTTATTTTTACGGTCTGAAATTTTTTTTAGTGTCAAGTCGAGTCACTCAAGAACCTTTGGAAATTTTTCCAGAATTTTTACTATTTTTCTTATATTTTTAAATGAATTTTAAAGTTTTATAGAAATATTTACGTTTTCAGAAAATTACTTAACTTTGATGAATTTTCACGGGGTAATTAGAGCTGCGAAGACTACAAAAATTGGTTTAGAATATAAAGAGGAAGTAGCTCTATTATGTGTAAGTTTTCTAGATTTTTTATTATAGTTTTTAAGGTTCTAATTGAGTCCGGAAGTCCGGACGGACTCCATTTCGAATCCATATGGACTCCGTATGGGCTCCGGATTGACTCTGGGAGAGCTCTGGAGGGGAAAACTTAGGCACGTGACTAGGAATACTTAAGCGCCTCTCAAACTCGAAATTGAGGGGGGACACATCATACAGCTTAATCTTTAACCACCACGGTCTCATTTTTTATTACTCAACAAATTAAATAAGTTATAATACCCTTATAACATTTATTATTTTTACATAACATTTTAGAAATACAATTCAACAATTTAAATCACACTTCATATAGGGTATCTTTAGAAAGGTCTTCATCACTGGGACTTGATTATTGCTGTCTCATAAAAATTCAAATTATTATAAAAACATAAAAGTCAATCTTTTCAGATCTTTCACTGGTACACCTTAATTGTTGTTATCAGTATTTCTTTTCTCAACAGCCACTTTTATTTAAATCTCAATAAGCGTTAAATATTTTAGAGTTTCATTATTTTTATCAATCAGATCTAAGTAGACTGGTTAGCTTAGTGATTTAGAATTCCCATTTTGTTATTTTTATTGGAAGGACGGGGTTTTCAGCTAAATCCACATATCTCCTCCGGATTCTGCTTACAGCAAGGCGACTGTAAGAGTTTACCTTACCATAGCGTATGAAATAATGATGCAGATCCAGGACAAGTCAGTTAAATATTGGGATGAGCGCTTAGCGCATAGGTTAAGAAAGACATTGAACCCAGGAGATTTGGTCTTAGTTTATAATAGAAGTTTAGAAAGCCAATGGGGAAAGATGTTTTCTGACAGATGGAATGGTCCTTATAGGATAAGAAAGCAGATAACTGGAGGAATTGAATGGTATTGAGTGGAAGCGACATGTGGCTGCAAATCAGATCAAAAGATTCTACCCAAGGGGTGTTCCAGTGATACAAGATAACCTCTGGAATGAGATAAAAACTACCAGAATAATACCTCCAGGAAGAGGCTAAACTATCAATGATTTTTTATGTTTTTTTATGTTACCTCTGGGAAGAGGTTAAACTAACAAGTTATGTTAAGTTTTGTTTTTCTAAGAGGACTCACAGGAGGCTTTGACACAGTTGTGACAGATAGAGGGCGCTAACTGGAAGTTAGACGGACTATGGCTGAACAGGAAACTGGCATAAGCGCTCAGATGAGGGTGTAGAGGAAAATAAAATCTTATATTTTCATCGTTCAAGGGGACATGATGAGATAGGCAATTGGATTAAAGGAGACGCATACCATGTAAGCGCAAAAGAAGGTGGGAATTTAGCTAATGAGTTAAATAACCAGGAGTGGAATAGTGATTTATAGATGGGGGGCTCTACAATTCAATTCTTATTATACATTGTATATTGCTGTATTGCAGTAAAGGCGGTAATGTTTTATGATATAAAAGTTTATTTATGATTTTTTTTTAGGGTCAACAGTTTTTTTAAAGAAAGTAGAGGGAGCACAGTTAGGCGCTCTATAGTATGGAAGACAGGTGTAATAAAATAGCGCCATGTCTAAAAAAAAAAAGATTATTTGAAGGCATAGCATGAAAAATTTATGAAGACTATGTACAGGGAGAATGGAAAGAGGAGGCTCATAAGGTGAAGCGCTAGTGGGCTATTCAGTATCAGGGTGAAAGCTAATAGGATATCCTTTCCAGTCTTCAGGAATGACAAAGCAACAGGGATCGGCAGGGAATCCAAGAATAGTTGATGAGCTGACTTTGTTCATTAGTTGACCTATCATTTCTATATGGGTATAGCAAGCTTCAAGTTCAGTGTCAGAAAAAGCTGGTGCATTAGAATAGGATAGAGACATAGCGTCATATATAAGATGAAGTCTGGAAAACATTCGCATGGAATGGACAAAGGGTAAAGGAATAGTAACCCATCCCAGGGAGATGGATTCATTGAAGCCTGACAAGGAGTCAGTGGGCAAGGGGAGCATAAGTATAATGAAGGATACTTACTTTCTAATAAGTTTTGTGGGGGCGTTGATGGCAAAGTAATAGTAACCGCATCAGGAGCAGCTGCAGTGGAGCCTGAGACCATAGAAGCATTAGAACTTGGAGTGGAAAAAGGTGTAGTGCTAGGCTGAATAGATATTTCACGCTTGGGAAAATTAGGAAGCGATGATGATTCATAAGGAACATTATTATTAGTGGAAATAGTGGGACTAATGGTGGTAACTATGGGAGCACTACTAGTAGAGCTAGGTGGAAAGCGAATATAACCAGTAGGCTGAGGAGTATTCTGGTTTAGAGAGATATTGCAAGTTTTGTGGTATCTAAAGCAATTGTCACAGGAAAGTCGAAAGGAGTCATACCCCCGAGGTTTAGAAAATGTACAATGAAAGTTGGGGCGCTTACAAAACAAGCACGATTGATCTTTGGGAACTGTACGGTATTGAGTCATGATATTTGGATGAAAAGATCTAGGTTATTAGAAGGGCTATTTATAAGATAACAATGGAATTATAAAGAAGTCATCAGTTGCACCATGTCTGACTTGAGCGCTGGATGGTTTCTAAGAAGATAATGAAATTTTTTTTGTCATAATGAAGGACCCTAGAAAAGGCAAATCTGTCTCAGTCAAGGGAAAGTCATATATTACAAAGATCTGAAGATTACAAGAGAGCGCATGCATATATGACGCAGGGGAAGTATTTGCTGCTATAGAAAGTAGCAAAGATCTCAAGTTGTTATTTTTTATTATTATTATTTTTGTTTCATCTTTAATAGGCACTTAATAGAAGGGTGTGCTGCTTAGAAAAAGGATAATATTTTTTTGGGGGAAACTCATCTTGCAGTTGTAGAATTCTCACAGGAAAGTTAAGTGAAAATAAAAATAAATATATTACATTTTTTTTACAAAGCTATATAGACATTACAAGGAATAAATACAAAAGAAGATTTTTTTTTTAGTATTCTGCGTCATCAAAGATGGGAATGCAAAAAGCCCAGTCATTGACAGCCTCTTGCATGTTTTGTTGCAAGGTGGTTATTAGCTGTTTTTGTTTATCATACTCGGCGCAAGAATAAAGTGGGACCGCCTCGAGAAATCCTTTGACAGCAGTTAACATGTTGTTCATAAAACGCATGGCCGCATCGTATGGAGCGCAGGCAATTTGCTCTGCAAATTCCCAGTTTTGAGCCATGGCGGGCTCTTCATCATCAACGTCCGGAAAGGTTTTGATGGGCCATTTGTCTGGGATGATGGTATCAAAGACCAGCTGCATAGTTGTCCAGTCAGGAGTGGGTATACAAGGAGTACACTCCGGAATAGATTCGGTATCCCAGATGGGATCTTCTTCCAAGGCTGGAAGGAATAGTTGAATGCTAGGAGGCGGAGGCGTTTCAGAGTAAGGTGTGCCTGGGGCATTCTAAAAAAAAAGAAAAAAAAAAGAGAATGTTAGCATTAGAAAAGGAAGAAGTAGGAAAAGAAGACTTACTGTACTCTCCTCTGAAAAGAGAGATCTTGTGATAGAAGCGACGCTACTGGGTGTAGGTTTGTGGTAACCAACCTTGGCTCGTTTGTTGCCAGGTGGGGTAGTAGGAGCAGGCGCCGGGCGCTTGATGGTCATTTGACTCATCATATTAGTTGTGGAAGCGTTAGGGTCCAGGCTTGCAACGGTGGGCAGCCCATTGTAACTACACTTCTTTTTGTGTTTCTTGCAGTAATTGCACAACTAAAAAAAAAAAAAAAAAAAGGGGGGAGGAAATGAAAGGTTAGTAACAATAAGGAAGGAAAGTGAAGATAACTTACATTGAAGAAATTATTGCCACGACGGGCTTTTAAGAAATGACAGGGAGTTATTCCATTCTCAATACAGCAGGTGCATCTTGTCCCACCCATCAGTGTAGTTACTAGTGTTGTAGGTACAGCAGCAGGGGGCTGAGTGGGCACGAACTGTCGAATTGCGTCCACAACATTGGCGGTATTTTCGGTGTTAGTATTGGTTCTTCTAGTATTCATTGAATGGTATAAAGTAAAAGAAGAGAAGAAGATAGAATATGGAAGAAGGAAACACTGCGAGACGCAGGTATTTATGGGCTCCTGGGGACAGTCCCCAGTAGAGGGAGGATGTGGTACGCGCCTCGCAGGTAGCATATTTTTAGACCAATCAGCCCGCGTAGTCCAGTAAGGAGAAAGAGAGTTAGCGCAGTAGGTAGTGTTATAATATAATATGTATTTGTGTGTTTAAAAGAACAAAGGAAATGGAAGTGCGGAAAAGGATTAAGGGTCTGTGCACTCGGATTTTGCAGCGAGACAACTGCACAATGGGGAATAGTGTGTTATTGATTTAGGACTGCAAGCGCTGAACAATATGGATTTGGATTTTCAAATAATTGTGTGTTACGCATTAAGGAAGGAGTTATGGCATAAGGACAACTCAAGTTCATAGTATACTGCACCAGGGCTAGTTGGGTAAACTTACTGAAACAGGTAATAAAGGAGGCTAACTAGTTAAGTGAATCGTCAGAACTATGAACTTAGTATTAAAGAAAGGAGAGTGGGGACTCAATCACAAAACTACCCAAGAGTCAAGGCGACTAGGATCAGCGTTAGAATGGGTCAAACCTGAAAGTAGCACTGAAACATAACAAAGGTATAGTCAAAAGTGCATATGTGGAGTATGAGTAAAACAAGTTAATACTAGTGTTAGTAATCATAGGATATGTTTTAGGCGCTGTAGTTGCTACAAGCAGTGTACGTAGTTTACATATAGATTAGTTATTCTTTTACTAATATGGCGCTAGAGCCAGCGCTGTAGATCCACTAGGGAACTGTGTCTTGAGTACTGGAAAAATATAAAAGGAGGACTATTTGATAGAGATAGAGAGACTTTTTTCGTAAGTAGAATATAAGAAGAATAGAATAAGTGAATTAGAGATATTTTTCTAAATCTTTTATAATTTGTGTGTCTGTGTGTGTATTTTCATATAGTATAGTGAAAAGAGTGCAAGATAGAAAGAATATATAGATTTAGTAGGGTTGACTATTAATAGAGTTATTTTATTGCTATAATAAGGCATATTCAAAGAGAGCTCTTCAAGAGGGAGTAGCTGTGGATATTAGCGCTTGTTAAGAATAGAAATATCCAGATAGTAATACTTGTTATTTTCCCTGATCTCTAAAACTCATCTCTCAACTTATGAATTTTCTAATCAAATACTAGTGTTACACATTATTGCGCTGTCTTTAAAAATAAGAGTGGCAGGTGCTTCTTTTTAGAAATTGAAGAGGAGAAGAAACCCATCTCACATTGTGTCTACTGCTTAGTACTTTAGAACAGTCTACAAAGTCCTTGAAAATTAGCCAATTTAAAGTCTTGGAGGACTAACAGCATATCTTGAAAAAAAATCATAAACAGCCAGTTTAAAGTCTTAGAGGACTAAGATCCAATGAGGAACCAAATTCATGAAATAAAATCTTAACAAATATCCAGTTTAAAGTCTAAGTGGACTAACAGAGCTTGAATACAAATAATACCTTAAAGAAAGTCTTCAAAAGAAGCCGTTTTAAAGTCTTGGAGGACTGACAGATCCCAAAATAAGAAATATAACCCTTTAAAAAAAGTCTTGAATAATAGCCAGTTTAAAGTCTTGAAGGACTAACAGATCTTGAAGTAGGATCTAATTTTGCTCAAGCTCCACTTGACCCTTTTTCCTATATAAAATATACTATAAAATAAATAAACCAAAAGAAAAATTGAAAATTAAATTTAACAAAATTTAAAAATAAAATAATTGTATGTTTTTTATTTTATTTATTTATTTTTTTATTAGTTTTTTTTTAATTATGAAAATAATAAAAGGTTATAAAATATTGTTATGTAATAAAATTTTAAATTTAAATTTAAAAAAAATGATAAACAAATTTGAAATATTAAAATTTATGAAATGTAAAATAAAATTTAAAAGATGCCCCCCAGCCAATTGATGAGCCGTACCCTTGACATCATACCCACATCCAAGTGAAACTTTATGTGGTTACACAATTTTGTGAAATTGAAAATACAAAATTAATAAAAGAAAGTGTAGGAAAATAAAATTTTATGATAATGATCACTGGGTGGGCTCCCTCCAATTTTTAAAAATGATTAGAGACCACCAGTGAGCATCACCCTTAACAATATTAATAGTATTATAAAAATTAAAATGAAAGAAAAACATATTTCATCATATAAAAATATAACATAAAAGAAATAACAAAATAAAAAATAAAAAAGAATCTTAAATTCCGCAGTGGGAGCATTGTCTCTTTGTAAGTTCCAGTTTATAGTCTTAGCGGCCTTCCTATAGATCAAAATCAAAGACAGGATTCAACTAGAAACAGGGAAAAATTGGTAACAAACATTGTGGGGTAATTGTGTATAGAGCAGCCAGCCCATCAATTACCCCCAAACTTGCCAATATTTAATTCAGAAGGTTCCCCTGTTAACACTTCTACCAATAAAAATTATTTATCAATCCAACATATATCTTCCCCATAATTTTTGTTGCTTTTAAGAGTTTTAAGAATTTTAAAACGAATGTCTTCATAAATGTCGTAAATTTTGTTAACGGTTTTGTCTCTCATACCATAGTAAAACAAAATTAATATTTTTAATAAAAAAGTAGTTTATCCTCATTCTGGAGTTAAACTTTGACAAAATTTTATTTAATCAATTTTGTAGTTTATCCTCATTTTGGAGTCCCTTTAAAACGATTGTAGAAATAGTTTACCCTCACCTCGGAGTTCCTTTAAAACAATTGTAGAAATAGTTTACCCTCATTTCGGAGTTCTTTTAAAATGATTGTAGAAATAGTTTACCCTCATTTCAGAGTTAACTTTTAGCACTCCTGGTGCCCCTAGGATAGAACCATTGGACTTGATCAGCCGCTACCCTCTTCTTTAAAACTACTCCATCCAATTCTTCCAAAACATATGAACCACCAGATACTTGTTCCTTGACTTTATATGGTCCATTCCACCTATCTGAAAACATCTTTCCCCATTGGCTCTCCAAATTCCTATTATACACCAAATCCATATCTCCAGTTTTCAAAGGCTTTCTAAGTCGATGTGCCAACCGCTCATCCCAATATCTTACTGACTGATTTCAGATCTTCATCATCTGCCAATATTCCTTCTCTAGCTGCATCATTATTGCACATAATAACTCTTCAGTAGTCTTGACCATATCCCAATCAACTCCAACATATGATTCAGCTTCCAAATCAACCGGCAAAACTGCTTTCTGTCCAAAAACAAGTTCATAGGGTGAAATACGGTTGTCCTTTTGGCAGTAATTTTATCAGCAAATAGAACTAAAGGTAAATAATGCCTCCAATTTTCTGCACTCGACTCACACATTTTGACTAAAGCATCCTTAATAACTTGATTCCCTCTTTCAACCATACCTTCAGCTTCAGGATAATAAGGGGTTGCTACCCTAACCTTTGACCCAACTTTTGATATAGCTTCTCAAAACTCTGTCCCAAACTCAGGACCTCCATCTACTGTTAACAATTTCATAACTCCATATCGATACACCCAATTTTTCAAAATAAATTCTGCCACATTCTTGACAGTCAAATTAATAAGAGGCGCTGCCTCTACCCAACCAGATAAATCATCTCTGGCTAAAATTAAATATTTATACCGTCCCTCCTTAATATGAACAGCATCCAAGCTAACCCTTCCAAAGAGAGTATTTTTGCCAGTAGCGTGTCCAGGTTCTTTTGGCCTTAAATTACTTCTTCTTTGACATTCTTTTCATGACTGAACCCACTGTTTAACAGCCATCTTCATTCCTGGCCAGCAAAATCAATCAGCAATTCTTCTGAAAGTTTCTCCAACACCTCTATGCCCAAGATCTTCATGCAGTGACTTTAAAACTAATTCTTGCCCTTTCTTTTAAGTTAAAACTACTTAAGGATTTGGATACCTCCTTTTCATTAATCGTCGACCAGATAAGTAAAACGTAGATGAATTCCTTTTTATAGCCACCCATTCATCATCTTCACTATCTTCTGGCCTTTCTAAAGTCAATAAATATTTGACCAACAACAAATAAAAACCAGCCTGACCCCAGACTTCATCTTGAAAATTGATTAATATAATATCAATGGGAACTTCTCTATCACCAATATCACCTGCACATGAATGAGCCAATAGATTTTGACCACAAATTTGATTCTTCATTGAGCTATGACGATTTTCTTCATCTGAACCTTTTGATTTTCTGGAAACCAAATTCGAAAATACCTCTTTCTCTTATTCACCCTTTTTAATCAAATTTTTTAATTCTACAACATATACACCCTTCCTTAACCTACTATTATCCCAAACTACCACTCCATCTTCATCTATATACACAACATATTCTTCTACATCTTTTTTACTGAATTTATTCTCACCAATCTCATCAATTTTATCAACATAAAAATAATTTTCCAGTTTATCCTCTTGGTGGAGGTCATCATCACAATCATCTAAACACAATAGTCCTGCCATTTTGACCTCATGGGGGAGGTATGGAAAGTCTTCATCTCCTTTAGTTCTGGCTTTAATCATAGGTATATCTTCATCAAACTCTTCTTAGTCTGAATCATCTTCAGTGGGTGGTCTTCTTGACAAACCATCTGGCATAGTAAAAGCTTTACCAGGCTTAAGAACTAAGTCAAAAGAAAAATTTTGAATAAATGCTACCCATCTAGTCATAGGTGCATTTGGTAAACTTAGGGAATTAATCATTTGAATTAAAGATTTCACATCCACTTGCAATTCAAAGTGTTGGCCCCACAAAACATTTTGAAGTTTCTTTAAAATTTTTGCCACTCCACACAGTTCAAATTTCAGCTGAGAATATTTTGATTCAACTTTGGCAAATACCGCAGATTCATACCTAACTGGCCTAATTTAACCAGCTTTATCCATCTGAGACAAAACTGCCCCAGCAGCAACCTGACTTGAGTCAACTGCTAAATAAATCCTACCAGCATATTTTCCATAATCTAACTTGTGAAGGACTAAATCCTTCCCCAAAATCTTCTTCAATCTCTCAAACGCCCTTTCACACTCTTCATCACACTCCCACACTGCATCCTTTCTTGTCAACCTATTTAATTCCCTGAGATCATGAACTACTCTATGTTTTCCATTTGGGTTCTTGATACAAAATACCGGACTAGAATAAATTGATGATGATTGCTCATACAGTCCAGTGCAAATCTGTTCTCTGACAACTTTGATATAAGCTTCTTTTAATGAAGCTGGAATTGGGATTGGTTTTTGCTGCCACAGTTCATGGCATACTACAGGAATCTTGTAAGGCTCCCCATTAGAATGCTTCAACACACCCCTCTCCTCTTCTGCAAAAGCAATGGACTTCTCTTGCTTGACCATCACATCCAACAACAACTTCTTCTCTTCTCCAGACAACCAACCATCAGGTCCAAAATTAACAACACCTAATCTATCAAAAGTGATTCTTGAAGTTTCAGTAAATTTGGGTGGATTCTTCACCAAGGGAAATTCATAAGGATCTCTTGATAGCCTTGATCTTCTCAAAGGTGGATTTAATTCAGCAGGTAGAGGTTCATTAATTGGTCAGATTTTATTTACTACCTTCTTGTATTTTTCTGCCTCCACATCTACATAAACTTGAGGTAAAATATTCATTTTTGTATTGCCATTGGAAATTTCATCAAAGGAATTCACTTCTTCATCAGAATCAGAATCAATATAAGTAGAAAAATATTTTATTTCATTTTTAAATTTAACCCTTTTCTCATTTCCCTCGTCTAGTTTATCAACAATTTTTCCAACACCTTTAATTCCCTTATCCATCATAAAATCACCAGTAAAAAAAGTTGGCAGTTTATCCTCTTGCTGGAGGACCAGAATCAAATTATCAAAAAAATTATTTTTTTGTGTTTTAATTATACTAAGATTTTTTATTGAATTTTGATGAAAAAATTGCATTTTACCCTCTTGCTGGAGGTCAGAAAATAAACCATTCCAATTTTTATTCAACATAATATTTCCCATCTTCCCTCTTGATCCATTCTTAAATGTGATCAAAATTCTTGACAGAGAAGTGAGACAAACCAAAAATTTGAAAACATAATAACAATTTAACGTAATATTAACAGAAAATAATTGAGAATCCACTTGAATTATCACCAATTGAGCTGACCTATTGCAATACAGGATCTCATCCTGGGGAGAGATTGCAACATTAGAGTGATCAGGCCCTACTAGCCCAAAAAATGAGGGTCTCCAAAATTCCCCTCTAAACATAATTCAACAGAAGCCGTCTGTTTAATATGCCACTTCTTGATGCAAGCACAACACTGGCACAGAGTAGTGATCCCTGGCCGTGTCTCCCAACCTTCATCTCCAGGAGGTGCCAACCGCATATGTAGTCTCCTCATATCCTCACCAGTTATCTCCAAACTAATATCCATTCCAGCTTTCTAACCAATCAGGACCTCAAAATCTATTAAAAAAGGACCACTAAGAACAGTTTTAACAGCCCCTCTGGCCACATAAATGTGAACCTTACCAATAGATCTACCAATACCTAATTTGACATGCTCAGCCGTACCCATCAGCTCTGTTGCATGCCCTCCAATAACTCTGAGGTTTCCCCCAGTACCAGTTTTAATTGGCAAGCCTATAATCATTGCTTGCTCTAAATAAATCAAATTAATTTGAGACCCTGAATTGACCAAGGCCTTTACCTCTTTACCGTTAAGAGTTACCACCAGGTAACCCAGGGGATCAGAAAAATGTGTTTCAACATCCTCCTCAAACTTGTCAGAATTTTCACATATATATTCCACCTCTCCAGTGGAAACCCGTTGCCTCCTCAGATGCTTCTTTTTCTTCTCTGCAAGTGCCAGAATAATTGTGAAAAGCTCGCCTAAAGATGAGGGAATCTGAAGTTGATTCACCCTATTTAAAACATCATCCATTGCATTCTCTTAACTGGATACTACTGGCCGTTTGTACTGGACTTTAGATTTAATTACCTTGGCCCTGGGCACCTCTTGAGGACCCACATTGCCATCTTCACCCCCCATATTAACATCTTTACTACTGATAACCCTACCACCATCACCAGCTTCTTTCTCTAATCCTAATCCATTGCTAGTCCTTCTTACTCCCTCCATTGGGATGTGACCACTAAAACTTGGTCTGGGTAGTGACACCAAAGGTATGTCCTCTTCAGAATCCGAATCATTTTCTGGCATAGGCTCACCATTTAAATCAAACTTGCCATAACTAGGAGGCCCCATATCAGCCATCACCTTCTGCATTCTATAAATTTTTTCCTTAGATTAAAGTCTCGACTTTTAAATTGCCTTGGCAGGTTTAGCTTTAGTTGGCTCTGAATGCTACCTTTAGCTTTAGTAGCAGCTGCTCTTCTAGCAGCATCGACCTCATATTTGCCAGCCATACAGTTACCCTCCACTCTAGCAACCGTTGCCAGCTCCAAACCACCAAAAGAAGTTGAAAATTTGGCCTTAATGACCTCTTTCTCTTTACCTTTATCAGCTTTACCACCACTTTTACCATCACCATTTTTGCCACCCTTGGAATTATCATCATCATCCTTCAATTCTTCAAACCGGGCTCTT
The DNA here is from genome assembly GCA_030280995.1 of Hemileia vastatrix. Classification (NCBI taxonomy): domain Eukaryota; kingdom Fungi; phylum Basidiomycota; class Pucciniomycetes; order Pucciniales; family Zaghouaniaceae; genus Hemileia; species Hemileia vastatrix. The sequence goes on along the minus strand of JASXTE010000003.1, from coordinate 48,070,710 downwards.
CTTCAGCCGCCATATTCCTTCTAACCAAATCAGAAGGAGCTTGTCCATCGCTGGGCTTGATGAACAATACATAAGGATATTTATAAACCTTTCTATCAAATAAAACTCTCCCAGAATCCAAATCTTTATCTAGAGTAAAACACACTCCAGCTCTGTGCCCCCTCCTATTAAAATAGGAGCACACGTTTGGCTCATCATAGCCACCTCTAAAACCATTTCCACCATTACCATTACCATTCCTACCATTTCCATTGCCATTATAATTTTGATGCTCATATCCTCTAGATTGATAAGATGTTGAAGTAGGTGAAGAAGCAGTTGGGGCCTTATTGGCCATCTGAGTCTCTTGGAGAAATATTTTTAATTGTTTAGTTAAATTGGCCAAGTGATTGACCATCTTGTTGTCCACAGTACCCTCAATTTTTGTCACTGGTAGTCCCATTTGAGCCTTCTCAGCTTCTTGAGCTTTGACCATGATATCATTATATTCAGCCAAAACTTCACTAACCTTGCTGACATATTGAGTGCATACCTCTTGATACTTGTCAAACGCCATTAATTTAAGATGGGCTTGAATGTTTTCTTTGATGACCTCCAATGCCAGAAGTTTTTTTTCTCCATTAGATAGATCCTTCATTAAATCCTTTCTTGAAAGATCCTTCAAGACGTTCATTGGAATATCGCTGCTGCAAGCTGACCAGAACAGATCCTTAGCTTGGCTTTCATAAGCCAATTTTCCCACCAGAATCAGATATTCAACCACTTCATCGAATTGAACATATAACTTTTAAAAATCAGCCATAGAAGAAACTCCACCCTTTGCCTGCCAATAACCAACAATTTTATTAAGGTCCGCCATAGTAAATCTAACACCCCATCTATCAACCATAGCCTTTGACAAATTCACCCAATCCTTGTCCTTAAAAGCCTGCATAGCAATGACCTCTTTTTCCACCTCCCTATCAGCAATAAAAAACCTAATCTGCTTCACCATTTCCTCATGAGAAGCACCATCAACAGCAGCAGCAGCTTCATACCTGCTAATAAACCATTTAACCTCCTCCCCATTAAACTTTGGGCCATCCCAAGAAACGATCCTGAAAGAAGGAGTAAGAGGAAGAGAAGATCCAGAAGCAGCAGCAGAAGACATCCTAAAAAAGTAAAAGAAGCCTTTAAACTGTTAAAATAAGAAAACCTCTTGCAGGATAATATAATAAATCAATAAGAGTTTCAAAGAATAAGCCTCTTGCAGGCTAAGAAAGTACTAGAAAAAGCTAGATATTTCAAACCCCACGTTGGGAGCCAAATATGAAGGTAGACTCTTACAGTCGCCTTGCTGTAAGCAGAATTCAAAGGAGTTTGATAAACCATAGAAAAGCCTCTCCTTCTATGTAAAATAAGGGTTGCTCAGATAACTAAGCTTACTAGTCTACTTGAATTGATTTAAAATATAGATGAAACTCTGATTTTATGAATGCTTATTGAGATTTAGAAGTAGCAGCTGTTGGAAAAGAAATACTGATGACAACCATTAAGGTGTACCAGTGAAAGATCTGAAAAGATAGCCATATAGTTTTTTAATAAAGATTTTATTTTGATGAGTTAAAAATAAAAAAACAAGTCACAGAGATGGTGACCTTTCCAATGACACCCTATATGTGATTAAAATATAATTCTTGTATTGTATTTCAACAGTGTTATGAAAAATATAAATTTAATAAGGGTATTATAATTTTATTTAATTTTTGTTGAGTAATGAAAAATATAAAGGTGGTTGTTAATTATCCAAAAAGACTCTCAATATCGAAACTAAAGACGAAAAATCATCTAGAAGACTAAGATTCCCCCTTCTATCTGATTCTCCTACTCCAGACCTTTCCAACAATACCCTACATGCATAGGATCTACAATAAACTATTGATCTAACAAGCATAATAAATTCTAACCAAATTTTGCCACAATAGCCAAACTTTGCACTGGTGATAAGACTTTTCTACAGTGACCAAACTTACCACAGTGCCCAGACTTTTCTGAAGTGACCAAACTTTGCACTGGTGATCAGACTTTCCCATTGTGAGCAAATTTCGCCACAATGAGCTCTTTTTGCCATAATGAGCTAATTTTGCCATAATGAGCTAATTTGTCCAGAGTGAGCTAAATTTTCCTCAGTGAGTTAATCTTGCCGCCATGACCAAATTTTTCCACAACGACAGAATTTTTCCAGTAAACTTTGCTTTTACACCAGAAAATCACTGGAGTGAACCGGAGCGCACTGGAGCACTGGAGCTCAGTGGCCATTCCATCACCACACTATATTCACCAAAAAATACAAATCCATAAAACCATTCAATCACAAAAGAAATACCACATATAACCATTCCAAAACACCAAAAATCAACCCAAAAAAATCCAGTTAACTCCCTTCAACCAAATTAATACCTGGTAACACCATGTTTTCCTTCCAACCAAGTTCCAATCAAATTTTTACCTAAGTGGCCTACCCAAATTTGGAATGCCACAACGGGTACCAAAAAAATTTGGATCAAAATCTGGAGGTTCACTAAACCCAACTGAGTGGCATGTACTGTATACTGTCTACTATCCACTTGCATTGATACCACTTTTGTTTCAGCGAAGTTCATCACAGGGATTCTCAACAGGCTTAGAATTACAGTCCAGAGAATCAATACTACTAAAATCATTGATGACTTTGATATTGATTATGAACTTTCTAACCCTGAAGAAAATATCAAAAGAGGAGTTGAAAGATTAAGAAAACCTTCTTTTTGAATACCCTCAATGTCTTCAGAGTGGATGGAAACATCAAAGGAGAAAGCCATATCTCCACCTAAATCAGCATTTCCCTGATGTTATAAAACAATTTGGGCAACCTGCTTATACTGCCACATGGGCAGCTGAAAGAATAAATGGTAAATATTCAAGTATTTCAAATAATCATCAATCTTGGAAGTCAAAATAAAATTTTCATTGAATATTAACAATTATTAATATCCTATTTGTATGTAAGATGAGATACCAAACATGATTCTCAAGTATTGGCATGTCACGACAGTTGTAATGCAGTATGAAAAAGAAGAAAACATGGAGCTAAACAAAGATGAAAAAATGCTGAAAGATTTGCATAGTGTGAAAGAGTGTATTACGCTGGATGAAGCAATTTTCCAAAAATAAGCAAAAGCACAAATTGGAAAAGATAGTTTAAGAAAGAAGTTTTCATTATCAGAGATAAAAGTTGAAAGAGTGGTACAAGTACTCAGAAGCTTTGTGTTAAAAGGAAAACAACTTTTGACAAAATCTAAGAATGAAGATAACTCAACAATCGAATTAAAATATTGGGATGATTGGAGTTTTGTCAGATTGATATGTTATTCACATCTGCCACGCGCCACGTGACACTTGAGGCAAAAGCAGCTCATTAAATCAATAATACAGAGGTTTAAATCCATTCTCGAAGCACAGAAAACAATTCTACATAGCAACTGTGACTTTCCTTTGTGTACTCACTATTCAACCACGCTAATCTAAACTTTAAATCTAAATTAGTCAATCTCTCAATAGTGTGTTTAGTCCTTTCTTTTCTAAGCAACGCACAGAGCAATAGTTAATGCAATATTTTGCTAAAAGGTTTATTAAGTATTGGTGGGTTATTAACAGGGGTAGTGAGCATGGACAGGATGGTTAGTGGAGGGTTAATGGGTGTTAGTGAGGAGGGTCCAGGTGTAACGGGTGTATTTTCAGAGGTCTGTGGTGTGCGGAATGATGGATGGGTATGAGGTCAATGCAAGGAGGAGTAATGGACATAAAAGGGGTTGGATTTTGGTTCAATATTTCTTTAGAATTAAATTATAAAACGTATATATAGTTAATAGTGATAAATCTTCAGGTTAAATCATTATTTTTTTAAATTTCCTAATTTTCTCAGTAATAATTTCTAAAAACTTAAATTTTTGATTATTGAGTTTCCAACCCTTTGTGAGATCCTAAAGAATATTAATATTACCTTTAAATAATATTAAAATTCTTATTGAACATATCTCAAAGCAGTAGCTCTTCCTTTTACTCTTCTTCAAATCACTTCCTCAAATATTTCCTTTGTACTTCAAAGAAGTCTCTAAACTCCTCCCTCCATCTCACTTCCAGGAGCACCCTCGACCTTGTGCGTAGGTTGTCCGGTGACAACATCAAAAGAGGACAAGGGAGAGGTTTGGGAAATTGTTAGTCCTTTCAAAGAAATACTGCCTAGAAAAACACACAAGGATCCTTATGAGAGTCATACTCTTCTAAATAGCAGAGTAATCAGGGATTCTAAGGCTGCCACTATTGTTGTAAGTAAAAAGATGATGATAGGACATGCAGCTATACTGAAACATCAGCAAGGAACTTTGGTGTGAATGAAAAGATTATCACGGCTGTTGGGTTGAGGTCCATTGTAAGTCAAAACTAATTATTCTAAATAGGAGCAGTTTGAGTTAATTTTGATCCTTTCGAATTTTAAAGGAGTGGTAATGCAAGCAAAGTGATGAATGGCACAGTTTTGGGCAGAGAATGGGAGAATAAAGATTTTTTTGATTGAGCAATGCCTTAATAAGGTGATATAAAAAATAGTTGCATAATTCGAAACATCACTCAGCATTATGAGATATCAAAAATAAATTTGGTAGAAACTCGACAGAGATAAAAAAAATTAGAAAAATTAATAAGTAAGGTGGGAAGTATAAATAGTACTCATTTCAGTTTAGGAAGGCAATTTTCAAGCCCGATTCCAAAACTCCTTATAAATTTTTCTCTGATTAATTAACAACACTTTTAAACAAATTATTGTAAAGGATTAAAATATGGACAAAGATTTTGATATGAATAAGACATTGTTATCTACTAAATCATTCTGCCAAGTTAATAATTTGATAATTCTAATATGACTTCAATTTTGAAAAAAATAGGTCAATTGTTAAATTCTATTATTGATAATAAAACTATTAATATGAATTTGGAATATGACACTCCAATTCCAGAAGATAATGATTGTAACAGTAACCCCCACGCTTGTCCTTCTACATCTACATCTAATGACCAAAGGCAGAAAAATACTCTTCATCAAAATTGAGAGGAACAGACAAATCAAAATAGGGCTGCTAAGAATGCTGAATTTTTTGCTGGGTTACTAAATGATTTCCTGCACAAGAATACTGAAAAAAATCCAGATGAACTTGAATTTTCAAGTTGAGTACTTAAAAATATTTTGATAATTGCAAATGTACTTTTAATTACTGATTTAATTTTTTTCCCTGTTTTGTAGGCCCTTTTGATCCAAAGCTAAGAAATAATATTAAGGAGCGAAAAAGGAAAGCATCTGAGAGAAGAACAGCAAAGGGTTGTCAAGAAAAAGTCATAAAATCCATCTTGAAAGCAAGAAATGCAGCCAGAAGTTCTGAAACAATCAGCCAAAATATTCATCACTTCTAAAGAGTGTGCCTGGGTGGCCTGATACAAATGAATCACTATTTAAAAAACCCAACTAAAGAGGAGGTTAAAAATTGGCTTAATTGGACTCAGAACAAAAAGAATCTACTTTGACAGGCAATTGAAAAGATTTTCTCAATTCATCAGCCAAAAACTGCTGCTGATAAGACTATTTAGCTAGAACTGCAGCTGCTCACATTGGAGCAAAAATTGGTTTACCTGATTTTCAGCCTATGAGTGATTTATTGAACATTCCTGGTGGTCCTTCTCTCCCAATGACATTAAAGAAAAATCTTGAGGGGGATTTACAAGAAAATGGATTCCCAAGACTTACTTTTGAATGGTCATTCAAATCATTTTCAGGATCACTCTGGAATCAAGTAGTATTGGCAATTTTGGAAGAATTTGCACTGACTTTGCTTAAGACAATGAATTGGGTGGACTCAGAGAAATTCAAATTTATTTCCATTGTCATTGAACAGTAGGTTTTAAGTAAAGGTAAAGAGTTCAGGAAGTATAAGGGAAGAAAAGATAATTCTCTTGCAGATATCAAGAAGATAAACCATTCCAAGGCACAAGTGCAAAGACACCAAAAAAAAGTGAGTATTTCCCCTAACCTTCAAAATAAAAGCTACTTACAAGATATGATTTAATTTAACATTTTAGATAGCTGAAACACGTTGGACTATATTGGGTGAATACTGCCTTGGAAAGGAAGATTTTATTGCCCTTTTTTTTACAACTGAATACACATCAGATATTGAGGAGAAAAAGAGTCTACAATGCCTCTGACTTGTGTTATAACTGCATGGAGAAGCAATTGACTCACTGTTTGTATCCATTTACTTGATAAAGTAGCATTTTTGTTAGCAATAAATAAGAGGGCTCTTCTCCAGTATAAAAAGATATATGAGCACTCTTCTGAGAAAAAAATTTCAAAAAATGGTATAATTGGTGTTCACCAAAATTTACCAAAAAATTTTTACTGAAGTGATTTTTTAAAAATCTAAATAAGATTGAAAGTGATATTTTTGCAGCCAAAAATGAAGTTGATTTAGAAAGGATTTATTCAAGCTTGAATAATTTATGTAAATAGTTATATTTATAAGAAGCTCTTTTATATATCATATAAGAAATATATTGTTTCTTGTAGATATTAAATAGTTGTTCTTACAGGGGATTTATGCTAAAACTGTATTTACTAGCCAACCAGATTTTTTCCTACTATAATTATAAATAGTAAGAAAAAAATAGTTTTACTTGTAAATATATCTTTAAATGTAAATGAGCCAAAATTGCAGTCAAAATTTTTAAGTTTTAATCATTGGATTCTTATGATAGAAAATTAAGTGTGTAGGTTTGATTGAGACATACAGGTGTGTACCTGTGATATGTGCTGTGTTGGCACAAATGAATTGGATAATCATAGTGATCAAATATATGCAATAGTGGAATAAAAAGTCTAATGATAATTTTACATTTAAGTACATGAATACTTGGCAACCCAAGGTAGGTCAACCAGCAATAAGAAGCAAAAATTTGAAAGTGTATTCTTTCGCTAAAAGCTAAGTTTCATTCTAATTTTAATCAATATGTTTATCAAATTCTCAATGTAATCTTGAATAACTGTTTTAATTTGGATTGAATATTTATATTAGCCATTTTTAAATTTTTAGGGTGATTATGATGTGGCATATTTTTTTTCCTAACACAATTTTGAAGCATATAACTTAAAAAATGTTTAAGTTCCTTGTTAACTTGTGCCGAACTCATTCTGATATCTGGTTGAACACAGGTGGGAGCTTGTTGTGGGGCAAAGCTCGGTACATATTCAAACTTAGTCTGGTGAATTTTCCATAATTATTTTTTAATAGTTCAAGTGTATGGCTCATATGCCTAAGGCCATTTTAGTGATTTTCAATTCATTTTAAATGTTCTGCATTAGGAATGTTAGAAATTTTAATGTATGGAAAATCCTTTAATTTGAATTTTCGCTCAACCAGCTGAGGTATAGTTATTAAAGGACTTAGTGCTTAGCTGGATAATTATTAACAATGCATGTTTAAGTTGAAATTTATTTCACCTGTTTTTCCTTGAAAGGTATTTCCCTAACAACCAAACAATGGGGGTTGCATATGCAATCACAATTTTCAAATTGCACAATAGTTTGCTCAGGGAAAATCGTTACCATAACTTAAGAATGAAGGCTTCAATAATTATATAAGGGAGTCTGATTTCAAAGTTTTTTCGCATCATCCCACATTCCTCTAAATAAAACGAAACATTATCAATATCAAAGATTTTTTCCATTTGATTGATTAAATAAATTAAAATAATTCATCTATTAATAAAGATAATTGTCCTCTTCATTCTAATTTTTTATAATCTTATAGCATTTCAGACTCAAGTTCTGAGCTATCATCAGTCCTGTCTTTAGGTTATAAGAAAAATTGAACAACATCACCTGGTTAGTAATAAGTAAGTGATAAAAAAATGTTTGTGCAAAAGCTTACTTTTCATTTTATAAGTAGATGCTGAAGCAATAAAAGAAAATTTTAATGAGACTGCTACTTTTGAAAAAATTTCACTCCAATCAAGCAATCCATTACAATCAACATCCAGGGCGCAAGCACTTCAGTCAAAAATTATTGAGATTACGGCTGAAGAATACTTTGAAAAACTCAATATGATGGAGGAGCAAGCAGCATCTTTTATTTGGGAGTTGGAAGAAATGAGAGTTCACAAGGCATATGTGGACTCAGAATCATCATTTCTTAACTTTGTTAAACATCAAAAAAAATGTAAGTAATTTCATACTTTAATTGTTATTGAATCTAAAACATGATTTTTTATAATTTTTAGCATATCTGGATACTAAGCAATTTCCCAAAGATTCTCATATTAAGGTCAAGGAGGCACAAGATTTGGAATCGGGTAGTGCTTTAAGAAATGTAAAAAAGAGGTTGGAGTATACTCATCGGACAAAAAGAGCACATACCTCATTAAGCTCCTCATTGGTTCCAGAATATTCTTCATCTCTTACTCCTAATGGAGAAAAAGAATCTGAAAGACAAGAAGACCCAATGTTATTAAGTAATTCGTAAGTATAATTTTAATCATACAGCTTTCATGAGATATACTGATATATCTTCTCATAAACTATTATTGTGCAATTTAACTTTATGAAAAAAAATCAAGGTGAATCTGCAGCAGGTAAAAGATAAATAAAATATCATAGCTGATAATTTAACATTTATTTTGTGAAAGTGACACATTTCTTTTTATAATATTTACACAGACATAGATGCAAAATATTCATAAAAGAAAAAAGAAACTTCAATCATTACTAGTGAAAATCACAGCAGAGAGATATCAGCTGCAGCTGAAGAAACGACTAAAAGGGATGATGTGGTACCACATTCCCAAACAGAACGGTTAAGTATGTGTATTTAATATTTTTATTCAAAAAAAAATGTGGCTAAATTTTTAACATTTCTGTAGTATCTTCTGCATTAAAAGAGCCGTCCTTGTTCAAAGATATGGATTTAAAGTAAGATATCAAAGAATTTTATTATTTTTTTTGAAGGAAAAATCAGCTGGCAAAAGGTGAACAAGACATGTAATTCAATCACATTCTTTCTGAATTTTTGAGGAATGGAGAAGATATTTACACCGTCATTTGATGTGTCCTCATTTCATTTCACCCAAGACACTCATGCAGAATGGTTTAAAGTCATCAATGAATTGGGAAGATCAGGGTAAACTTCTCAAAATATCTGATACAACTTTAATCAAGGCCAATATACAATGGTGGATTCTGATCTTTGGCCGAAGATGAAGGTCCACCTCTTCAAATATCACTAAAAACATGGTTTCAGGCAAAATTACCATGGTGTACCCTGATCTTTGGCCAAAGATCAGGGTACACCTCTTCAAATTTCAAGAAATATTTGAAAAGGAGAAAAAACATATCTACCCTGATCTTTGTGTGCAAGTCAGGGTACACATCTTCAATTTTCAAGCACAATGTGTAGAAAGGCAAAAATATAATTGATGCATCTGATGAAGGTGTTGGAAAAAGGGCCATTTATTTTCAAATTCCTGAACAATTTGAATACAGGCAAAAATAAAAGGTGGACCCTAATCTTCCCCCAAAGATCAGGGTACACATCATTAATTTTCATGTAGTTTTTGAATAACAGCAAAAACATATTTGTGGACTCTGATCATGGCCCAAATATTAGGGTCAACTTCTCAAAATCTCTCATACAATTTAATCAAGGCAAAAATACAACAGTGGACTCTGAGCTTTGGCCAAAGATGAAGGTCCACCTGCACAAATATCATTGAACACATGGGTGAATGCAAAAATACTTTGGTGTACCCTTATCTTTGGCTGAAGATTAGGTTACACCTCTTTTAATTTCAAGGAAATATGATTAGGAGAAAAACCACAGGTGGGCATCCATCTAAAGCAAACAATAAAGGTTAACTATTCCAAATTCAAAGATGAACACTGTTATTTTAGCAAATATAAAATAATATTATATATAGTCTTTGATTGTTAGAATTTGAAGTTATTTTGTTCATTTATAAATTATAACAAACTAACCATGATTAATATCCACAGGTCAAGATTTACATGTGGTTTTAGAAAGTATACTTAAACTTTACTTGAAAATCTTTCAGGTAAAATCTTACCTGCAGTGGAAGATCAGATTCCTTCATTGTATTTTTGCATGATGTGAAATAATATGAAATAAATTTAGAGGTGAACACTGATCCTTGCCCAAAGATCAGGGTCCACTATGGTATTTTTGCCTGAAACAATGTTTTCAGTGATATTTTTAAAGGTGGACCTTCATCTTTGGCCAAAGATCAGAGTCCACCATTGTATATAGGGCTTGATTAAAATTGTATGAGTCATTTAGAGAAGTGTACCCTGATCTTCAAGGTAATAACAGAATCTAAAAATATATTTTTGCTGTTATTCAAAAATTACATGAAAATTGATGATTTGTACCCTGATCTTAGGGCAAAGATCAGAGTCCACCTTTGTATTTTTTACCTGGACTAAATTGTATGTGAGATTTTGAGAAGTGTACCCTAATATTTGGGCCATGATCAGAGTCCACAAATATGTTTTTTCTGTTATTCAAAAACTACATGAAAATTAAAGATGTGAACTGTCAAGGGGTCTTTCAATTCTAGAAGGTTTTTCATGGCCGTCAGATGGCAGTAACAAACGAATTTTTGGATTTCAAACTTGGGGTACGTATTTCCTTATCTTCTCAAATATTAACTCAATATAAAGTGGTAAAAAATTAAATTATTATTATAATTAATGGATTAGAATTAAGTGAATGTAAACACTAAAGCAATAATAGATAGTAATAAATGTTTTAAATAGTTATAATAAATAAGTGAGTAATGGAATGATTAAAAAACAACCAAAAAGGGAGGCCTTATATAGGCAAAGGAAAGACAAAGCACGGCAATAAAATTCTAAAAACAGTAGTATGAGAGAGAGAGAAAAATGAATATTCCAGAAGGAGGAGGAAAAGAGAGAGAATCTCTCTCTTTTCTCCTCCTCCGTTCTTTTCTTTACAGAGTATGTCAGGAATACATTAATTTATTTAATTTTTACTGTAAAGGTCAATTCTAAATAAGAAATTTGAATTTTTGTAAATAATTATTTTTATTTAAATATTAAGAATTTTATTTTAATTTTAAATATATTTTTTAATATAAATTTTTATTTCTTTCAACCTGTCAATGAGCAGGGTGTTAGAGAATAAAAATATAAGGGACATTTTTAACTTAATTTTAATTATTCATTAATTTTACCATTCTGTAATTAGTTAATTTATTATAGGTAATTTTAATGTGACTAATTTATTATTAAATAATTTAAATAATAAGGCATGTCTTTATCCAGTAAATAATAATCAAATATTTTTTTGGGTAAGTCTAGCAGCCTGGCTGACACTCCCTTACTCTAAAAAAACAATAAAAAAAATTCTATGATTTTTTCTTATTATATTTCTCTAGAAGAGTAAGAAGATTAGATATCTCCTTACTAGGTATCCAATAATCATATTTAGAAGATTTATTCTTCAAGCTCAATAAGTATTCTGTACCTTTTTCAGCAGTAACTATTCTGTCATTTTGAATCTTATCAAATTCTGCTGTCTTAGTGATTTCCTTAGGGGTCTTTTTTTGTCTTCCCCTCCTTTTTGTAAATAAATCACTATTGGATGTGTAAGGTTTCAAAAGAGAGATTGGAAAAACAGGATGTTTTCTGTCATATGGAGAATACCAAATAACTTCAACTGCATTATCACCAACCATTCTTCTGATAACAAATGGACCAACAAATGGGTCTTTCAAATTGATATTACCTTGTAAATTGAAGTGGACTGCAGAAATCAACACCTCATCACCCTTTTTGAAAGTGTATTCTTTATGGGATTTGTCCCATCTCTTCTTCTCATATTCAAAGGATTTTTCAATACATTTTTGAGCATGACTTCTTAAAAGTTGTTGCCTTTGAAGAAAATATTTTACACCAGGATGTAAATCCAATTTAGGTATTTTATTATTGAGAATTTGGGCAGGAGTATTTGGAACATATGCAAGCCAGAGATCAAAATGCTTTCTTTGTTTAACAGAATGAACAGTGTTATTATAAGTAAATTCCAAACAAGAAGGTAAGGTAACCCAATCATGAGTGAATCTGTCATTGTCTTTATACTCAAGGCCAAAGGCACATAACCTTTTTATCATGTCTTCTAGAGTCTGAATCATTCTTTCAGCTAATCCATCAGTCTGAGGGTGATGGTCAGTAGAAAGTTTCAGATCACAGCCACAAAAATCCATCAGAGACATCCAAAATTCAGAAGTAAATTTAGGGTCTCTGTCAGAGATTATGGCTTTAGGAAAACCAGCAGTATTAAACATATGAGACCACCATAAGAAAGCTAATTCTTTAGTGGAAACATCCTTGTGAGTAGGGATAAATTTACACATTTTTGTGAATCTGTCCACAATAACCCAACAAGAGTTTTAACTTTCTTTTCCAGCAATGGGTAATCCTGTTACAAAATCCATGTTTATTATCTGCCATGGTGCATCAGAAGGTTCAATATGTTGCATCAATCCAGCTCTCTTACCAGTCAATCTTTTTGATTTTTGGCAAGAATCACAAGATTCAACATATAATTTGGTGTCTTCAGACATATTAACCCACCAAGCAGTGTTTTTAATTCTGATCATTGTTTTTTCAAGATCAAAATGTTCATCTAATATGTCATCATGACAAATTTTCAAGATGATTTCTTTCATAGAAGAAGGAATAACAATGAAATTACTCATTTTTCTCCTATAATATACATATCCTTCATCAATTGAAAATTTACCTCTCTCAAAAGCCTTCTGGTACTTTGTTGGAAGGGTTTTAATTAAGACTTGTATTGAAGCATTCTTTGGATCATTTAATATGGTGCATAATTTTTTTAAGTCAGTGTCCTTATCATATGAATCCAGAATAAGCTGTAATAGCTCTTCCTCCATATCAACCACATATATCCCATGAATATGAGTGTTTCATCCCCAGGATAATAAGCAGGATTAGAGTCATCATTTGGTAAAGGTAACCTTGATAACATATCCACATTTGAGTGAACAATACTAGCCCTATGAATAATTGTCATTCTCCCTCTGTATTCCTGAACAGCTAAATGCCATCTGAACATATAACTGTTAGGTTTTTTCAAGTTTAAAAAGGATTTATCTGCACTGCAGTCAGTGACAAGTTCTAATTTCTGGTCATCTAGGGAAAAATGTAGCTTTTCTAGAGCCCACACTACGGCTAAACATTCAAGCTGAGTGGCACCATATATCAATTCACCATTTCTAAAAGTTCTTGAAATATAACAAATTACTACTTCTGATACTTTATCATTCACCACTTGTTTTTGATGGAGAGCAGCACCAAGACCAATAAAACTGGCATCAGTGTACAAAAAAAATGGTTGCTTAAAGTCAGGTAAAGCAAGAATTGGTGCTGACATAAAACAGTGTTTTATAGTTTCAAAAGCTCTCTGTCTTTCATTATTCCTGACAAAAGCAACATCCTTTCTAGTCAGTTGGGTAAGGGGTAACTATATGACTTGGTAATTTTTAATATACTGTCTATAGTATCCACACATTTCCAAAAAACTCTGGAGCTCTCTAACTGCGGTAGGAGCCTTCACCTGTTGTATGGCTGCCACTTTGTTTTGGTCAACACATATCTGTAACCCTGAAACAACATGAACAAGCACTTTTAAGGAATGAAAACCAAATTTACATTTCTTCAAAGCAAGTGTCATATTTATTTCATCCATTTGGTGGAACACTTTACAAAGGTGGTTAATATGGTCCTCAAATGTTTTTGAGAATATAATGATATCATCAATAAAAACCATCAGCCATCCTTCAATTATCTCCTGATGAAATGTGTTATCCATAACTTTTTGAAAAACTGAAGGGGCATTTTTAGAGCCAAATGGCATCATAACATACTTATAAATACCCATATGAGTAGCAATCATCTGAAAATTCTTGGAATTCTTCTCAACAGGTACCTTTTGATATCCCTTGTTACCATCCAAACAGCTTATATATTTAGCACCTTGAAAGGCAGCATGTATAGAGCTAATTATAAGTAAAGTATAGATATAATCAACAGTATAAGTATTCAATGCTCTATAATAACCACAAAACCTGGCTATATCTTTCTCATAAGAAATTAGTGGAGGTAAGATAGAACAATATTTAGGTGTCTCAACTACCTTTTCAAATATATTCATTTTTAAAAGGGTAGATATATTATTCTCAATATCTTTTCTCTTTGTGGGAGAAGCAGGATAATGCTTCTTCTTTAAAATAGGTGGTATGTCATTTAATGGACAAGATAATGAAAGTTTCATCTCTTCTTTAACTAATCCTAGTTCATGTGACCCATGAGCAAAGGCCATAGGAAAAGATTTTATCAATTTAATGATGGAATATTTATCCTCACCAGAAATTTGTTCTCCAAAAGAAGCATTGTCAATTTCAGAAATAAGGGCAAGCATTTCTTTTGTAGATCTTCTTTTATATTGAACCACAGAATTACATGTCTTTAATTCTAGTTTTAATAATTTTTTGGGGGAGGAAATCTTAAATTTTCTCTTCCCATTCATCCCCATTGTGAAACATTGGTTTGAAAGATCCAATTTTATGCCATATTTGGTTAAAATGTCATTTCCTATAATAAACCAACTGCTTAAGTTATCATTTTTCTTGACAACAAAATCTTATACAGCTCTTACAAAACCATGGTTATATTTAAAAACAACTGTGGCTTTGTATTTACCGATGGGGGACAAAACAGAGCCACAACCTCTCCAATTTTCAGAAATGATAGGCATAAATTTTGATTTATAGTCTTGATCCACTGAAGCAAGTGCTTTTTCAGATACTACACTTCCTCCAGCTCCAGAATCCAGGAAAAATTCAATGCTGGTTCCATTAATCAAGACTGGTGCTTTGAGAGGGGAAATAACGATTGAGCTATCCTCAATGTTCTTTATGATCTCAGCATCCTCAACTGTAGATAAATCATTATTATAAATATCAATAGTATTTAAATAATGAATAACTTCTTCCAGCATCAAGATTTCTTGTTGAGATTCATATGAAATATTGCTGGCACAATCACTTGAAGTATCATCTAGTGCTATTGTGTCATCAGCATGCTCCTCAGTTTGTTCAACAAGATTCATCTTCTTGTCACAAAAATGGCCTTTCTGCAAAGGCTTGTTGCACTTGAAGCAAGTGTTTGTTGCATACTTTTTAGGTGCAACAGGGGCAGAAGGTTTACCAACCTTTTCCAGAGGTTTCTGTTGGTAAGTGAAGGATTTCTCCAAAGGGGTTCTAGGAATGAATCTTCTGGCATCATACTTGTTGTTTAAAAGGATCTCATAAAAAGTATTAATGAAAGAAGAGGGTTCTCTGGGGAACTCAGTCCTAGCCACTATCAAGTCTCTCAAAGACATTGGTAATTTATAAAGGATCCTGTCCTTCTGTAACTCAAAATCCATATTTGGGTCCATTTCCCTCAAGATTTTTACAAGTTTCATTAAGAACTCAATATGTTTATCAGTTAAAGAGCTATATCTAGTTTCCTCATACTGCCTTTGTTGAGCCATCCTAAACTTGGAGCCACCAAATTGTGCTCTAATCAATTTCTTCAAATCTTCCCATGAGTAGTCATTCATATCCAAGAGAACAGATTCATACCACATTAGGGCTACATTGGTGTACAAAGAAATTAACTTAGACACAACTTCCTCATCTGGGATTTTGTAAGAATTTTTTAAGTTATCAATTCTGCACATGAATTGCTGCCAATAAGAAGAAGAATCAACATAAAATGTTGGGTACTGGTCAAGTTTTTTCCAATTCTTTTAACTTGAAGGATTATCCTTAGTATTAGCTTGTTTCAGAGTAAGAAGCAGCTGTAACCTCTCCAATTGTGAGGTAATATAATTTTTTAATCCTTCTTTTCAAGATCCTGGTGCATCATCAATTTTTGATGGAAACTCAGTGGTAACAACAGGCATTTCTGAATCTAATTTTACTTTAGATGAACTAGAAAAAGGTAAACTTGCAGCATCCTTTACCATATGTTCCTTCAAAGAAATTTCAGAATATTTTTGATCATTAAACAATGAATTAAATTTTTCTTCAATGGTTTTTAGTCTGGTTTTCACTCTTGGAAGACTAGATAAGCTCTCATTGACTGTTGCAAAAGATAACTGGGTTTTATTTTGAAAAGATGAATAATGATCACTCAATCTTTTCAGTTTCATCTTATCTACCTCTAGCTCCTGGAAACAGACAGACACAGTATCTTTTAGTTTAGACAAATCATTTTTGATATTTTTCCATAAAGCAACTTTCTTTTAAAGATTTGATTTGTAATGAAACAAATCATCAGAAACTCTCTGCAACTCACTTCCTTATGCTTGATAGCTCTGTTCAGTTAACAAACTATTATATTTCTGATTTAATTGAATGTTGTTCATGATATGATTTTGTTTAGAAATAATATTTCTCAAATATTCATCATTAATTCTTGCTACATCTGGAGTGTTTCTCAATAAAGAAACAGAGTAACTTTCCAGATTCTTGTAAAACTCAGGCTCAAGTGTTTGATAAATAATAGCCATATCAGGATTTATCATTGAAGTAGCAATTAAAACTAAAGGATTAGATAAATTAGAAAATTGAGTGATTTTTCAACTCTTATCAACCTCTACTGGTCTCATAGTTTCATACCCTCTGCCAGAATTACCTGAAGGAACTGAACCAGTAGCAAGAAATGGTACTTGAGATTCAATAGAGGGACTTACCAAGTATTGGGAAAGAACTGGATATTGTTTTTTTCTTTTTCTGCCTCCTTGATAAGGGTGAGAATGTGTTGGGTTGAATTGACTGGGTCTTGACAGACCTGCCTGAGGTATTTGAGGCTGCTGCTGTTAAGACAGATAATCCCATTGGGTGTTTAACCAATCCTACTTCCACTTTGACACTTCCACCTTTTCTGGTTGCTGGGGAGCTGATTGTGGAAGATCCCTGGGGGGAGGAGGTCTTCTCTTCTCTTGAAGAAAGGTATCTATTTTTCTTACCTTTTCTTCTAGTGAGTCTATTCTTGCTCTCAGTCTCAAGTTCTCTGTCCTCAGTTCCTTTCTGTGGGTGGAGAGATTCTTTATTTGCTGAGGTAAAGGCATTTTTTTTATTTTTAAGCCTTTGGGAAGTCTTTCTAGGGGGTTGATGGAAGGCTTTTGTTCCTGAGAATTTGTCTCCACTAGTATTTCCACTTCCTCCATTTCCAAATCCTGATTGGTTCAATAATTGATTAATGTGAGCCAATTTCATGGTGAAGGGAGAACTTACAGAAGTAGCTTCATCATAATCAATCAGATCCAATTCCTCTTCACAGGCATCAGAAACACCTTGATCAGTCATTTTTAAAATTTAAATTGAACTGAGGGAATGAAATATTAAATGTATTAGTTTTATTATTGCTTTTTTAAAAGAAAAATAAGGAAAAAAAATTTAAAAATCTTCAGGACAAAAATCAACTGAAATAATAATCACAATTTTTATTAATTCAAAATAATTTTATAAGCAGTATTAAAAGAAATCAAATGATGAAACAAAATTAATTTTTTAATTAATAAATTAAATTTTGATAATTTTCAGGATTAAAATAAACTGAAATAATAATCACAATTTTTATTAATTTAAAATAATTTTATAACCAGGATTAAAAGAAATCAACTGAAAAAACAAAATTTCTTTTTTAACCAATAAATTAAATTTTGATAATTATCAGGATTAAAATTAACTGAGGATATTTAATTACCAGGACTTGATGTAAACTGAAATAACTTTAATATAATTTAATTTTATTGATTTTAATATTTTTATTGTCAGGACAATTTGTCAACTTGAACAACAATATTATTTAAATTTATCAGGACAAAGTCAACTGAAAAAAAAATATAATATAATAAAATATTTTACATTACTTCTAGGACTAAGAACACTATAGTTCTATCTTTGTGAACTAGGAAAAAAAAATTAAAAAATTCCAAATTACCAGACACCTCCCCCTGTAAAATGAGCAAATTAATTCCCCTTACAGAGTGCTGAGTAAAAGGAAATACGTAGAGTATGAAAAGTGAAAAGTGACCCACAAATAGTAATAAATATAATTACGACAAATATATTTGACTATAGTCAATATATGAACCTAAGTTCTGGAGCGCGGTTAAATTCCCGGTCACAGCAAAAAGTAAGTCACGTGGCTGATGACGTTTGTCATCTTTGTTGTATACTTGTCCTATCAGCACCTTGTCGTCAATGGTCCCTCAGCCGCCAGCTTCAAGATATTGATGCGCCGTTGACTATTTGGAAATGGCCTCATTTTTCAAGGGGTCTTTAAAGTCTAGAAGGTTTTTCACAGTGGTCTAATGGAAGTAACAAAAAAAAATTTGGATTTCAAACTTGGGGTACATATTTCTTTCCTTCTTGAATATTTACTCAATATAAAGAGGTAAAAATAAAATTATTATTATAATTAATGGATTAGAATTATGTGGATGTAAATACTAAAGCAATAATAGATAGTAATAAATGCTTTAAATAGTTATAATAAATAAGTGAGTAATGGAATGATTAAAAAACAACCTTAAAGGGAGGCCTTATATAGGCAAAGGAGAGACAAAGCATGGCAATAAAATTCTAAAAACAGTAGTATGAGAGAGAGAGAAAAATGAATATTCCAGAAGGAGTATTTTCAAATTATAAAGTTGTTCTAAAAAAGACATCAAAAAGATGTATTTACAGAGTATGTCAGGAATACATTAATTTATTTAATTTTTACTGTAAAGGTCAATTCTAAATAAGAAATTTGAATTTTTGTAAATATTTATTTTTATTTAAATATTAAGAATTTTATTTTAATTTTAAATATATTTTTAATATAAATTTTTATTTCTTTCAACCTGTCAATGAGCACGGTGTTAGAGAATAAAAATATAAGGGACATTTTTAACTTAATTTTAATTATTCATTAATTTTACCATTCTGTAATTAGTTAATTTATTATAGGTAATTTTAATGTAACTAGTTTATAATTAAATAATTAAAATAATAAGGCGTGGTCTCATCCAGTAAATAATTTTCAATTTTTTTACTGGGTAAGTCTAGCAGCCTGGCTGACATGTACCCTGATCTTTATGCAAAGATCAGGGTCCACCTTTTGTTTTTGCCTGTATTCAAATTGTGAATGAATTTGAAAATAAATGACCCTTGTTCTAATACCTTCATCAGAGTCATCCAATGTATTTTTGCTTTTCTACACATTGTGCTTGAAAATTGAAGATGTGTTCCCTGATTTGCACACAAATATCAGGGTACATATTTTTTTTCTCCTATTCAAATAGTTCTTGAAATTTGAAGAGGTGTACCCTGATCTTGGGCCAAAGATCAGGGTACACCATGGTACTTTTGCCTGAAACCATGTGTTCAGTGATATTTGAAGAGGTGGACCTTCATCTTTGGCCGGAGATCAGAGTCCACCATTGTATATTGGCCTTGATTAAAATTTTATCAGAGATTTTGAGAAGTGTACCCTGATCTTTGCCCAAAGATCAGCGTACACATAAGTGGTTTTACCATTATATTGTTTCCTTTCAACACATTTTTCTTAAAAATTGAAAAGGTGTACCTTGATCTACAAGCAAAGATCAGCGTAAAGATGTGTATTTTTGCTTCAATTCAAAAAGTTTATGAAATTTGTTTAGGTGTACCTTGACCACCAGCCGTTAATCAGTGTCTTTCGTGGTATTTTTACCCGCTGAAATGGTCCTATCATTTAATCACATCATAATTAATATTTTTTTGATAATCACATCTATTATAATATTGACCAAACTTCAACCTCCTTGAAAATTTATTCATTATTTAGAATTCCTTGATAATCTTTTCTTTGCATCTTTTTATTTGATCATCTTCATATTTTTTTTCTATGTATTTTAAAATCTACATAAGATTCTATTATATTCTCATGTTTTATGCTACTGTGCTTGTGTTATCTATGTCATTTTTAATGGCTTCACTATCAACTACATATCTTTCCTTCAGTTTCAATACATCAATATAAATTGTTAATAAAACCCTTTTACATAAGATTACTTTCTTTTTGTAAACTTCACTATTTTTCTCTATACTTCTTTTCTTAATTTAGTGGAACCTCCTTATTCAATTTTTTATGGTGCTCTCACATAGATCCTTATATACACATACCTCCATAACCTTTTTTTATAACATTCTTTACCCTCATTTTGTTCCTTCAACCCACAGCCATCACTTTACTCTACCTTTTCACACTACTTTTTGAAAGTTTCAGAACCTAGATTTTATATAATCAGTATTTTCATCTTTTAAAAAAATCCTTAATATTATTTTTATTTAATATTTTTCTTACCATCTTCTTCAACATCTTTTCTTCTTAAGAGATTTATTAACACTTTTCTGATAAGTTATGAGTTGTTCATGATCCTTATCTGCCAGATTTTCATTTTTTAGTGTTGTTTCAATTTTTTTTTAATAATTTTAGCATTGTTGTTTTGACTTTTTTTATAATGTACTGTGTAAAGTATAAATTTTAAAGAGAAAATTTACAATTCCTTGAATAGCTTCTTGGACACTTGAATTGATGATCCCAGACGTGTGAACCGTTCTTCCTCATTACATTTTGACATGTAATGCAGTACTTCATTTGCTTGCCAAAGTATCAAATATAGTCCATCACAGTTGTTGAAGTTTATTTTCTCTTCAACTCTGGAAAATAAACTCTCCTCCTTCTTTTCATGGTTTATTATTATTGTATGGGGGCTCATTGAGTTCATTTTTATGCGTATTTTTGGTGTACCAAATCCCAAATGCATATTGGCTCTCATCACTATTGCAGTGCGGAGTATTACTGTATCCATTACCATTAATACCCGTGGTCCATGTCAGATTTCCAAAAAATGAGTCCTCTTCCCAACCCGGTATATTTAACTCTTTTGACAATACCCATACTTCCTCATATAACTTCTTGGACAACAACTGGAAGTGAAATCTATAAAAAATCAATAATTGTTTTTTTGCTTGATCTCTTTCAGCTTTTGTAATTTTTACATTCACATATTGCCCTAATACAGTCTATTAAGGTTCAAATAATTGGAAAACATGAAAAAATGCTTACTTAAATCAAGAGGAATTGAGCATCCCATCATAATTCCATCAGCAAACATTACTCCACATTCTTATGGTCTGTTACACGAGACCACATGCTCCAAAAGCTGAACAATCTTTCACAGCCTGTATCATATCATCAAGTTTATTGAGATTTTCTAACATCTCCAATGAAATCTATGATATAATAATTGGTTGTGAACCTCTTTTTTTGGGCTGGATGAAGTATGTTCCCTCATTCAACTGCTTGAAATCTTGTGGGTTTATTGCTCCATATTGTGTCTTGTGTATTAGTTTTACATTCAATTGTCTACCAAACATCATATTTCTATCTATTATGCTAATTCCCTCCTCTTCTGCTTTGCTACTTGCCATAATATTTCTTTTCCATTTTTTTGGATGTTTTTTCTTCCCTGCCCTTCTCCCTCGATGTTTTCATTTACCATTCTTTCTCAAGAAGTCTTCTTCTGAATCACACATCAGTTACTCTTCTAAAACTTTGATTCAGATATAAATTCATGGTCAGTATATGACTTCTCAATCATTTAAATCACATAAAAATTTTTTTTGAGTTGAAATAACATGATTCAGAGTCTAAGAGGTGAAATAATGCTCTGACAACATGCTTGCTGCATTAAACCTCAATCATGTTATTTCATACTAATCAAAAACTAGACAATTTTTTTTATAAAATGAATATACTTTGACATACATTATTTTATATTAATTGGAAAATTTTTGACCTCCTATTTGGTAACCAAAAAATAAAAGAACTTAAATTTTATAAACTCAACTTAAATTTAATACTTTTAAGTTAACATTAAATGAATGAGTGACAAAGAGGGGCAATAACACTCTTAAAGCACGCTTGCTGCATTAGTCATCAATCACATAACATTTACTATTCCCACAACTTGCAGAGAACAATTAAGAAAAAAAAATCCACATACTTTTGTTAATAGTCCAGTTGTTGTGTACAGAAAAAAATCTGTAATACAAAAATAAAAATAAAGTAAAAAGTATTAGTACAAACAATTACTATATCTAAACAATCTCTGGTCTAAAGATTTTTTAATTGAATGACTATGAGAAACAATATTAAACTCACAACACTATTGCTCTATCAGTCATCAATCATGTAATATATTACCCCAAATTACAAAATTATATGTGAAGAAAACCTAAGATTACTTACTTAATTTTTATTAAAACGTCCATTTTCCCTTACTAGAGCTGAACCTACATTAAACAAATGCCATCAAAAATTCATAATTTTAGTAAAAATATCCATTATTTTATGAAAATCTGTCTGGTAAATATTACATGATTGAGGGTACTAAGAGGGGAAATAACGCTCTAAAAACATTCTCACTGCATTAGCCCTCAATCATGTAATATTTTCCCATTATGAAAATTATAAAGTAATATTTTTAAAAATTATAACCATTTACATACCTTTTATACCGTGCAGCTTCTGTTCCCAAATAAGAGCTTGTAAAAGAGAATTCAAAAAATAATTAGCAAAATCTTTTGTTTATTTTAAACATTTTTTTGTATATATTACTTGATTGAGTTACTAAGAGGGGAAATAATTCTCTAACAGCATGCTTGCTGCATTAGAACTCAATAATGTAATAATACAAAAATTTTTAAAGAATTTTCTTTGATGGAAAAAAATATTTTTACATACATTTATTTACGTAATTATATAATTTTGAATAAATAAATATTTTATAATAGATATGAGTGAAACAGAACCTGAAGATAAAAATACAAGTCAATATCAGAACCACTAATTCTACGTTTAATAATTTTTAATGCAAAATCAATTCATTCATTCACAAAAATTATTTGTAACATTTACATACTTCATCATGCCATATATCAAAAAATATATTTCCCTTAAAAACATGCTCAAACCTTTTCAATAGTAGTTTGTTTTTATTCACCAAATATTTTCAAGCAAACCAAGAAGTTATTTTCTGGATGGCTGGCGGAAAAAGGAAGATGGGGTGCTATAAAATTGCACTCAGCTTGCAATTTTTCAAGAAAAAATAGCAACTGAGGTTGCAAAGTCAAAAATTCCCCACAAGTATCTGCAAAAATCATACTTGTTTCATGAAAGAGCTAGGATAGACATATTTATCACACAAAAAGGTACAAATTAAATGTTAAGCTGCGTGGAAGGTCAAATTCAAATTATTTAGACCACTTGCTGCTAATGAATACCATCCAGTAAAATTTCTAGTCTTATATTTACTAGATTGAATGCCAAAAAATGTGACAGATATATATCACTTGCCTCCTAGAAATTAACTTACTCTTAGTTGGATAGAAACAAATAAACGCATTATTATTTACAGGGGAATTAGTCTTGCTGGCAGGTTACAATTTTAATCAATTTTTTGACCACTTTCCAGCCATTGATTCAATATTTAGATGGCTGTAAAGCCAAATATAAGTGTAAGTACCTTCCAGCCAGAAATTCTCTTGTTAGCTGACTGGCAGGTTGGGTGAATCAATGATTTATTTAGCCCCTAATTTCCTGCCAGCTAGAAACAAACAAATTTGGTTTATGAATGGCAGGGTAGCTGATTTTGTTGTTGGGAAAATGCATCAATTTCTACTTCCTTTTAGCAGGAAATATGATGCTAAGGTTTCTGGAAGGAATGGAGCAAATTTATGATTTTGTGGAAACCTGGAAATGCATTCCAGTCAGCTGAGAAGCAAATTGCTTGCTAGCTGGAAGATTGTTATTGCAATTGATCATATTTGATCAATTTGCTTGAGCGACTTGCTTGCTTCATGCCAGAAAGTTTAAAAAATATTTAGGGGCAGAAGGAGATAAAAATTCATATTTGAGAAGATGATTCGCCTTCTAGCCAGCAGAAAATTATTAACTTTCTGGCAGGAAGGTTGATGTAGCAAGCAGTGGCAATTGATTAATGGATTGATTGATTGATTGACTTGAATGATGCCTGTCAGCTATCCATACAGACATTTTATAGCTTTCAGGCAGCCATAAAGCTGATCTATTGATCAACTTGAACTCTAAATCAACCTTCCAGCTAGCTGAGAAGAAATTTAGTTGCTGGCTGGAAGAGCTTTACAATTCATTTGCTAGCTGCATGCCAGACAGCTAGGCAGAAACTGGCTGTCTTGCATACAGGAAGAAACTAATTTTTGGAGGTGATACTTTCCAAAGAAGAGTGGCAAGTGCCTTGTAAACCTGGAAATGCCTGCCAACCAGCTTAAAAGTAATTGGTATGCTGGCTGGAAGGGTCAGGATAAGAGATATTTTTAAGATGCCAGCCAGACAGCAATTAAAATGAGAGCTGTCTGGCAGGCACAAAGTGAGACAGAAGTTAAAGAAACTAAATATAAGAAAGGAAACAAAATAGAAAACAAAAAGAGGCAGAAATGAAAATGAAAGAGAAATACAGGCCAAAAAATGAAGATTGTGAGAGTGAAAAAATATATAAAAAATTAAAAAGAGAAAAAAAGAGAGAAACAGTCATTGATGAGCCACCCAAAAAAAACTTACCATATAATTATTGAAAGTTTCTGTAGGAAGTTATCAGAAGCAAGTAAAGAAGTTGAAGAGCTTGTTTGAGGAAGCATAGCTAGTGCGTTTTTGAAGTATAATGACAATTAGGGAATATCAAATTAAGATTCAGTCATAGAAATAAGTGAGAGCAAGAAAATAAAATGAACAATCTTCAGAGATGGATAATATGCAACTTCCAACGTCAAAAAACATTTGGCATATAAATTAGGATGATTTTCTGAAAAAAAAAATCCATGAAAAATAATTAAATCTTTAAATTCAAATAAAATATTTAATATTTCTTAATTCAATTTTAATCACCTACATTTAAATTTCTTTTTATAATTAGTTGAATGTTTCTGATTTAGTCAAATAGAATGTACAATACCAACTCAAAAATGTTTTAACAATGAAAAAAATATTTAAAAAAATGATTTTGTGTAGAATTTATGATAACCATTGGTAAGTCAATGATTAACTTCAATTATTTATTTAAACTTTTCCTATAGTGGAAATATCTTTTTTTAATTTCATACAATTTCAACCAGCTTTGGTTATGAATAATATGGAGAAGTTAATTGTAAATACATGATGACAGTGGAATTGTACCATTACAAGAAGCAAAAAAAAGAAGGCAAACCACAGCATCAAAGATTATTGCATGAGAGGAAAAATATTTGAAAATATAGCATATTGAGAAAACAAATACGCCAACTAATGGGGCACTGGGAGAGTGACAGATAAGACTTATAGTGGTAAAGAGATCTGTAGGCTTTTGTGCTACTTTCAGAAGGGCGCAGAATAGTTTTTGGTGAGCAGGACAGGAGAGGATGACACATTCCTGAGTATTTTTGGTCCATAAGGGTTGTATGAGGCAGTTTTGAGAAAATGAAGCATTAAATTTGTTAAGGTACTTTTACAGGAGAACGGCCTGATAAAAATTTAATAAATTAAACAGCATGAGATTAGCATAACCTTGTCAAAAATCTATACACACTGGCTGGGTCACAATTTCCGCTTAATTTCCTGAGTGGATTAGAATACAGGGGGTTAGGGGTGAGGAGATAAAAAAATTTCAAGTATTATAAACATATTTTCACTTTATTCCTGGTTTTTTAAATTTTTGTAAAGATTATGTCTCCTCTTAATTATTATTCATTAACCAAGAATTTTTCATATTATTTAGAATTGTTCCTGTCCATCACTAATCATTTTTGTATATTAGCTACTATAAACTTCTGCTACTGTATTTAATATTGAGAAAAATGATTTATTACCAGAATATTCTGAATTCAAAGATATTATAAGTAAAACTCTTCTTCAATACCTTTATAATAATTGTTTTTTGGGCATCATTGGCTTATTTTCCTTTTTTTTGGTAAACAAAACTTATATAAAAATAATCTGAAAAGTTGAAAATCTCAACTTGAAAATTTTATTGGACTGTCTAAAAAGAAACTTTGTCTCAATTATTGAGAATGTGATTTAAACATGTTCTTAACAGATAATCATTTACTCATCAGTGAGTGTTCACATGAGCTTCAAGGTGTTTTCAAAGTAAATTCAATACTTCTTCATGATAGTTTTTACACTTCCTCAATGTGTGCTCAAAAAGATATGAATTACGGTTCAAGGTTTCAGACTTGCTAGCAAGTCTGCCCCTCATATTGCATGGTGACTGAAAAAGTAGAAGGGAAAAAATCAATAAAAGGAAATGAGATACATTGAGAATAATTAATCTATCAATCAATTTAGATCTCCAATAAATTTTTTTTCTAGTTTTGAAATTTGCCATGTAGAAAAGGAATGTTAAATTAATATGATTTTAAATTTCCTTGTATATCTCAAATTAGCCTTCATCATCTATCTTTAATTCTGATTCAGAATTCCAAAAGCTGAATTATATGGTGATATTTCTATATATCCATTTTTATTTTTTTTAAATTCATAAAATCAAGTATGTAAAAAAGAAACTACTACATCATTTTTAAGTAAATTTTATTATATTATAATAAACTATTAATAATTATTAAAGGGCTTTTAAATCTGTGAGAGAGTGGACCTCAATATATTTAAAAATAAATATAACACAATCAAATTGGGTTATATTCTAAAGTGTTTGAATGTTTATTCATTGAATTAATTTTATGCGTTGTGGATGGATATTCCTTATTTCTTGTAGTTGAATGAATCTTAAAAACCTAGAAAAAGATTGTAGATACATTTTTATTGACATTGATCTATTCAAGTAGATATAAGCAGAATTTTATTCACTTGAAATTTAAGAAAAAAAATATTATTTCAATAACATATTATTGACACTTAATGATGAAAAAGAAGGATGGCAATCTAAAAAGGGCTTGTTTCAATATTTATAGAAATAATATTTATAAGTTCTTGGTAAGGAGTACCCTAGTTGCTTTTTTATATTTTTTTTCTATCTTATAAAGAATTATATATGTTTTTTTCCAAATTATTGAAGGAAATTTGATATCTATACATGAATCTATGAGTGTAAAAAATAATCAATATAAAATATGAATTAAAATACATCAAGCTAAATTATAGATCATCAAACTGTAGAGTAAATTTTTCTTTTCAAAATAATTGACAGTTATAAATAGATATTTTTTAAATTTAACTAGTTTTTCAAAGACACTTTGATATAATTTCATACCAATATGATGGCTTATCATTATTCAGATGTCTAGACATTATTTTATCATGCCACATATATATGTATTATTATTAAATTAATTGAAATTTATTTCAAGGAGTTTTTCATAGAGAATACTTAGTATGATTGAAATAATTATGCACCTAGAAATCATAGAAATTAGATTAAAAAAAGTTTACTTAAGAAAAAGCTTTGATGAATTGTGAACAAAAATCTATTACTTTTATGATTTTTTACTTTCAAACATGCTAAAAAGCATTGATAGAAAACTGTTTTAATTTTTGTAATAATTATATTCAAATTTGAGACAAATGCTAACATGTATTTCCATCTTGAAGAAATATATAGGGTTATAAGAAAAATGACTTATAATGTATTCTTAATTTTTTTTCAAAGTTTTGATTCATCATGATTTTGAGTTACAATTATTGCAATAATATTTACTGAATAAAAAAAGGTGTAAGAAATTTATACAATAATATTTATTGATAGTTTGAGCATCTTTATTCAGATTCAGCAATAAATCTCACATAAATAATTAACATTGATTTACACAGAAAAATGTAGCAATAGGATACAGGATATATTTACATGAAGTAGTATTATATATTAATTATGTCAACAATAGAAAAAAATGAAGAATTTGGCTGAATAAAATTCCTATAATCAAGAAAATCAGCTCCCATTGCTTTAGCAATATGGCTGAGGGTGGGAGCATTAATATTAGGGGGTATAAATGTTCAGGGATCCGCAATTAATTTAATTGCGAAAAATAATATGCATACCCCAATTATCTTCCGCAAATATTTTTGCTAATAATTGGGTTATTAGATACTTTACATGTCAATGTTTACCTCTATCTGACATTTTTATCCTCAATTTTTCATAACCACATCTTGGAAAACTTTCTGGATGTGCCAGCCTCCCTACCTTGCTGCGCACTTCCATCCTGTCTATTAATTCTATCCGTTCAAAACCCCTCTCCATCTCATCTTTTTATTTCTTCTCCTTTTCATCTTCAAATATCTCAACATGCCTCATCATCATAGATCTTCTCAAAGAAAGCCTTCCCCCAGTTGTTATTCAAATCCCATTACTCCCTCTTTCCCCTGCTCAGCCAAGAAATCTAAGACTGTTCAATAAAAAAAAGATGATCATCTCATTCTTATCAACTAACTGAAAATAAATCTAACTAAGATTCTTGTTTTGGTACTGAGTATGCGACTATATGAGGACGGCCCCCAGCATCAAAAGTTAATGGCTACCTTCTAATGGCAAATAAATTATGGAGTAAGACCAAGGGAAGGATTGATCTTTTGCCTAAACAGATGTCAGAACGCTTCAAGAATTACCGAGCCAAATACAAGAAGGCAAAAGCTCTTTCATCTTTGACTGGTGTTGGGGTTACCAACATCAATATAACTAAGGGCATCAAATCCATAGACAATAAACTTGAATCTTTATGTCCTTACTTTAAAGAGATGGATGCAATTTTCGGAGAGCAAGACAATGTTAATCCTGTAAACATATTGGATGGAGAAGATCCTATCTCCAAACATGATGTTGAAGCAAATCTTTTCCCATCCTCTTCCTCCACTCAAGCCTCCCCTCATTTGAATGAGACCAATCTAGATAGCTTTTCTGTAGATCCTATTGGCAATTTAACCCAACAAAATCTAACTCAAGTCTTTTCTTTTTTCTTTTATCTTATCAATTTTATTTTTTTATTTACTTATTTTTATTTATTTCTTAAAAGGCTGACGAACAAACCCAGGATCCTCAATCAATTGAGTCTGAAGACAGTAACAATGATGAGGAGGAAAATATGACCTTTAATAAGAAGCGTAGGGCTTCAAGTAGTCTAAATTTCCACTCCCAAAGAAGATGAAAAAGTGATTCTTCATCACAAACCCCTTTTTTGTCTATGGAACAATTTTTAGAGAAGCATGATGCTGGTAAGTGATACCATACCTCTTATTACTTTACTCTGCTTTTCTTCTACTTTATGTTAATTTTTATTATCACTCTAGAAAAAGTGAAAATTTCTAAAGAGACTCTAAGCTTTGAAAAGAAGAAATACGAGCTCTCTTTAAGGAGGGATGATAGGCTACAAGATTTGGAAGAGAGGAATTACGAGCTCTCTTTACAGAAGGATGATTGGGCCTAAGATTTGGAGGAGAAGAAGTTTGAGTTAACTCTTATTATTGAAAAATCAAAAAAGAGGAGAAAAAACTTGAACATCAAAACCTATTAGAGCAGAAGAAATATAAGTTTGATCATAAAGAAAATTCCAAAAAGAAAGATTTCTTGATAGAATGTGTTAAAGCTAATAAATCTGTTGAGGAAATTGAACGTTTAAAGAAATTTTTTGATGACTAGTTTGCTTTATATCTCTCACAATTCAACTGTTCATATTTATTTGTACATAAAATTTACAATAATTTCCTGTATTTCATTACTCTATCAATCATTACTTGAATTTTTGTATTTTAATGTTAAATATTCTTTTTTTAAATTAAATTTTCATGTTTCCTTTCAAAATTTGACAATTCCCCACCCCTGATTTTTTTTGAAGTAAGGGGTTGGCATCACCAAAATTATTTCATGTCATGAATCTTGAAAGTTTTATATGAAACTTTGGCTTTAGTACTCCCTGCATTTTACTAGTATCCCCAAAATTCTTACAAGTCAAGAATTTCACAAGTCTTATAAGAAATTTTGGCAATACCCCCCCCTGGATTTTATTGAATTAAGGGACGGGTATCCCCAAAAAATTTTCACCAAAATATTTACAAGTCAAAAATTTTACATGTTACATTTGAAAACATGGCAATACACCCCCTTACATTTTATTGAAGCAAGGGGTGGGTATCACCAAAATTTTTACAAGTCTTCAATTTTGAATGTCAGATGTGAAAATTTGGCAATACCCCCCCTGCATTTTATTGAAGTAAGGGGTGGAAGTCATCTAAATTTAATATAATTACATAAATTATTAAATAAATATCAAATATATATCAATTTCCCTAGTTTAAAGTAATGACAATTCCTCAAGCCAAAATGCAGATCAAATATAGAAACAAAAGTTTGGGACTTTCCACAGGTATAGGCTAGAGGAACCCCATGAAAAAAATAAATTTTATCATAATTACCTGTTATACAACCAAAGGTCATTGGCTTATCACTTTACTTAAGCAAATTGATATATAAAAAATATTTATTAAAAATTTATGAAAAAATATAAAATATTTGATGACAACTCTAATCCCCACACTTTTTGGATCTAGATAAATAATTTTTAAATCAATTAACTTTACCTTCTTTCTTTACCTTGTTGATTCTTTGAATAAAATTATGACTGATTTGAAATGAGCAACCAAAATGTGTGAAATCTTGACAGGATTCCAAACCAGGTGGAGCTTTGGTTGTTTGATGATTATCTGTCACCGGACGACCTACGCACAAGGTCGAGGATGTTCCTGAAAGTTAGATGAGGGATTTAGAAACTTCTTCGAAGCACAGAGGAATGATTCGAGGAAGTGGTTCGAAGGTCACTCGAAGTAAGAGCTACAGGTTCGAGGTTTGTTTGAGAAGAATTATAAAATAGTTTCAAAAGGTAATAGGAATTCTTAAGATCTCACAAAGGGTTGGAAACTCAATAATCAAAGATTTAGGATTTAGAAATGAATATTGAGAAAATAAAAGAAAGATACAATAACAATGATTTAACTCTAAAGATTTACCACTATTAATGTAAATACGATTTATAATTTAATTCTAAGGAATATCGAACCAAATACCCAACCCCTTTTATATCCTTTGTTCCTCCTCGCATTGACCTCCCTTACATCGCACCATTCCCATACCATTGACCATTACTAACATACACTTAGACCCTCTTTGCTAAATACCCGTCCATGCTCAATTTACCCCTTTTTAATTTATTAACAAAACTTTAATGAAAAACTACTACCATACTATTTCGTTGAACCTAGCTCTGTGCGTCGCTTATTGAAAGGGAGACTAAGGCACTCTATTGGGAGATTGACTAATTTAGATTTAGAGTTTAGGCTAGCGCAGCTAAATGGTAAGTACACAAAGGGAAATCACAGTTGCTATGGAGAATTGCTTTCTGCACTTCGAGTATAGATTTAGGACTCAATATTATTGATTTAATGAGCTGCTTTCGCCTCAAGTGTCACGTGGCGCGTGACAGATTCCCGGGTATAAGAATTGCAAACTCCGTTGAGCTTGAGCCATCTTTCCACACTAGTTTCCCTTCTTCTATAACTTTTTCCTCACTTATTAATTTCCCTTTTTATAATGAACTGCCCTACTCCCACACCTACGCCTCCACACCCTAAAGCGGATGGGGGAATGATCACGGGACAATTTTCACAAACTTGCACGGCTTGTGAAAGCATGGAATATTTTTCTGTCGAAAGTACGGCAACTCAAGGCCCTTGCCAGAAATGCGAGTTTTGCCGTTGGCGATGAGTGGCGTGCAATGCGTTGACGAAGAACGCAGAGATCGAACAACGGTTTACCAAGACCAAGTTTTGGGTAATCCCTAAAACAAAAGAGGTGGTCAAAGACATTTGGGATGTCTCGATTGAAGATGAAAAATTGGTGGGGGAGAATGATAAGGAGCTAAATAATGAGATCACAACCTGGGTAACCCAGGCCAGGAGTTCGAAGCGGGGTGTTGAGGAAGAGGTCGACGAGTTGGTGGAGGAAGATGAAGATGAAGTCCCTGTTCCAGGGCGGGCACCCAAGAAACGACGGGTGGTCATCAAAGACAACGAGGAGGAAAGAGAAGCAGAGGTAGAGGTGGCGCCAAGGTTATTCTTAGAGCCTGACCCCATCTTCGAGGTAAGTTTTCAATTGTTATTTTTTAAGGATGAAGTTACTGATGAGTTTTGTTTAGACATCGAATACCCTTGAAGACCCGATTGGGGAGCCTGCGCCGCTTTTACCAAATGAGGCAAACCCTCCGGCCACGGATTTAGTTGAAGAACCTGAAGACACACTGGACCAGGTGTGGTCAAAGAAACCTCATCAAGGTCGACGGGTGAGGTTCGCAGAAGAGTTGTGTGGAGAGGTCGACACAATTATTGATGCTGCTTCCTTCGATGTGGCAGAGGAGCTCTTGGAGATCAGAGAGTTGGTTCCGGTAGGAGAAGAGGAGGTATTTGAGAAATGCAGGAAGGAGATAAGGGTAGTTTTGGAGAAAATGAAAAGATTGGTTCGAGAAAAATTAAAAGAAAAAATTTGAAATGAAAAGGAGATGTAAAGAAGTAGAAAAATTTGTATTTTAGTTTTATTTTATTTTTTATTGTAGGTGAATATTATTAATTTTATAAGATTTGGGAGAGAGAGAAAAAGAAAAAAAAAAAGATGTTTTAAATAAAAATTTTAGAATTTGAAAGAAGAAATTTAAAGAAAGAAAAAAGTTGTTTAATTTGAAGGAAGTTTTAACGTTTTAAAAGGAAAATTTTATGTAAGAAAAGAGAGAGAAAAAGAAATGGTTGGTGATTGAGATGAGTTTGTTAAATTGAGAATTTAATGAAAGAAGAATTTGTTTTTTTGCGAAAAGTTGTTAATTGATTTTTTTAGTAATTTTTAGTTGAAAAGAGAGGAAGAAGAAAGAAGAAAAAAACAGAATTTAGAATTTAAAGAGAATTTGAAAAGAAGAATCATTTGTTCGAAGAATTATTATAGGGAGATTTAGAGGTTGAAGTTAAGTTCAAGGAAATGGTCGTGCCGTACAAGATTTGATGTTTCATGAAAAGAAAATTTTTAAAGAGAGAATAAATTTTTAGAGAAGAAAATTTTAAAGAGAATTTTAAATTTAAGAAAAGAATGTATTTTAGAGATTTGAAAAAGAAAAGAAAGAAAATATTTAGAGAGATTTAAGAGTTTTTTATTTTATTTTAATATTTATGTTTATTCTATTTATTTTATTTTATTTTATTTTTTTATTGTTTATGTTTATTCTATTTATTTTATTTTATTCTTATTTTATTTTACTTTATTTTACTTTTGATTTTACTTTTAGTTGGTTTTTAGAGAAAAATTATATAGAAGGAGAAGAAAGAAAAAAAAAGAAGAGAGAGAAAAGAGAAAACAAGGCTAAGAAATTTAAGAGGTGTTTTTAGATTTTTTACGAGAAAAAGAAAGAAAGAAAAAAAGAAAAAGAAAATTTAAAATAAAAGAAATTTTAAGGTTTTTGTTTTAAAGGAAATTTCAAATGAAAAGATTTTAGGAGTTCAGGGGCATTAGAAACATTGATGGCTGGTTCCCAGGATGTTTTGTCTGAGTCATTGAGGAAGCCTTCCCATTCCACGAGGTATTGAAGTTTCCCCTTGCGCATTCTTGAATCAAGGATATGACTTACTTCCCACTCTAGATGATCTTCTACTTCGACCGGTTCGGGAGGGGGTTGGTTCTTGCCCGGGTATATTTCTCGAGCCAGTTCCAGGAGAGATACATGGAAAACAGGGTGAATCGCCTTCCATTTAGGAGGTAACTTGAGTCGAAATGCAGTTTTAGAGACTTCAGAGTCGATTTTGAATGGTCCCAAGCGCTTTTCAGCCAGTTTCTTTGATGGTCGTGTTGTTCGAATGTTTCGTGCGTTGAGCCATACTTTGTTGCCTGGTTTAAAGGAAGGAGCAGATTGTTGATGTTTGTCGGCCTGTTCCTTGTATCTTCAAATCGCTGATTCCAAATTTGTTTTAAGTTCTTCTTGGAGTCGTGATATAGTTCAAAGATAATGTTCCGCAGGATGATTAGTTCCTACATGGATTGAGTTGAATCGAGGATGTCATCCATAAATGGTATTGAAGGGAGATTGTCGTGTTGAAGAATGAGTTGAGTTATTATAAGCAAATTCGGCCAATGGTAACCATGTGGTCCAATTGTCTTGTTGGTAACTGACATACATTCAAATATATTGTTCGAGGATTTGGTTAACTCTTTCTGTTTGACCATCGGTTTCAGGGTGATAGGCCGTGGAGAGGTTCCTCGTGATATTGAGTTGTCGACACAGTTGGGTCCAGAATGTGGATACAAACAATGAGCCTCTATCTGAAATAATATCATTTGGTAAGCCGTGTTTAGAAAATACATATTCTAGAAACAGTTTTGACAAATCTTCTGCTGTAGCAGTAGTAGTGGTTTTAATGAAAATAGACATTTTTGAAAATCTATCTACTATTACTAATATAGCATCAAAATCATTAGAAATAGGAAGTTGAGAAATGAAATCCATTGATAAAGATTCCCAAGGTTTAGAGGGAATAGGAAGTGGTTGAAGCAACCCATGCTTCCGGTGAGGGGGAGCCTTATTCCTATTACATTCGTAACAAGCTTTTATATAGGCCTTGATTTCCCTGGTCAAACCTTGCCAGAAGAAATCCCTCGCTATTCACTGGTAGGTTTTATCAACCCCAAAATGACCAGCTAATGGAGAATCATGTTGACTGTTGAAAATCCATAATTTTATCTCATTGTTGTTGGGTATGACTACTCTACCTTCGAAGACTAATAGACCTGATTCAATACTAAATCTTTTGGCCCCTTGCTTTGAGAGTATTTTGTCTTTTAACCCTAAACAATATTCGTCCTTTGACTGAGCTTCGAGGATGTTGGATAGTGGATTTCGAAAAGATTGAATTGTCATCGAATTAAGCTGATGAGTCGTTAACATTGATTCGTTGAAGATTGATTGCACATTTGCTGGGTTCTTGTCAGCAAATGCGTCTCCCGCTGTGGGTAAACGTTGTCCTGACGTGACAAGATATCTGGGACAACGCAGTTTTTTCCTGGGAGATAGGAAATAGAGAAAGAAAATTCAGACAAAAATTCAGCCCACCTGGCTTGAAGCCTGGTTAACACTTTAGAAGACATGAAGTATTTCAAAGCATTATGATCTGTTAAAATTTGAAAAGGACTATCTAGGCTGAGAAGAAAAGAACGCCATTTTTTAAGACAATGTATAATAGCTAAAAGCTCTTTGTCATGAATTTCATAATTTAATTCTGCCGCTATGAGTTTGAATGACTCAAAAGCAACAGGATGAAACAAATTTGTTTCAGGATTTAATTGGGAGATGACCCCTGCAATAGCATAATCGCTCGCATCTGTCTCAACTATTGTCGAGGCAGAAGGATCAAAATGTTGAAGAATTGGGGCTGTGGTGAAAGCCTTTTTTAGTGCTTTGAATTCCTTTCGTGCTGTAGAAGTAAAAACAAAAGGAATGTCTTTTCTAAGAAGAGAAGTAAGATTGGAAATAGTTTTAGAGTAATCTTTAATAAATCTTCTATAGAAGTTTGCAAAACCCAAAAATCCTTGGAGCGATTTAATGTTTTTGGGCTCAGGCCATTCCAGGATTTTCTGGACTTTTTTGTTATCCATGACTAAACTTTCAGTGGACAACGTAAAACCAAAAAAA
The DNA here is from genome assembly GCA_030280995.1 of Hemileia vastatrix. Classification (NCBI taxonomy): domain Eukaryota; kingdom Fungi; phylum Basidiomycota; class Pucciniomycetes; order Pucciniales; family Zaghouaniaceae; genus Hemileia; species Hemileia vastatrix. The sequence goes on along the minus strand of JASXTE010000003.1, from coordinate 48,034,713 downwards.
TCAATTGATTTGAGGTGGATTTCGCATTTATTATGCTTGGCGTAGAGACCATGATCTCGAAGACGATTTAGGACCTGTCGAACATGATGAATATGTTCATCTAGTGTTTTCGAGAATATTAAAATATCATCTAAATAGACGACTACAAATTGTTCAACAACATCTTGAAAGATATCATTAACAAAAGTTTGAAAAGTTGAAGGTGCGTTACATAATCCAAAAGGCATAACTAAATATTCAAAACTACCAAATCTAGTGCGCATTGCAGTCAGTGGTTCATGACCTTCTGCAATGCGAATTAGATTGTAAGCGCCTCTAAGATCAATTTTAGAAAAGAAATTAGCACCATTGAAAAGGGTAAGAAGTAATGACATAGGAGGAACAGGATATGCATTCTTCTTCGTGACTGTGTTGAGCTTTCTATAGTCAACACACAACCTAAGACTACCGTCCTTCTTTTTTACAAAGAGGACAGGGGAGCCGGTTGGAGATTTACTGGCTCTGATGAAACCTTTGGCTACATTCTCTGCAATGTAGTCTCGAAGAACTTGAGATTTGTCCTTCGATAAAGAATAGACAGGACCTGCCGGAGGTACTGGGCCTATTAACTCTATTTGATGGTCGTAGGGTCGAAGAGGTGGTAACTTATCAGCCTTGCGGATTGAGAAAAAATCGAGGAAATCGTGGTAGATTTCCAGTAGAGTTGATTTAATGGCTTCAACGTTGATTTGGTCATCCTCTTCATCTTCGAGAGAATCTGTCGAGGGGATACCTGTATTGAGAGAGCAGAATTCGATTACTTCAAGGCAATTTAAATCTTCTTTGAGTGAAGTCATCGAGCTAGAAGGGTTAGCCAATTGCTCATTTAGAGAAGGATCAGATGCTTGCAAGTCATCTGGCAGAGACTTGTCCTCTAGCAGGACGTTGTCAGGCGGGTTGTTTAACTCCCTATTGACCTGCATTGAAGAATCAGAAATATACTTAGATCGTGGGGTGATCAATCCCTTAGTCCAATCAATTTTGGGGTTCCAATGCGTTAAAAAGTCATGGCCAAGAATGGTATCGTCCATCCTTGGGGCGTCCAAGACTGCTAATTCCCACTCGAAGGGGGGAAAGTTCAGAAAGTTGAAAACACATATATACTTTCTTACTTACCCAATATTTGGGTTCCTCTGATTCAACCAAATAGATTGGAGTTTGATCGATATCTGTAAATTTTAGTTGAAGCTTCTCGGCAAAAGATAAATTAACAAAAGAAATTGAAGCTCCAGAGTCTATAAGACAACTGAAGGGGATATCCTCCTTAAAAAGAATGAATCTCAAGCGGTTTAAGGCAACTCCAGTCCTTAAGACATGGAGGTTCTTTGCACTGGGAGAGATAAGATAGTTTGTTTTGCACACAAGTAAACTATCTACTAGTTTTTTTGACTTCGAGCTAGTACCTTCTCTTTCCTTCAACTTTACACAGTCTTCCAACTTGTGCTTACCCCCACAATACATACATAACCCATTATCTGCTTGTCTCTTCCTCTCAGCTTCTTTAAGTTCCCCTTTAGGATCCAGTATTTTGCTGATATAGCCTGGGGTCGAGCCTTTTGGTCGAGGTTTATCCTTTCCCTTATTGGGTTTGGATTGAGTCGAGGAGGATTGATTTGGTTGTGGGTGTGAAGAAGGTCCCTATTTAAAATTTAGGCCATGAGATTTGTTGGCATATCGACAATGTTGAAGTTGTCCTTGATAAATGCCGTCAAGTTCGAGGGTTCGATCCATTAAATCCGTTAAAGTAGTCATCTTCTGACCGTGAAGATTTAATTGATCTAGAATCCTTGAAGGAAGTCCTTTCTTGAAATGATACTTAAGGGCAGCATCATTCCAACCTACTTGAGTTTGAAGTGCTCTGAAGTTCGAGATATATTCAGAGGCTTTACCATTATCACTCATGCGAAGAAAATCAAGTTCAATTTCTGCTTTGTCCGTTTCATTAGGGTCCCCAAACAACGTAAAAAGTTGGTCTTCGAACTTTTCCCAATTATTGATAAGTAAGTGGGTTTCTGTCGAAGAAAGAATGAGCAGATAAGGTTTGAACCATCTTGCTGCTTTCCCGGCTAAGAATGAAGAAGCGTAAACAACCTTTGATCGGTCGCTGTTAAAGGTTCGAGGGTCATTATGGAACAGTAGCTTGCAGGTTTGCAAGAAGGGTCGCAATCTGTCGGGGTGATCTCCATCGAATTTGTCAGGAGATTTCATAGAAGGAGTTTTGAACTTAGATCCCTCTGAAGACGTTGGATTTGAAAAGGTTTTCATGAAAAGTCTCATGAAATCTTCCAGAGAGTTAGATGGTCCAGGTTCTGAGGATTGACCAGAAGGGTGATTGGCTGGGGCGGATGGTGCCTCGTGCATTGTATCCTCTCCTTCTTCTTCATCACTAGAATCCTCAAAATTTTGTGGGATGTCTTCTACAGATTGAACTGAATGTTGCCGTTCCCTAAGGTCGAGTGGTTCCAAAGAGTGAGTGCGGGAAACAGACCTTGTGGCTGTTGGCCTGCCCCTAGCGCGAGCTCTAGTAGTAGCGCCCGGAGGAGGAGTGCGTTGAACAGGTGCCATTTTAAAACTTTAAAAACACCTAAAAGGACGTAGTAGTGCAAAGAATGAGAACTACGGAGAATTAAATTATACTGTAACCAGACGACCTACGCACAAGGTCAAGGATGTTCCTGAAAGTGAGATGAGGGATTTAGAAACTTCTTCGAAGCACAGAGGAATGATTCGAGGCAGTGGTTTAAAGGTCACTCGAAGTAAGAGCTACAGGTTCGAGGTTCGTTCGAGAAGAATTATAAAATAGTTTCAATAGGTAATAGGAATTCTTAAGATCTCACAAAGGGTTGGAAACTCAATAAACAAAGATTTAGGATTTAGAAATGAATATTGAGAAAATAAAAGAAAGATACAATAACAATGATTTAACTCTAAAGATTTACCACTATTAATGTAAATACGATTTATAATTTAATTCTAAGGAATATCGAACCAAATACCCAACCCCTTTTATATCCTTTGTTCCTCCTCGCATTGACCTCCCTTACATTGCACCATTCCCATACCATTGACCATTACTAACATACACTTAGACCCTCTTTGCTAAAAACCCGTCCATGCTCAATTTACCCCTTTTTAATTAATTAACAAAACTTTAATGAAAAACTACTACCATACTATTTCGTTGAACCTAGCGCTGTGCGTCGCTTATTGAAAGGGAGACTAAGGCACCCTATTGGGAGATTGACTAATTTAGATTTAGAGTTTAGGCTAGCGCAGCTAAATAGTAAGTACGCAAAGGGGAATTGCAGTTGCTATGGAGAATTGCTTTCTGCACTTTGAGTATAGATTTAGGACTCAATATTATTGATTTAATGAGCTGCTTTCGCCTCGAGTGTCACGTGGCGCATGACATTATCCTTAGAAGAATTCTAAATAGTTTTAATGATACCATTTCCCAAAACCAAAATAAATGATGCTCTGGTGTAGACAATCCTATAGTACTAGCTATAGGCCTTGACCAAGGGAGTTGGAGAAAAACCAGAGAGAAATCCCCTGTCCCTTTAGAAAAATAGAGTGAGATTTACTTGCTAAAGTAAGTTGGTTCCTGTTTTGCTAAAGCCCCTTTTCAACACACTTGACTGCTTGATGAGCCAAGAAAGTAGTCACCAGACAGACTACCAGGCCAAAGAACTGAAATGTAGAACAATGTCCACACCAGAGACAGAAAAGATACTTGATGTAGGCTGCAAATCCACACCAGAGACAGCAATAATACTTGCTATAGCTTGCAAGACTATAACAGAGAAAACAGTTGCCAAAGTTAAGTTAAATGAAGAACTCACTTGCAACAAACACAGCCAAATTGTGGCCAGAAAACAGTGAAAACTGAGTGAGGATCAATGATATCACCTCCGGATAGTTGTATGATGATTAAGGTTTCCCCAAACTGTCTTATTCACTATGTACACACAGACCACTAACTAAGAGCCCATGCGCACCCACCAAATTGAATAAAATACCCTCCTGAAGCGCTCCCCAACCTCCTAAAACAGAGGCAGGCAGGCCGCCTGACGTCGGAGGTGCCGCCTGAAGCGGCCAGGCCTCCCTGAAGCCAGAAAACCAATAAAAACAACTAATCTACTTGGAAAAATTAGCTACAACTACTAAAACCTTTAAAACACGGAATTTCACTATAACAACCTTGGGACATGAAATATAGAGAAAAGTTAGCTCTATCCAATGGTTCTAAGCACTTAACCCTAAGACTTAACTTTAGCCTGTAAAACACAAAAAAAAAATTAAACAGCTATCTTTTATAAATGAAAAATAAGGAAATGACCCCTTAAACTTAGAATATGAAAAATGTCTGCAAGACATAAAATATAGAGAAAAACTGGGGCTAACCAATGAGAGTACACACATACCCGCAGACCCAATATCCACGGAATAAAACCAGAAAAATACCCAATTCCTTAACAGATGTCAATTAAGACATGCACAAACAGCGCCAAATCACGCAACAAAGGCCCCTTCCAATGTTGGAAGACCACACCGGTGGTCTGGAAAATATAAACCATGTCCTTTGATTTTATCTGGAGATGGTATTGGTTGGCCAGTTATTGGATTGATATATGAGAATATACCAAAAGTTAGAAAATTGGTGTCATTCCTATCGATACAAATCCTATTGTGAAATCCAGAATGAGTGATAATAACATTAGAAAATATAAGATATTTGTGGGTGATATCTTCCCATTTGAAGTCACATCAATTCGGTATTCCAACTTTAGTTTCAAGTTCATGATTTTTTTCAAATGCTTTATTACAGATCTTTTTGTGTCAAAGAGCAAGAGAAGAGTTAAAGGAAGTGTCACCGGACAACCTACACACAAGGTCGAGGATGTTCCTGCAAGTGAGATGAAAGGTTTAGATACTTCTTCGAAGCACAGAGGGATGGTTTGAGGAAGTGATTTGAATATGAGTTGAAGGAATAACTACTACTTCAAGTTATGTTCGAGAAGGATTCTAATATAATTAAAGGGTAATACTAAAATTCTTAAGATCTCAAGACGGGTTGGAAACTCAACAATCAAAGATTTAGGATTTAGAAATGATTATTGAGAAAATAAAGAAAGATACAATAATAATGATTTTCACTTTAGAGTTTTACCACTATTAACTATAAATACGTTTTAAAATTTAATTCTAAGGAAAATTGAACCAAAAACCCAACCCTTTTTATATCCTTTACTCCTCCTCGCATTGAGCTCATACCCATCCACTATTCAGCACACCACAAACCATTTAAAATATATCCGTTACACCTGGACCCTCCTTACTAACATCCGTTAACCCCTTAATCCTTCACTAACCATTCCGTCCATGCTCACTACCCCTTAATAACCCACAGACATTTCATAAACCTTTTAATGTACTATTATATTGATTATTGCGCTGTGCGTCGCTTATTGAGAAAAAGACTAAGACACACTATTGAGAAATTGAATAATTTAGATTTAGAGTTTAGACTAGCGCGGTTGAATAGCGAGTACACAAAGGAAAAGTCGCAGTTGCTATGGAAAATTGATTTCTGTGCTTTGAGTATGGATTTGAGCCCCTTATTATTGATTTAATGAGCTGCTTTTGCCTCGAGTGTCATGTAACGCATGACAGGAAGGTAGAGTGTCCCATAAGCAAAAATCTTCATCTTTTTAAGCTTTAGTGATATTCTTGAGAAATGAATATATGCCTATATAATTGAAATGCCTAGATAATAATCATATAAGAGTTTCAGAATCCTTATCCTCTAAATATGCAATATAAAAATGTGAAATAAGACAAGTGAAATTTGGATAAAAGGCTCAACTTCAAAGGTCAAAATCTCAGCAACCACTGAACCTAATTCAAACCTTTTTGTGGGAAATGAGAGATATGCTTTATTAGAATCTTCAGTCATAGGACATGTGATTTAAATAAACCTAACCCTAATTTGTTACATAAAAAAATGGAATAAAAATTTAAATTGGGAAAAAAAAGGCTCTACTTTAATGGTCAATATCTCAGAAACCACTGAATCAAATTCAAATCTGTTTGTAGAAAATGAAAGGTAGCCTTCAGGAGAATCTTCATTAAAAAGAGCATTAGATTTGAATAAACCTAACCCTAATTCCAAGTCTGATTTTCAAAATTTTACAAAAACTTGAAAAGTGGTAATGAAGATGAGATCAAAAGGAGTTTAATAAGTTCACTGTTATCCAGATAATAGTCATACATATTTTTCAGTATGAAGTTTTCATAAAAGGAATGAGATATCATATAGTAATGAGAAAAAGGAAATGAAACTTACCTTGATTGAAAAGTAGGAAAAATAGAGTGAGAAAGATTGATGTTGGAATTGTGGGGAAATTGGGTATGGAGTAAGTGAAATGCATAAAGAATGTGCAATGTATGTGTTTCAATGAAATGGAGCCAAAAAAAAGTGAAATAGGGGAAAGAGAGGATAATGACCATGCCAAGGAGGGATGAAGAGTAGGGTGATGGAGCTAAAAAAGAAAGTAAAGAGGGAGAGAAAAAAAAGGTTAATTATACCATTGAAATCTAAAATAACCACTTACAAAAAAAATTAGATAAAAAAAATAAAATAAACAGAAAAAAAACAAAAAAAATTATAATTAGTAATCAAAAAATCAAAAAAAAGAATAAAATGACTTACCTGGAAAGATAAGATGACAAAATAAATGAAAATAAATTGTTTGAGGGATGTTGGAGGAGAATAGGAAAAGGATATGAGGGATGAATGAAAAAATGAAACAGTGAAAAATTATGCAATTTTAGAAAATATGTGATGTCATGTTGAGCTGGTGAAAGAAAACCAATGAGCCATCCAAAAAAGAGATATTTACCATAAATTCCAAAAAAAATGAATATGCAACAAACAAAAATACCAAGCCAAGTGAATAATGTATACAAAGTGGAAATTTGGAGAGTAAAAAAAATAATTTAAAAGGGTGGTGAAGAGAAATGTTGGGAAGTAATAGGCATAATGACAGAGTGTATGCTTGTTGAATGAATGTTTTGTGATTCAAGGGAAGGGAGAGCGGCTGCTGGTTCAGGATCCTCTTCTTCATAAAGATCATTCCACTCATCCTTTAAATCAGCTAGGATATTGTGGAATATAATGCAAGTCATGATCCAATGATTTGTAGTTTTAATCTTTAATTTTTTTTGAAATTGGATTCTGAGCTCCCGAACACTAGAAAATTGTCCCTTTAAAATACCTATAGCATGTTCAATTCGTACTCTTGATTGGGCAAGGTGATAATTAAATTTAGTCTTGGGGTCATTTTCTAAGTTTGCACCACGGAAAGTAGGTATAATGTACTTCCCACTTGCATATGCTGAGTCTGCAAGGAGGTACTGTGATTTGTAAAAGTATGAGTCAGGGGTTTGAGAAATCCTCATTTTTTAGAAGACGGAAGAGTCATGACATGAGCCAGGGCAGCCACTATGAAAAGCAATAAATTTTTTATGACATCACATACAAGTTGAACGGCAATAGAGTATCTAGAGAGAAGATAAAAAGTTAGTTTATGAAGGATGAGAAATCAGAGAAGATTTTGAAGAAACCTTTTTTTGCAATCAAAATAATGGTTGCCATCATGAGCAGGCTTTTGACTCAAAGGTATAGTTGTGCCATCAACAAATCCTACACAGCCAGGGAAACCTTCAGCTTGCATTACTTGAGAGGATTCAAGTCGCTGTTCTGGAGTTGGCAAAGCAAGTGTTTGAGACTTGAGGGAAAGGATAGCAATCATACAGCTCTTGGTGTATAATATCACAGTACCATATCCTATGTTAAAGAGATTATCCAAACGTCTTACAGCAGCACCATTTCCATTTGAGCCAAAGCGACATAGTGCAACAGCAAGTTGGATGGCAGGATTACCCTGTTTATTATGGGAATTGTTATGAAAGATAGGATGATCGGAGATGAGTTGATAAAGTTTGAAGAAAGAATCGGGAGAAGTTCTAAAAAGTTGGGTGAAGTTTAAATGAGGAATGTTGAGAATGGAGGCCAGATCATATCAGGGATCATGATAAATATTTGGCCCCCTGGTGATGATGTAATGTATTTTGGAAAGAAAACACATATAAGCTAAAGAATCTTCCAAATCAGAGTCAGATTTATAGTAAAGAACTAAAAGAAAAGTAATAGCATTCATTGTTGAGTGAAATAGCCATCTAGTAGAGAGGTGTTTCATTGTTGCCGGTGGAAGGGTTATGTGATGAGGGAAGTGGGAATTCACTGCCAAATGTGCAGTTTGGGTGTGTAGATAGAAAAAAAACTTAAGTGTTCGCCACCAAAATTAAGTAGCATAGAGTGAGGAAAGACTTAAGGATGGCATCAGCAATTATGAGTCATGTGACTCTCTTGCAAATCCATCATGGATGAGATGAGTTTGGGATCAGGAATTATGAATGGAAATTGGGGTATAAGAGGCGGGATAATGCATTATTGTAGATTCCTTATCCACTAGCCCCAGGGCTAGTAGATAAGAATCTTCTGCAATTAATAATGTCTGATCTAGGAAAAAAAAATTCCTGATCCCTAATTGCGGATCCCTGGACATTGATACCCCCTAATAGTGATTTATTTCCCAAAAGGAGGGGAAGACCAAAGAAGACTCTTAATTGAATCACTGAGACAGCAGAAATGGATAAGATTATAAATGACAGAATAGTTACTGCTGAAAAAGGTATAGAATATTTATTGAGATTCAAGAATAAATCATCTGAATATGATTCTTGGATATCTGGGAAGGAGATATCTAATATTCCTACTCTGCTAAAGAAATATAAAAAAAAATCATAGCATTTTTTTATTGTTTTTTTAAAGTGAGGGAGTGTCAGCCAGGCTGCTAGACTCATCCAGTAAAATAATTAATTATTTCCTGGGATGAAGCCACACTATTTTATTACATTTTATTAATTTTATTTTAATAAATTCAAATTTACATGTAATAAATTAACTAGTTACAAAAGAGTAAAATTAGTAAAAAAAAAAATTTATATTAATTGGCCCATATATTTTGTTTTATTTGCTAACTGCATGCTCAATGACAATTTAAAAAAAATAAAATACAATAATAAAATAAAATACAATAATAAAATACAATTTAATATTAAAATAAAATTTAATATTTGAAATACAATTTAAAAAATAAAATTAAATATATACAACAAAATCAAATGACTTATTTAAAATTGACAATTACCGGAATTTTTAAATAAATCAAATTCTTTTGACATATACTGTAAATACAATATTCTAAAACCTTCCTTATAGAACATTCTTAATATTTGAAATATTCCTTCTTCTTCTGGAAAATTTCTTCTCTCTCATACACTTGAATTTAGAAATTTTGACTCTGTGCTTTGTCTCTCCTTTGCCTATATAATGCCTCTATTTCTGGTTTTTTTGATTGATTTATTATTATTATTTTATTAAAATCATTACTACAATCAAAATATTTATTACTATTCCTTATTGTTTTTAGTTTTTACTAACACATAATTCTAAATCATTAAAATATTAATATTTATTAATTTATTACCTTTCTAAATTGAGTAAACTAAAAGAAAGATAAATTATATGTACCATTAACTTTGAAACCTTCAAAACCCACTTATCACCGCTGTTGGACCTCTGTTAAATCTTCTAGACCATCAGGACTCTTTGACAAAAATTGTAACTTATCTGTATGAGACACTACCCTAATGAATTTGATAAATACTATGTTATTTTTCATCCTCTTCTGCCTGGTTAATTCTCTTTATTCTTCTTTTTTTTCTTTTTTGGGTAAAAAAAAGATAAAGTTGAGATTTATTGCAATTGAAAATTGAGGGACCTGATTAATAATGACTTCATCATATCTGTTGTTGTAATTGTAGAATGGTGGTGGAGAAAGGGGAAGATTGAGAATTAGATTGAGATTAGGCACCTGAGGAGAAAAAATAAAAAATAAAAATAAAAAAATAAAAAAAAACAGAAGTAAAAAATGACTTACATAACTTTAATATAGCAATTGAGTTAAAAAACCATAAAGAAAATATAGTGAAAGGAAAAGAAAAAATTAATAAAATATAAAAAAGAAAACCAGGAGAACACTTACTTTTGAGGAGGGAGGGGGGAAGACAAAATGGATGTAAATAGGGGCTAGCAAGTGCGAAATGGGTGGGGAAATTTCCTGAGAGCCCCCCCCCCCACCAGGGGCTGATTGATCAAGCAATAGAATATATGAGAGAAAATTAAGTTTCAACTAGATCCTCATCCAGTGACACTTGGAACAAGCTGGTGGGACAAAAAAATCTAAAAAAATTCTGGGTAAGTTGGGGTGAATTTTTGATTTCTGCACCAACCTTTTTCAATTTAGCTGTACATATGGCAACAGCTTGTGGCATCAGTCTGATGCAACTCAAGTTTACCCTAACATGTCATAAGTGGTCACAGGTTTGACTCCTGTAGGGGAAACATTCCTTTTCTGACCTTAACAGTTAAATGTAAATCATTAGTAATCATGGTAATTAATATATGCTTATTTCTTTGATACAGAACTCCCTTTAAAAAGTAAAAGTAAAAGAGAGATCTTGATAAGAAGTTAGAGTGCTCTCCCTTTTATAGTAAATTAGGCAACATACAGTAAATGAAATAGGCAAAGAAGTAATATAGAAATGTAATAATATGCTATGAAGATACAGTACATTGTCTAGTATAGGAAATATAATAATGAGCAGAATCAAAATAATAATCTAATAGAGCCATGGATGATATCACACTTTTTTTTTTTTGGATTCTTACAATCTCACCCAGCTAGGGGCATGAAGGCATTGTAAACTAATAGGCTAGGTAGATGTTGTAAGAATGAGTAACCATTTCTTTTGGATCTCTATTTTTCTATTTTTATTGCCATATTATAAGAGTAGATGTTAATGTTACATGTGTATAGACATATCACTTCTGTTGTGGCGTTCTTCTACTTTTGCTATTCAATAATACTCATTCATACTGAGAGAGATACTAATTTATATACCAGGCTATGTTTTTCCTTTTTGCCCGTCTTTTCTTTCTTGCTCTAATATTATTTATTTCTGATAATTAGGTCAGGTTTAATGATTTCTTTGAGTTATAATTATGTTGTTAATGTCTATTGAATTTTGATTATTGTAAATAGGTAACAGCTGCAAAGACCACCTTAAGGGCAGTTCATATTTATTAATGACTGCTTCATTTTATTTGTAAAAGGTTAAATTTTGTAATTAGCTGTTACCTGGTCTGGTCTTTTCTTTCTCGCTCTAATATTATTTCTTTCTGATAATTAGGTAACAGCCGCAAAGACCACTTTAAGGGCAGTCCATATTTATTAACGACTGCTTCATTTTATTTGTAAAAGGATTCCCGATATTCTCAGGTTATGGGTCCAGAGCTCAAGTGAATGAATTCAGACGAATCGTTTACTTTTCCATCACCAGCACCATCAAATCTTTCTGAATCCTCTACTTCTAGTTTTGACACTGCCTGACCTTCTTCACCTCCAACAATGGACTTATCCAATGATAGTGGTGGTGATACTCTTCGAAATATTCCTGTTTTGAGTGCAAGCAATTTTCACGAATGGCGGATCAGGATGAGAGCCCTTCTCACATATCACGATCTCAAGAACATCATTTTTGGTCTTGAAACTCCACCGTCCTCTGATGCTGCTCAAAATTTAAAATTAGATTTTCAAAAGCGTGCAGATAAAGCAACAAATATTATCATCTCTAAACTTGACGCTGCAAATATTGCTGCCTTTGTTACCGATAAGGACATGGATAAGCCTTGGCAAATTTGGACCAAGCTTATAAATCAATATGCCACTGCTGATGCTTCTAATCGAGCCTCAATATTTTCCCGTTACCACGATGTTAAATGTCATGAAGGCAACTTAATGGGTTTTGTTAACGACTTGAGAACCCGCATTAATGAACTCGGTGCTGTCGGTGTATCTTTTGAAAGTGAAAATGAATCTCAACGAATGTTAAGACAACTTCCGGATTTCTATTCTACTCACAAGGCCTTGATGATACATGCCTGTGAAGTTACTCAAACGCATTTATCCGTTGCTAATTTGATGTCTCATCTCGCTCGATTATAATCCGAAATTGAATCAGAAAATTCCTCTGGTTCTGCTCTTATAAATAAAGTCAAAAGTAATCAAAAATCAAAATGGGAGTATTGCCGTGATGGAAAGCATAAGCCAAAGGCAAGCATTCGGAAGATGATTGTTTCCAGCTTTATCCCGAGAAGAGGAAAAATCTTCCAAATGCAAGCACATCTAAAACTGATGAAGTACATGCAAATGTCAGCTGCGGTCCAGCAAAGATCTTTCGAGCTAATCTCTCAATTTCTTCATCAAAGCTAATTGTTTTTGACACTGGAGCTACTGTTCATATGATTAAAAATTGTTCCAATTTCAAATCGTATTGTCCTTTTCGACAACCAATAAAGCTTGGGAATGATTATATTATTTACAGCGTCGGAAAAGGTTCTGTCAACCTTGTTACACCAAGAGAGGTTATTACTCTTACCAATTGTCTACACGTCCCACAGATAAGCCAAAATCGAATTGGCTTAGGACCTTTCATCACTCGAGGATGTGAACAGCACACAAATAAAGATGGGATTTTGACAACTACAAAATCTGATGAAATTATCTTAGATGGAAAGTGGGATGCTTCTGAGGGACTTGTTGTTTTAAATGCCAATTTCGGTGAGCGATTCAATCCCACTATCAAGTCAATCTTTGTAGCTAAATCCAAAACGCTTTGGCATTACAGATTAGGCCACACAAATTCTCAATATCTTGATAAATTAGAATCTAAATTTGATTTTAAATTCTGTGAACCTTGTGTAGATGCAAAGCAGCACCATTCTCCTTTTCCTGGTGTAATACCTAGAGGTACTTGTTTCTTAGAATATCTTCATTGTGACCTTAGTGGAAAAATCTCTCCATTGTCAATTGGCGGTGCTTCTTATTATTTCAAGATAACAGATTCCTTTACTTCATATCATTTTGTCTTCTTGCTGTTTAATAAATCCGACACATTTAATGTTTTTCTAGATTTTAAAAATCAAATTGAAAATATTTATAACTCAAAAATAGCAAATTTTGTATGTGATGGAGGAAGTGAATTCATTAATAAAAGTTTTACCGAGTTAAGTCTAAAAGAAGGCTTTAAAATTATTGTAACGTCACCCTACTCTCCCCAACAAAACCCTATTGCAGAATGAGGCAATAGGATCACAACCGAAATGGCAAAATCTTTACTATTTCATGCAGAAATGCTGATTGAATTTTGGGGAGAAGCTGTCAATACAGCTGTTTATTTGGAAAATAGACTCCCTTTTGCATCAATTGATTTTGAGACTCTGTACAACAAACATTTTGGCAAAAATCCTAAATATGATCATTTAACGGTGTTTGGATGTACTGCTTATGCATTAATTGATAAGACAAAAAGAGGTGGAAAATTTTGCCCAAATTCAGTCAAATGTTGTTTCCTGGGATATGCTGAGGAAATGTCATCTTATTGACTACTTCGACTTGAAAATAAAACATTTTTATATTCTCATAATGTAATTTTTGATGAAACAAGCTTTCCAATCCAAACTTCATTGACCGAATCTCAATTAGCCAAGGCATTTGCTGAGGACATTGCCTTTATTTCAGAAAATGTCCATGAATCCATCAATCCAATCAATGATTTTTCTCCTTCTGATGACACTATTGAAGAAGTCGTTTCAACAAATCCTACTTCAATTATTAAGTTTTGGGATTATCAACTAACCCCAAATATTGCCCCTAAAAAAATTAGCTCATCAATTGACACAAATAATATTATTGAAGGGACTAGAAGAAGAATTCCAAAGAAGTTGAGGAGTGCCATTGAAATCAAAAATAATATATCTTCAACCGAATTGATCAATTCACATTCACAACATGATGTAGTTCCTAATCTATACTTGTCAGATCCTCTCACTTATTTTGAGGCAATAAATCGAAGGGATGGTGATTCATGGCTAGAAGCAATTGATAAAGAGCTAAATATGATTGATCAACAAAAATTTTGGGATATTGTTGAGAAACCTGTTGATACTCCATCTATAGGATCTGTATGGGTGTTTAAAATCAAACGAGATGCAGATGGAAACATACAGAAATACAAAGCTAGGCTCTGTGCACGAGGCTGCTCACAAAAAGGTGGTATCAACTTTTTCGAAACTTTTGCTCCCACTGGTAGATTAACTACTTTACGTGTATTAATCAGTCTTGCTACTCGTTAAAATTGGGATTTTGTTCAAATGGACATAAAAGGCGCATTTTTATATGGAAAACCAGATGAGGATGTGTACATGAATTTTCCACTTGGAATGAAAAAGCCCCCAAATTTCAAAAATCCAGTTCTTCTTCTCAAGCAATCTCTTTATGGTCTCAAACAAGCATCCAGATGCTGGTACACAGAATTAACGAATTTCTTTCACTCTCTTAATTTTTATCCTTCAGCTGTGGATCCATGCCTTTTCATTCATGATAGTTCTACTCATCCCTGCTATGTTCATGTACATGTCGATGATCTTTCAATCTTTGGTGAAAATGTTCAGTGGTTTAAGGATGCTATCTCTTCACACTTTGATATGGAAGATCTTGGTGACGCTAAACACATTTTGGGTATGAGGGTCACTAGAGACAGAATCGCCGGAACTTTATCATTATGTCAAGATCAAGAGATAAAGGACTTACTTGCATCATATGATATGACAGATTGCAAGCCAGCAGAGACACTAATGCAAATGAACACACAATTATTACCAGCCACTGAAGATGAGATACAACAATTTGAAAAATTAAATATTAATTATCGAAGAGCTGTTGGACGTTTGAACTACATCACGCAAGCAACAAGACCCGATATTGCCTTCATCAACAGTCAACTTGCACAACATTTAGTCTCTCCTGGCATTAAGCATTGGACAGCTTTTAAAAGAGTCCTTTGGTATTTAAAAAACACTATCAATCTTTCACTTTCTTTCAGAAGTAATTCAAGCTTCACCAATGAAGGACATTATAGCTACTCAATGCCGACAGGTTTTGCTGATGCTGATTGGGCTGGTTGTCCAGTAACTCGACGCTCAACCACTGGTTATGTTTTCATTATCAATGGAACTGCCATCAGTTGGAGATGTAAAAACAGCCAACTGTAGCCCTTAGTACTAGTGAAGCAGAATCTAAAGCCACAGTTGATGCTTCTCAAGAGGCGATTTGGATGCAAACTCTCTTCAATGATCTTGGTTTTGATTGTAAATCATCTTCAAAGCTTTTCTCAGATAATAAAGGTTGCATCGCCTTGTGTAAAAGTCCAATTTTCCATGCTAGAACCAAACACGTTGAAATTCAGTTCCACTGGATAAGAGAGCAAGTCTCCTCTGGAAAAATTGATCTTCAGTATACTCCCATGACCGACATGATTGCCGATGTTTTTACTAAGGCTTTGAGCAAGGAAAAATCTCATTTTTTTGTTAAACGAATTGGTTTGAATGGTATGTTTGATAGCAAGGAGGGGTGTAAGAATGAGTAACCATTTCTTTTGGATCTCTATTTTTCTATTTTTATTGCCATATTATAAGAGTAGATGTTAATGTTACATGTGTATAGACATATCACGTCTGTTGTGGTGTTCTTCTACTTTTTCTATTCAATAATACTCATTCATACTGAGCGAGATACTAATTTATATACCGGGCTATGTTTTTCCTTTTTGCCCGTCTTTTCTTTCTCGCTCTAATATTATTTATTTCTGATAATTAGGTCAGGTTTAACGATTTCTTTGAGTTATAATTATGTTGTTAATGTCTATTGAATTGTGATTATTGTAAATAGGTAACAGCGGCAAAGACCACTTTAAGGGCAGTTCATATTTATTAATGACTGCTTCATTTTATTTGTAAAAGGTTAGATTTTGTACTTAGCTGTTACCTGGTCTGGTCTTTTCTTTCTCGCTCTAATATTATTTATTTCTGATAATTAGGTAACAGCCGCAAAGACCACTTTAAGGGCAGTTCATATTTATTAATGACTGCTTCATTTTATTTGTATAAGGTAACAGCGGCAAAACCACTTTAAGGGCAGTTCATATTTATTAACGACTGCTTCATTTTATTTGTAAAAGGATTCCCAATATTTTCAGATGTGAGGAGTAATGAACATCGTGGGTAAGTTGTCTGGGCAATTAATAGGATAACAGGGGTAGCTAGGTGCCTTTGAGGACACAGATGGGGTTGCCATAGGGGGGAAGGGTGGAGGTTAATTGTCAGGGGGTCATGGCTTGATAAGCAGGATTTTCAAGAATGTAAGGGGAGTGGAATTCCATAGCTGACCCAAGGTGAATGACCAGGCACAATTATCCAGGTAATAGGGGGATGGCAAAGTGGGGTGGTTGAAAAAGTGGGTGTTTGACAAAGTGGGGTGGGTTCTCCAGCCTTCATGCACATGTCCATCCACTGTAGGTTGCTGAGGGAGAATGAGACATCAACACCAGAAAGAAAACAAGTGTGCCAACCATGGACAAAGAGGGTGTGGCTAAAAGGGGCGAGGTGGCAAGGATTTAAACCTGCAACTCAAAAGTCAAGGTGACTGACTAGTGGCCATCTGGACAATGATCTAACCACATAGATCTTCTCGCCCCAGATATCACACATGTTACCTGTAGGGGGGCATAATTGAGTGGTGCAGATGTATGCATATGTATGTACTGCAGGACAGTTGCTTGATTTCATGTCATGAAAATTATGAATGACATGGGTTCCCGCGCAATGTCACGTTTCGTTGCGGGATGTTGCCACCTGAAGTGCGAATGTGACACAGTTTTACCCACAGTTACTGTACATGCTCGAAAACAATGGCCATTTCCACACCTCCAACAGCACATCTCATCACTTAAAATAAGGCATTAATTGTTGGTATGGTCATGAGATGAAGCAACCAATCCAAAATCTTGCGTGAACTTAACTTCTCCCATACCACAGTTTGCTCCATTATTAGCCATTATTTTAGCCAAGGGAATGTGCAAAGCGCCGAAGGTTCATACTGTCCCCACAAACTAAATAAGAAACATTACTTGTTATTATGATGCTTAATATTTGTCAGCGCTCTTGAAAAAAGTTATTGATATGTTCATTGCTGTCAATAAATTAGTGTGCGTAATCAGGCTTCAAATATTGCATGACTTAAAAGTTGGAATGCATTATTTTTATTTTAAAAACCAATGTCCATCATCAAACATATGATGATTCCTTTTTATTTTATTTTTTTAGAGAAAGAGACAGAAACATATAAAAACAAAAAGCACTCTGCCACAACTAGCTAGATGATATGTGAGGCCAAAATATATTTTACTAATAAATTTTTACTGCGATACAACTATTCAGTGTTAGCACTTTTGTCTACCCAAAATTAACTAATTCGAGACTTTGGTGAAAGCTGAGACGTCGAGGCCAACTTGTGCCAATTGTGAAAGATCCACACCTTGAAGTGCAGAGTTGAGTGCCGATGTAAGGGCGGCGGCAACATTGAGTCTAGTAGCAATGGCAAAGACAGTTCTGAAGACTGCCTCAAGAGCATCCGAAATTGATTGAAGAATGGCTGCTCATGAAAAAGAATTCGAGGTTCAAACATGTATATATTAGAAATAGAGTCGCCGCATTTGAAAGTGAGAACAGAACGTACTGTTGAAGATCCCCAAAACGTTGTTTTGGATGATGGCTCGGACAATAGCTGCGTATCTAGTCAAGATGGTGCTCAGGATTTGAGCAATAGCTGACTGTAAAAAATAAATCGATTCTTTGTCAACTTGCCAATTTAAAGGTTAGATATCTTGACTCACAGTATCAAGTGAAGCAGTAGCGTTAGCATTGGCATTCAATGTTGCGCCAACTCCCTGGGCAAGCAGGTTGAAAGATCTGAGCATGGCTCGGAGGATAGCTTGACTGACAACGTTTCCCAAGTTCAAGTTGGCAATGGTGTTTGCAATGTTTGAAAGAGATGTGCCCAGTAGATTTAGGATACCAGCAACGTTCAAAATGCCTCCTTGCTGAACGATGGCGGTAGCCTGGGCAGATTCACTACCACTAACACCGCGCTTGACATAGCGGCTGCGAGAAATGGTGTAGTAAGTGTTAGAAAAATAGTTAGCTACATATTTAACTCAAAAATATCTGAGTTGAGATGGCTCTTACTTGCTGGGAGCATCAACTCCTCCTAGAGCTACGTTCAACTCGCTAGGTGCAGCGAAAGAGGGAGAGGCAACACCCAAAAATACTACAAAAAAAAAAAAAAAAAAAAAGGGGGAAGAAAAGAAAAAAAGAAAGAAAAAAAAAGAAGAGAAAGAGAATAAGACGTTGCAAACGAATATACCTAGAAAAAAATTAAAAATCTTACAGAAGGCAGCCACACTGATAACAACAATGCTTTTGAAGTACATTATAAGATTTTAATGTTTGATGAATAAATAACTATATTGATTTATAGATTCTGATGAAAGCTGGTGAAGAAACGAAAATGTGGTTTCAAGCCCAGTATTTTATATAGCTGAGATTCCAAGGGTACCCCCTAACGTCCTTCTGTTCAAGTCTCTTTGTAATTTTCATCCACAGACGTAATTAACATGGCGTTACTTCTGGTAAGGAATGGCGCCATTCTAATCTAAGACTCATAGACCAGAACTTTTGTTGATTGGAATCTCCAAATAAAAATTCATGAAAGTTATGGTCCAAACTACAAAGTGAAGGATGCGTTTGAAAGTCTATCGAACGGTGAAAATGAACGCCAAATACGCGTCAAGGTTTACCACCCAGAGTATCTGCTTAGCTTTTTATTGACCCGACAACCATAGACATTTCCTTGAGACAAGGTTTCCGCCGAATACACTGCTTTTGCTGTTTCATTCAACAAACTGTGTTTAATACGTAGTTCTCTAATTATCAGCCAACAAAAAGAAAAATAAGCATCACACAGTTCAAAATCCGGAATCCCCTAGTTTGTGCAGTCTACGTTTGGATATTAATTATTCTCGACATATCATTTGCACCATATATACCTTTACTTATCTAAATTTTCCATTCGGAAACCAAATTTCATCAAGTTTTATATCGATTCTAAATACCCATCATTTTCCAGCTGCGAGAAGAAAATTGGTTATCATGATTACACGTACCCCGAGTATACTTAGATCATTGCAACTCACCCTTTGTAAGTAGTTTCATGCCCTTAGGGCGCGAGATCCTACGAAATAAAATAAAATGATTACACGTTCTGGTGCGTTTGAGTTGCTTTACAAGGTAATTTTTGGGCATTATTAAAGAAACGGTATTTGAATATGGATTGATAAAGTATATAAAATCTAGAACTAACCATTCATGAAATATTCAAGTCTCCCTCTACACAATGTAATGATCTCTGGAGATGCCGTTCCCGTAGCTAGTGTATAATTGATATAATTTTTCAAGTATAAGATTTCGATCAGAATCTTATGGTCTCAGCTTGACGAAAATATGTTGCAAATGTCTTTTCTAAAAATCAGAATTTCGAAATATCGGTTATTGGAAAAACACACCAAGCAGCTATCCTGATTAAAGGAGGTTAGAGCATGTAAAGTGGCCTACCAAAAGTCTATAAACACCATTTTTTAATGCTAATCTATCAATATCAATGCAAAAGACTTCAAGTTTTGTAGCCTAGTGCAAAAGCATGTTTAAAATCAATCTAACATACTAAAAACACGAAATAACTGAAATAACATAAAGAAAAATTCAAAATCCAAGAAGCAATTCTTCTAGCTACGTTTATGAATCTTTCTAGATGGGTGAAATACTTACCTGAACATAGCCCAGATATCACAGAATGACTTCTCAAAAGCAAAAGTTAAAAAAAAATTATTAAAAAGGATAATTAACTTTTTGGGTCCATTCCCCCGTGAGTGCAATGGTTCAAAAATCTCCCAATTATGTCAAGGGAATTATCAAGGCTCATTCAAAGTTACTCTTTAAAAGCAAGGATGGCCCAAAAAATGATTTGGAGTAGAAATATCAGTGAGTATAGGCAGATATGAGGTAGGATAAGGCTTGGTGAAGTGAGGGTAAGGTAAAAAAAGTTTGGTTGCATGCATTGAAGACTTAGGTAGTGTTTCCATGAAAAAAAAGGTTTGATTTTGATGTATGAAGCTGTGCTAAAAGTAGAGTATAGAAAAAAAGTCTTAAAATGGAAAAAGGATGTGGATCAGCAAATGGTTGTCATGAGAAGATGAATAAAATGGTGAAATGTAGGGATGTTTCAGTGCAAAACAGGCAAAATGCATAAAAATGCTGTCCACTAATTTTGGTTGCCGACAGCCACTGTTCAGTGGCCTCTAACAAGTCTTTGACCAGTATTTTTTAAACATTACTATCTCAATAAAAATCAGAAAACATATTTTTTTTTTGTATTCAGATGAAAAAGCATGTTTGAAGTGAATTTAACATATTATAAATACAAAACAATGATAGTAACGCAAAAATAAACTTGAAATCAAAAAAGCAAATTTTTCAGCTACAAGAAATAATTTCTTGTAGCTGAGTTGAAATACATTTCATTAGATAGCTAAGAAACTATAGAATTTCTCTATAAAAGGAATTTGAATAAAAAAATTAAAAATAGTCCCACTCCCCCATGCCCACTAATATCTACCAACTAATTGATCCTCCATGATTATCAAAAATCATTTGGAATCTTTCATGCATTGAATCAATAATTTTTTTCCAATTCAGAAGTTGGGAATTCTTCCCAAGCAAAAAGAAATGCTTCTTGAATTTCTTTAATGCTTTAAGGTTGAAATTTTTCTTGAATGTTACACTTTTAAGTTTAGGTGAACAATTAGAATGTGGAGCAGCTTCAATTGTTCCAGTATCCTTGAAATGCCTAAACAAGTTAGAGACAGTGGAGAAAGATAGATTAAATATTTTGCAAATCTTCTGATTTGGAACCTCTCCTTTAAATAGGCAAAGAATTTTCCATTTTAACTCATGCTAAATTTGTGTATTTCTCACCCCATCTCTTGACATCTATGAAGAGATTGGATGATAAGACAACTAATAAAAATAGAGGGGATCAAAGTTTGAAATTTTAAATTATTTAAAATTTATTTCACAACAGAAAAAAAAAGGTAAAAACTTGACATTAATTATCAGTAAAAATTTCAAAGGGTTCTGATGTCTAAAAGACTTTAATGGAGGCTTAACAGCAGTGATAGGTGGAATTTTGGGGTTTCAAAGTCAATGGTACGTATGAATTTATCCTTTTTTTTTTATTACTCAATTTTAAAGAAGTAAAATGTTTGTAATTATTATTATACTTTATGATTTTGAATTACGTTAGAGAAAATACTAAAGACAATAAATAAAATAATTAATTGATTAAAGTAATGGTGTAATAAAATAGTAAGTAAGTTAGGAATGTCCAAAACAACCAGAAAAGGGAGGCCTTATATAGGCAAAAGAGAGACAAAGCACAGAGGTAAAAAATACTATATACAGGAGTATGAGAGAAGAGAAAAAAGAATATTCCAGAAGAATATTTTTCAATTAATAAGATTGTTCTAGAAAGAAAGTGTTTAAAATGTGTATTTACTGTATATGTCAGAAATAAATTGATTTATTTAAAAATTACTGTAAGTGTCATTTTTAAATAGGTAATTTGAATTTCTTGTATAGATTTATTTTTATGTTTAATATTAAATTTTTATTTTAAATTTTTATTTCTCTTAACCTGTCATTGAGCACGGTGTTAGGAAATAAAAATATAAGGGACAATTAATATTAATTTTAATTATTTACTAATTTTACTTTTTTTTAACTAGTTAATTTATTTACAGGTAAATTTATAGTAAATATAATATAATTAATAATAATAATAATAAACAAAAAAGATGTTGTATACAATCTTATAGTACTAGCTATAGGCCTTGACCAAGGGAGTTGGAGAAAACCCAGAGAGAAAATCCCCTGTCCCTTTAGAAAAATAAAGTGAGATTTACATGTCACAGTAAATATGTTCATGTTTGCTAAAGCCCCTTTTCCAACATTCTTGACTTCCTGATCTGCCAAAAAAGTAGTCTCCAGACAGACTACCAAACCAAAGAACTGAAATGTAGACCAATGTCAACACCAGATAAAGCAATGATGCATGTTGTAGGTTGCAAATTCATACCAGAGACAGCAATAATACTTGATATAGCTTGCAAGACTATACCAGAGAAACCAGTTGCCAAGTTAAGTTAAATGAAGAACTCACCTCGCAACAAACACAGCCAATTGTGGCCAAAAAACGGTAAAAACTGATTGAGGAACAAGGATATCACCTCCGGATGGTTGTATGATAATTAAAGTTGCCAAAAACTGTCTTATTCACTATTTACACACATACTACTATCTAAGAGCCCATGCACACCATCAAATTTGGCATTCCTGAGTGCCAAATTGCATCAAACCTGTCAGTACAGTCTAGTATATAAGTATGATATAATAGTGTTATTTTATGGTCCTACTACTTATTAATAAATGATTTAGTGATTAAACCTCAGGGGAAGACTAATAGAATAGTTATACTCAATTTAAACTCACAATACTTGGATTTAAATGCGTGCTAGTGGTGGAAAATAGAAGAATAAAATATAGTTATAGCTTTTATAAAGATAATATCAATTTATAAGGGCTTTATAATATATTTCTAGATGTTAATAATTGTAGTGTAGTGTTTGTTTGAAGTGTAGTAATTGAATGATTATAATAAACCGTCAAAATCCCTCCTTACTTATACCCAAATCCACTGGAGTGCACAGACCTTCAATCCAGATGATGTCACTGCTATCCCCGGCAATTACAGCACTGTGAGGGCCCATCACCTCCCCATGGCGTCCACTTCAAGCAGTTTCAACACCCAGACCTCCAGTAAGGACCCTCCATCACTATTAATAATAACACAGAGCCATACCATAATTAGAAAACCCAGATAAAAGCGGATACCATAAAGAAACAGGTAAAATAAAAGATCAAAAAGAGATTTAATGAAACTAAAAGCATATAAAGGAAACAAATAAAATTTCCAAGCCCCCAATAACATCCCCAAGCATCCACATTAACCCAAAAACATATTTCCAACCCATAAATCCGTGAATAACCATCCAAGGAAGTAATTTTAGTTGTCCAAACTGGGTGTATGCGCCTGATATAGGTGTCTATGCTTCTGTAGGCGTTGTGAGTCCACTGATTTCGTCCATATGACCTAAAATAAGCAGAAAAACAAAGGTTATAGGCTATTAAGGGGCTAAAACCCACTTATATACCTAAATATACATAATATACTGCATATTTCACTGAATATGAGATTTATGTATACATATAAGCTTATGTATGTCAATAATTACTTTATATCACTTAAGATAAGTATATTATGACTCCATTAACACCTTAATAAGTATTATTAGGCCATGGATAAGCTATTTAAACTATTATAAATTATATAATAGAATAATAATTATATATATATATAATAAATAATATATATTATTATTTTAACCTTATTTTTAAGATATAAGCTTAATCTAATTAAGGTTATCTTATTTTAAGCATAAGGAATACTCAGTCCTAAGGATATTTAGGCTGACACTCCCTCACTCCAAAAAAAAACAATAAAAAAAATGTTAAGACATTTTACTTAATCTTAAGGAATGAAATAATAAAATAAAAAATAATTTTTATAATACATATACTGAATGAACAGTATTATTTAGATTTAAATTTTTTCAAGAGATTTTTAAGATCAGAGATTTCATTTTCTGGAATCCACTGGTCATATTCACTTGATTTATTTTTAAATCTTAGTAGATACTCAACTCCCTTTTCTTTTGTAAGGTGTCTCTTTTTAAGTATCTTTTCAATTTCTGCTTTTTCCACTATTTCTTCAGGTTGCTGTTTATGCCTTCCTGATCTTCTTGGAAAGAGAGCAGTATCATTAGAATGGTATGGTTTTATAAGAGAAATAGGAAATACTGGATGTTTTCTATCATAAGGTGCATATAGAATAACCTCAACAGCATTATTACCAACCATCTTTTTAACTACAAATGGTCCAATGAATGGATCCTTCAATTTAACATTACCATTTAAATTGAAATGTAGCGTTGAAATAAGGACTTCATCACCCTCTTTGAACATTTGTTCTTTATGGGCTTTATCCCATCTTTTCTTTTCATACTCAAAAGCCTTATTTATACATTCTTGAGCATGTTTTCTGCATAATTCTTGCATCTGAAGAAAAGATTTAGTACCTGGATGAATATCCAATCTAGGTAACTTATTAAGAGTTTTAGCAGGGGTATTAGGTACATAACCCAACCATAACTCAAATGGCTTTTTGCCAGTGACAGAATGTACTGTACTATTATATGCAAATTCTAAACCTGGGATAAGGGTTACCCAATCATGCGTGAATTTGTCATTGTCTTTAAAATTAAGACCAAAAGCACAGTATCTTCTTATCATATCTTCTAAGGTTTGTATCATTCTCTCTGCTAGCCCATCAGTTTGTGGATGGTGTGCTGTAGAAAGTTTTAATTGACACCCTGAAACATCCATAAGTGACGTCCAGAACTCAGAAGTAAATTTAGGATCTCTGTCTGAAACTATTGCTTTGGGGAAACCTGCTGTATTTAACATTTGTGTCCACCATAAAAAAGCTAAGTCCTTTGCAGAAACCTCTTTGTGGGTAGGAATAAATTTACACATCTTTGTAAATCTATCTACAATTACCCAGCAGGAGTTATAAGTCTTATGCCCTGCTATTGGCAAACCTGTTACAAAGTCCATGTTAATGATTTCCCATGGAGCTTTTGGTTGCTCAATTTGTTGTAATAAACCAGCTCTTTTTCCTGTTAATCTTTTAGATTTTTGACAAGAATCACATGTTTCAACATATTTCTGAACATCCTCAGACATGTTAATCCACCAAGCTGTGTTTTTTACTCTGGTTAATGTTTTATGGTAGTCAAAATGACCTGCTAATATATCATCATGACATATACTTAACATTAACTCCTTCATTGAAGGGGGAATTACAATTACATTACTTAATTTTTTCCTGTAATATATAAAACCATCCTCAATGGAAAATTTTCCTTTCTCTAATGCCTCTTTATACTTATCTGGTAATGTTTTTATTAAAACATTCATGGAAGCATTAGATGGATCATTTAATATTGTAGTTAATTTACTTAAGTCAGGATCTGAATTATAATTATCAAGAATTGATTGCATAAATTCATCCTCAAGATCTACAATATAAATGCCATAAATGGTAATAATCTCTGATTCAGGAACATAAGCAGGATTATCATCATTATTAGGCAGAGGTACTCTAGATAACAGGTCTACATTAGAGTGTAAGGTTCCTGCTCTATGTGTAATAGTCATCCGTCCTCTGTATTCTTGTACAGCTAATTGCCATCTAAACATGTGTCTATTAGGAGTTTTCATGTTTAAGAGTGACTTAACTGCACTACAGTCAGTTATTAACTCAAATTTTTGGTCTTCAAGGTAGTAATGTAGCTTTTCAAGAGCCCATACTACTGCCAAACATTCAAGTTGAGTAGCACCATATTTTAATTCACTACTTCTCAGAGTATGTGAAATATAGCAGATTACTACTTCTGACATTTTACCTTCAATAAGTTGTTTTTGATGCAAAGCATCACCCAGTCCAATAAAACTTGCATCTGTATATAATACAAAAGGTAATTGGAAATCTGGTAATCCCAAGATAGGAGCTGTCATTAAGCATTCTTTCAACTTATTAAAAGCATGTTGTCTTTCATTATTCCAAATGAAAGCTTCTGATTTCTTTATCAGTGTGGTCAGTGGTGCAGCAATTGATTGGTAGTTTTTTATATATTGTCTATAATAACCACACATTCCAAGAAAAGATTGTACATCCTTCACATTTTGAGGAATGCCAATATTCTTTATTGCAGCCACTTTATTTTGGTCTACACATATTTGTAAGCCAGATACAATATGACCAAGCACTTTTAAAGATTCAAACCCAAATTTACATTTTTTCAATGCAAGGGTCATTTTTATTTCATCCATTTTCTGAAATACTTTCCTTAAATGGATTAAGTGTTCATCAAAAGTTTTAGAGAACACTATGATGTCATCAATGTATACCATTAACCATCCCTCAATCATTTCATTATGGAATGTTATATCCATTAACTTTTGAAATACTGATGGAGCATTCTTTGGTCCAAATGGCATTCTGACAAACTTATAAATTCCCATGTGTGTTGTTATCAACAAAAAGTTCTGTGAATTCTTTTCAACAGGAATTTGATGGTACCCTTTATTTCCATCCAGGCAACTTATATATTTAGCACCTTTAAGGGTAGCATGTATAGAGGCAATCCTTGGCAAGGGATAAATATCATCTACTGTAAATGTATTTAATGCTCTATAATCACCGCACAGTCTTGCTTTATCTTGTTCATAAGAAATCAGCACTGGTGATATTACACAATATTTTGGTGTAGTTTCAACCTTCTCAAGAATGTTCATCTTTAATAACATCTTAATATTATCCTCTATGTCTTTCCTCTTCATTGGTGAAGCAGGATATGGTTTCTTTTTAAGACTAGCAGGAATATTATCCATGTCACAGGTTAAACTAATTTTCATTTCATGATCTTTTACAAGGCCAAGTTCATTTGTACCATGTGCAAAAGCCATTGGAAAAGCTTTAATTAATTCCAAAATATTATCTTTCTCAGTTTCACTTATCTGAGTGCCAAATGATGCTTTTGAAATTTCTGTTTCCAGAAGTTCCATCTCATTGGATTCTCTTCCTTTAGACGGGGAATTTGTTACTGACTCAATGTGTAAGACTGTGTTAAAAGAATTTATTTTAAATTTCCTTTTACCATTCATGCCAATTGTAAAATTGTTATTAGCAGGGTCTAATTTTACACCAAATTTAGTCAGAATATCATTTCCAATGATAAAACAGTTACTAAAATTTGTATTATCCATTACTACAAAGTCACAAGTTACCCTTACATAACCATGTTGGTGTTTAAAGAAAACAGCAGCTTTGTATTTACCAATGGGGTGTAGTACTGATCCAAAACCTCTCCAATTTTTATTCTGAAGTGGTTCAAGCTTAAACTTGTAGTCACTATCAATTTTCTGTAATGTATTAGTGGAAACAACTGAACCAGCAGCTCCTGTGTCCAATACTATATTAACATTTTCACCAGAAATGATAGCTGGAACCGTGATAGGTGTCATTTTAAAGTTATCAGCTTGTATATCCTTAATGATTTCAGCATCCTCAAAATTCATTAAAGATTCATTTGAGTCCATATTTAATATTGGATTTTCAAAGATGGACAAATCATCTTCCAACATACAGACTTCATTTTCATCACTATATGAGATATTGCTGTCATAATCACTTGATTCTTTACTTTTTTCAGTTTCAGTTTCAGATTCACGTTGATTTTCAACAATATTTATATTTTTCTCACATTTGTGACCTTTTACCCAAGGTTTGTTACACTTATAACAAGTATTTGTTTCATACTTTTTAGGTACTACAGGTGCAGTAGGTTTTTTCTGCTTCTCCTGAAGTGTTTTTGAATTCTGAGATTTTACAGGTTCAACATTTTGCTTATAAGTGGAATACCTTGATTCATACTTATGGTTCAATAATATTTCATTGCAAATATTAATAAAATCAGAATATTCAGTAACATTAAATGTTCTAGCTACAACAATATCTCTGACAGATATAGGTAATTTGTAAATTATCTTATCTTTCCATAAGTTAAAATCCATATGAGGCTCAATGGCTTTTAAGATTTTGTTTAAAGTCATTAAAAATACCATAGGTTTGTCACCATTCAACGGATTATACCTAGTTTTCTCATACAGTCTCTGCTGAGTAAGCCTGAATTTAGAACCTCCAAATTGTTTTTCAATAAGTTGTTTCCATTCAGCCCAAGAGTAGTCTCTACCCTCACTTAAGACAGCTTCAAACCATAATAAAGCAACATCCTTAAATAAAGAAATTAATTTTGATGTTATCTCTTCATCTGGTAACTTATATGAGAATTTCAAGTTGTCAATTCTTTGAATAAAATGTTGCCAATCAGAGCTGGCTTCCCCATCATAAGTTGGGTACTGATCTATCTTAGGCCAGTTCTTCTGATTGGATTTTATCTCACTAATCTTAGGTAAATTCAACAACTCATTTACTTTTGATAAATGGTCTTGTATTTCTTCCTGCACGGATTTGTGACTTACATTTTCAGATTTGACACTACCACCAGATGGTTTTAGTTGTGGTGGTACAGGGAAGGAATGAGATTCACTTTTGCCAATGAAAGGATTATTATTATATTGATTATACTTATGATTATCCTGGTTCATTAGTAGATTGGCAGTTTCAATCTCAACTTTAGTTAATCTTTGTAGCAGCTCAGAGACACTTTGATTTGTCTGTGCAAAAGATAACTTTGTTCTTGATTCAGTTTTTAATAAGTGTGTTTCATATAATTTTTCTAACTCACAAAATTTGTTTGAAAGGTCATTATATTTATTACTTAATGAATCATATTTAAGAGTTAGAGACAAATGTTCCTTCTCTAATTCTTTATTATGTGTTGCTAATTGAGAAATGTTTAATGTTAAGGATGAAATTGTATCACTAGTGAGCTTAACTGTCTGTTCCTCACAATCAGTCATTCTATTCCACAATGCTGAAACAATTCTATGGACAGTTGGATTATTGTTAAAATATTCTATGTCCTCCTTTTCAATTCTCTCACTCTCCTGTGAACTACTCATCTCACTAGTAGGTGGTTGCAACTGAGGATTAACTGTATTATCATTGTATATAGTACTGTTATTATGGATAAAAGACAAGTCAGGTGTATCTACTCTAAAACCCAAATTTCTTAAATCCTCCTCTATTTTTTGTACAGATTTAACATCAATAGAATTACCTATATTGTAATTATCAGTATTATGTTTAATCTGAGAGGGTAAGTTACTTACCAAGGGATGGTTGCCAGGCCTGATTTTTGGCGCTTTTTTCCCTTGTAAGGGTGAGCTGAGGAAGTCAGATGAGGGGGTGGATCCCTGTTGCAACTGTGGCTTGTCCACTGTTGGTGAAACCAGTCCCATTTCCATTTGTCTACCAGGATTTTCTCCTGGGAGTGAGTGGACCCTCCTTGGGTAGGGGGTTGCTGATTTGATTGACTGGGCAGGCCTCCCTTTAATTCTGCCATTGCCTGATTCATCTGCTGAAATCCTACCTTGCAATTGTTTTGCAACTGCTCTACTTCTTTGAGCATGAGAGATTTTGATTCCTCTAGCTTCAGAACCTGTTTGGCCAGGTGGGACAGTTGATCCTGAAGAGGAGGAGACGTCTTTTTGATAGTTATCTTTTTTAAGAGGGCGTCCTTTTCCTCTACACTCATGCTTTCTGGTTGGGGGTACTGTTGTCCCTCCATGGTGATGTCCTGGAAAGTTTTTATTAGCTTTAGACCTGGTATTATAAGCAGGCTGTTCACTTACACTATCCTGAGGAGCACTCATATTGTTCAGAATAACAATATTTTACGTCTACAAAAGGAAAAAACTCTGTGGAATTAGTAGACAAATAATATTAGCAATTATATTACTAATAAAAAAGCAATGGAGCTTACCCTGAATTTATATCTTTATTTATTTAAATAAAATATAAGAAAAATTCGAAAAAATCTGTTAAAAATATAATAATAAGTTTAACTAGACCTCTATAAGGGTGAATAATTAGCTTACCAAGCTTTAGCCAAATACCAATTTTATTGGGTGTTATATTGGTGTCCAAATACCAAGTGAAATTGGGTTTATATTGGGTACAGTTACTACTGTAAATATCTAATTTTTATAATAAAAAATTAGTACAATTATTATAAGGATTCTTTTCCGCAATCAATGAGTTATGATGACCCACTAATATGCAGCAGACCCAAATATTTGGTTAATTTTGAGTTATACTAAGGTAAAAATCACGTCCCAAGGCTTATACTAAATAATAAGTAAAATATAAGGAAAGACCCCCAATTGTCAGTACAGTCTAGTATATAAGTATGATATAATAGTGTTATTTTATGGTCCTACTACTTATTAATAAATGATTTAGTGATTAAACCTCAGGGGAAGACTAATAGAATAGTTATACTCAATTTAAACTCACAATACTTGGATTTAAATGCGTGCTAGTGGTGGAAAATAGAAGAATAAAATATAGTTATAGCTTTTATAAAGATAATATCAATTTATAAGGGCTTTATAATATATTTCTAGATGTTAATAATTGTAGTGTAGTGTTTGTTTGAAGTGTAGTAATTGAATGATTATAATAAACCGTCAAAATCCCTCCTTACTTATACCCAAATCCACTGGAGTGCACAGACCTTCAATCCAGATGATGTCACTGCTATCCCCGGCAATTACAGCACTGTGAGGGCCCATCACCTCCCCATGGCGTCCACTTCAAGCAGTTTCAACACCCAGACCTCCAGTAAGGACCCTCCATCACTATTAATAATAACACAGAGCCATACCATAATTAGAAAACCCAGATAAAAGCGGATACCATAAAGAAACAGGTAAAATAAAAGATCAAAAAGAGATTTAATGAAACTAAAAGCATATAAAGGAAACAAATAAAATGTCCAAGCCCACAATAACATCCCCAAGCATCCACATTAACCCAAAAACATATTTCCAACCCATAAATCCGTGAATAACCATCCAAGGAAGTAATTTTAGTTGTCCAAACTGGGTGTATGCGCCTGATATAGGTGTCTATGCTTCTGTAGGCGTTGTGAGTCCACTGATTTCGTCCATATGACCTAAAATAAGCAGAAAAACAAAGGTTATAGGCTATTAAGGGGCTAAAACCCACTTATATACCTAAATATACATAATATACTGCATATTTCACTGAATATGAGATTTATGTATACATATAAGCTTATGTATGTCAATAATTACTTTATATCACTTAAGATAAGTATATTATGACTCCATTAACACCTTAATAAGTATTATTAGGCCATGGATAAGCTATTTAAACTATTATAAATTATATAATAGAATAATAATTATATATATATATAATAAATAATATATATTATTATTTTAACCTTATTTTTAAGATATAAGCTTAATCTAATTAAGGTTATCTTATTTTAAGCATAAGGAATACTCAGTCCTAAGGATATTTAGGCTGACAAAACCCCTCTAGAAGGGCTTCCCAGCCTTCTAGCACTGAGGTGGTCAGGCCGCCCAACTTCAGAAGGCCTGCCTGAGGCAGCCGGACTACCCTGAAGGCATGAAACCACCAAGAGCCTTCAAAAATACCCAAAATACTTAGAAAAATTTACTACAACTACTAAAAAATTTAAAACACATAATTAGGCTATAACAACATTAAGACAAAAATTTAGAGAAAATTAGCTCATTCTAATGGTACTAAGCATTTAACCCTAAGACTTAAGGTTAGCCCAAAAACACAAAAAACAAAATTAAACAGCTATCTTTTTGAATAAAAAATGAGGAAAAAACCCTTTAATACTTAAAATATGAAAAATTTCATCCAGACATAAAGTTTAGAGAAAAACCGGGGCTATCAGATGGTAGTACCCACATCCGGGAAGTCCCAATATTTTCTGAATAAATCAAGAAAAACATTGAATTATTAAACAAGGTCATTTAAGACATTTTAAAACAACACCAAATAGACCAACAAAGGCCTCTGCCAAAGTTGGAAGACCACTTCATCCCTCCAATTGAGAATTTCCACATTCTCCTTCACCAAAACCACCTTGTTCATACATTTTTAAAACCCATCTCTGAAATGTGTTCCTGTCAATTCTGTATTAAACATAGCCTCATCTGTACCATAACACCACCAATCCATCAATACAGAACTGCTTCTTACTCCTGCTATTCCCAAAAGAAATCTTGCTCCAGACCTGGTCCATTACCATCTGCAACAGATTCACCTCCCCCTCAACCTGGTCCATCTTCCAGCAAAACCAAAAGATCTAGGCCTTCCATCTTGATACCCAGATTAATCAACAAATTACACCCTTCCAAAAAGAGTGACAACACCACCACCACCACTTGCTCTAACATACCTGGTCCTTTTGATGGTAAAACCCATGCTTCTCCATACTGAAATTTAAGCAGATGAATTTCCAGTTCATTCCCATCCAGACAGTGATGATGACAATGTGGAAACCATTGAATCACCCCAACTAATCCATTGCTCACCATCAAAGACAGATTCCAACAAAATATTTCTCAACAGAAGCATCTCATTCTAAATTACTTAAAATCCACTCCTGCCAAAGATCCACAGGAAATTGAGAAAAGAAGACACCTCATTCACCAGTTCAAAACTAATGCTGAACACTTTGTTTCATCTCTTGATTCTCTTCTGTAGTTGATTCTTGCCTGAAAATCTTGACTTAGAAATAAAATAAATAAAAAGATTTCCTCAGTTTAAAGTCTTGGGGGACTCATCCTCAGTTTTAAGTCTTGAAGTACTAACAGCCCTCATTTTATAGTCTTGGGGGACTCAAAAACCCTCAGTTTATAGTCTTGGGAGACTCAAAACCTAAATCATAAAGATAGAACCAGAGATCAAACCATTAAAGACCAACGAAAATAAACTAACATTATGGCTTAACTGTTATACAGAGCAGCCAGCTCATCAGTTACCCCCACACTTGCCTTAACTAAATTCAGAGACTCCCCCTTTGGATTCCTTGTGCCAAAAATACACCAACATCACATTATCAGTTTATAGTTCTGAAGGACTCAACCATCAAACCATCCTTAGTTTACAGTCTCGGGGGACTATACCATTTTTTAGGTTAAAGTCTTGATGGACTGACCACAGTGTTCAGTTTAAAGTCTTGAAAGACTTAAACACATTTTGCGTAAAAGGGCTGAGCCAGCTCCTTGCACAATGCTCCACAGCCCACCTGCTGAACTTCCACTCTTCCTTCATCATCTACCATCTCTGATAAAATTTTCATTCATCTATTTTCTTTTCAGTGTTGTTACTTCACGGATCATGGCTGAATCTCCAGACTTTGAAACATCAGATCTTCCTTGCTTCACTGCTCCAAAAGACTATTCTTGTAAACAGTGCATCCACATGTACAGGCCTTGCACTTTCACTCTTCCTAATCCTCAGGCCAAATTATAAAGAAGAGCCTGTGATTCTCGCAACTCTAAAAAGAAAAGATGTAAAAGAGACCCCAACTATCCAATACCTCCACCTTCACCTTCTCATAAATATATTTTCAGATCTCCTACCAGGTCACCAGAGCTTGGACCTGCTTCCTCTTCTTTATCTTCCGCTCCTCCCAGAAGATCACACCATTCTATTCCTGAAACACTCTCTAATGACCTGCTTCATCTTCTCAAGAAACAGCCTTTATCTCCACAAATCCAGATAAAACAGCTTCAAAATCAGCTTCCAGGCTGCTAGACCACCTCCAGGCAGCCCTCCCTTCTTTCCAGAAAGCAAAAATAAGGCTCAAAACTCCCAAATTCATCCAGATAACAGCCAAAATATACTTTTAAAAACCAACAACTCTACACAACAACCTCCTAGTGCTCCTAGAGAAATGTGTACACAAAAAAATTCTTCACCAGACAACACAAAAAATTCCAACATCTCTAGAAGGCCTGCCAGAGGACCTCCTGAAAACACCAGAGCATGCAACACTGCTCCCAAACAAAAATCTCCTGTTCCATCAAGAAGAACTAACTTTACCTCTCCTCTGGCCGCCAATTATTCGTCTGATATTTCCCTTTCTTCTAGATCTTCATCTTGCAGATCACCTTCTCCTGTTCCTTCCTTTAACAACACTGGTACTCCACCACCAGTGTCCAACCCAACTGGGCCAAGAAATAATATCCACAACAACAACGGCAGCCCTGCTGCTCCAATCAGGCCACAGGAACGTCCTTCTTCTAGTCCATATTCCCAACACCATTTAGAGAATGATTATGAGAATACATACCTCCATCTGGTTGATCCTCCTACAACATGCATTCTGAATTCTTCAACAGCTCAAATACTGGTCACTTACAAATTGAAGAGCTCCCAATCTGTAAGTACCAAATTAATAATTACAATTTCTTTAACAGAGAACAATTTCTGATCCAATTCTTTATTTTAGTTTGAACCCCCTCCTGAAACTGAAACTGAGATTGGCCAAACTCCAGAAACTACCTTAATTCTGGATTTTGCCGACATAAAACAAACCTTATGCATGATGTGTTCAAACATGCCTAAGGCATTTGCTCTTTACTGTCCTCTGAATGAGTTTGAAAAGAATCTGAGGAAACAGCTCCTTGATGGCCACTGGAAGATTTCTAGAAGAATCAAGCACACCTTCCAACACTCTATCCCTGCTTCTTCCACTTCTTCCCAGAAATTACCTTTTACTCTGGTACCTGACCATTACAACCCAACTACTCTTTCCAGCCATCTACATCACAAAGAACACAGTTCTTCCTCCAATCCTGAAAAAAAACAAAAACACCACCATAATCCAGACCAACCTCCAGAGGCTTCTTCTTCCAGACATTAAAATAAACAAAAGAAATTAATAATTCACTAAATAGAGAGAAAAATAATAGTTAGCAGATATATATAAAAAAATTGTTTTATTTTTATTTTATTTTATTTTATTATATTTATTTTTTTTTAGTTTTTAGTTTTTAGTTTTTATTTTTATTTTTTTATTTTTTTTATTTTATTTTAATTTAATTTATTTATATTTTTATTTAAAACACTAACATACTAAAAAAAACTTGAAAATAATTAAATAAAATTACCCAAAAAATATGAGAGCTGAGAA
The DNA here is from genome assembly GCA_030280995.1 of Hemileia vastatrix. Taxonomy (NCBI): domain Eukaryota; kingdom Fungi; phylum Basidiomycota; class Pucciniomycetes; order Pucciniales; family Zaghouaniaceae; genus Hemileia; species Hemileia vastatrix. Next base: position 47,999,559 of record JASXTE010000003.1, on the reverse strand, counting down.
ATTTAAATGAAATGAATAACAATAATAAAATGAGATGATTAATAATTACAAATTTAATCCCCCAGATGATTGAAAAGCTGATCCCCTGATACCTTATCTACATCCAAGTGCACCTTGATGTGGATAAACTTTTAAATAATTTTTGAATGAATTGACATAAAAAATAAATTAAGAAAAAGAATATCAATAAAGAAAAAGATGAAATAAATAGAAATTTAGAAAGAAATAATAAAAAATGAGATAGAAGTAAAAAAGAAAATAGCATTGCCCGGCCAATTGATGAGCCTTTCCCAACCAATGTTTGCCCACCTCCAGGTGACCCTGATGTGGTGACACCATAAAATATAATTTTGTAATTTTTCCCTCTTTATATCCTAAAAACCCCCATAAAAACTTAAAAGAAAAAAAAGAGAAAAAAGAAAATAATCTAAAACTACCATCAAACACAACCATAGACACAAAAATTAAAAAAAAGAAAAAGACAAAGTCTGGCTCAATAGAAAGTCCATTCCAAGGAAATGATCACTGGGTGGGCTACCTCCAATCAGTAAAAATGATGAGAGACCACCAGTAATCCACCACCAAAAGCAAAGAAGCCAGTCTTGAACCAGTAAGACAGTTTAAAGTCATAGTGGACTTGAAACCTTAATAAAAAAAAACCAGAACTAAGATTCAACACGGACAAACAAAATACTTGAAACAGACATTTTGGGGTAACTGTTCTACAGAGAAGCCAGCTCATCAGTTACCCCCACACTTGCCAAAATAAAATCTAGAAGCCCCCCCTGGGTACCTTCTAACAAAAACACAAAATCCAACACCATAAACCAAAACCAATAAGCGTAAAGAGTCAGGCACTTGAAGACCAAAAGAATTTCTAGTTGGAAATCATAGAGGACTAAAACCTGTGAAAAGAAACCAATACTAGGGCTCAACCATATTAAGAGAAGGGGATGGAAACTTTCAGGGTGAGGTCAAGTAAAAACACGTGAACTAGTTTGAATGTTCAGCTGTCTAGAAGATTTTAATGGTCCTATATGAATACTGTAGTAAAAATCCAATAAGTATTAAAATATAACTCAATATAACGGTATAGACAATCCTATAGTACTAGCTATAGGCCTTGACCAAGGGAGTTGGAGAAAAACCAGAGAGAAAATCCCCTGTCCCTTTAGAAAAAAAGAGTGAGATTTACTTGCTAAAGTAAGTTGGTTCTTGTTTGCTAAAGCCCATTTTTCAACACACTTGACTTCTTGATGAGCCAAGAAAGTAGTCCCCAGACAGACTACCAGACCAAAGAACTGAAATGTAGACCAATGTCCACACCAGAGAAAGCAAAGACACTTGATGTAGGCTGCAAATCCACACCAGAGACAGCAATAATACTTGATATAGCTTGCAAGACAATACCAGAGAACCTGTTGCTAAAGTTGAGTTAAATGAAGAACTAACCTTGCAACCAACACAGCCAATTGTGGCTAAAAACAGTGAAAACTGAGTGAGGAACAAGGATATCACCTCCAGATGGTTGTATGATGATTAAAGTTTCCCCAAAATGTCTTATTCACTATGTACACACAGACCACTATCTAAGAGCCCATGCACACCAACAAGTTTGGCACCTGTACCAGCCAAATTGAATAAAAACCCTCCAGAAGCGCTCCTCAACCTTGTAAAACAGAGGGGGGCGGGCCGCCTGAAGCCAGAAAACCAATAAAAACACCTAATCTACTTAGAAAAATTAGCTACAACTACTAAAACCCTTAAAACATGGAATTACACTATAACAACATTGTGACATGAAATACAGAGCTAAATTAGCCCTATCCAATGGTACTAAGTACTTAACCCTAAGACTTAAGGTAAGCCTGTAAAACGTGAAAAAAAATTAAACAGCTATATTTTGTAACTGAAAAATGAGGAAATGACCCCTTAAAACTTTGAATATAAAAAATATCAACAGGACATAAAATATAGAGAGAAACCGGGGCTATCCAATGATAGTACTCACATACCCGCCGTCCCAATATCCACAGAATTAAACAAGAAAAATATCCAATTCTTCAACATATGTCAATTAAGACATGCACAAACAGCGCCAAAACACACAACAAAGGCCCCTGCTAATGTTGGAAGACCACAACGGTCTCAGTATTTTTAATCTTACTAATTATATATGGCTTACAATCTTATAGTTGGTAGAAAAATTGATTTAATAAATTCAGATTCTATTCAAAGACTTTATAATTAATATTAATATGTATTGTAATTGTATTGGTTTTATTTTTAATTGTAATGATAAAGAATGTAGAAATTAAGGCCAAAAACCCCCTCCTTTTATACACAATTACTTTCCCAATGACTCCCTTGATTTACCAGCTCTATACCCAGTTGATGTCGCCTCATTCCAGCTAATAGAAATGCCCAGAAACAAAAAGAGTGACCAGTAACATAATTAGAATGATATCACCTGCCAAAATCCTGTAGTAATAGAGATATTCTATTAAAATTAAAGGATAAGCAAAAAAGATAGTATATGCATATAATATATTAAAAAAAATACTAAAAAAGGGAAAATTAAGACTAATTATTAATTAATAATACGTAGGATAAACAGTAGAAATTTTGGGGCTAACATGACACTATACTATGTGAGATCCCCATTCAAAAATAACCAATATTGACTGAGAAACCACCAAAAAACCTAAAAAAGGGCGGGAGATGTGGGGTAACTACATGCAGTCCTTTTCAGGCGCTTTCACAGGTAAATCTTTGACTAATTTAGGCAAATTTAAGTGTGTTAGTGAATTAAGGTGCCAAGAATGAGGTTATTAATTAAATTAGTGCATATAAAGAGGGTCAATGCATTTATAATTAAGCTAGGACACTAAATAAGCGCCTTTGCCTATTTTAGTGTGTTTCCCCACAGTGGGCATAGAATGTGGGGTAATTATAGTGTGAAAAACTAACTTTGCTAAAAATGAAGCTATTCACACAGGAAAAATGAAGGCAGTATGTGGCTAGTACACAGAAGCCATTTCTGGCATAAAAAACACCAAATTTGAAAAGTGTTATTTTAATGCGTTTGAGTAACCAAATCAATAGTCCCAATTAAGAAAAATTGATCTGTAAAAGTGTATTTTTAATATTATTAAATTTATAGCGCATATAATCAACTTTTAAGTGATTTAAAGCTCATTTCTTGTTTTTTACATAAAACAATAAAAAAAACAGCTTTAAGTGTACTTAAAAATTATGTAGACTTTTATTTAAGGTTCTTAATATTACCCTAACATATACCAACTTAATATTAAGTGCATAAGACTTATAAAAGGTAGATATATGCGTGTATATAAAGTGTTATAATGGCATATTTTGTATATTATTAAAATTTTACTTATGTATACTATTTGTGTACTCTAATTTATTGCTCCCATGTATACTCCATGTGTTTAACATAACTTATAAGTACTTTTTGCTCAGTCCTGAAGATATCCAGGCTGAAACTTGCCCACCCAAAAAAAACAATAAAAAAATGATAAGTTATGCACTTTTTTTTTATTTCATATTTTTTTTCAGCTATTCAGATAATTCTGTAGCATTAAAGATTAATTCTTTAAAGAAATAAAACATAACAAAATATTATGAGTACTGGTTTTTCAACCCCTCAGCTGGTTGAACAGTAATTTATTTCTTTTCAAGCTTTTTAAGAAGGTAGGATAGATTTGAAATTTCTTTTTCAGGTATCCATTTATCAAATTCATTTGATTTCCCCTTAAACTTAATAAATACTCAGTTCATTCTCTTTAGTAAGAATTCTTTTCTTGAGTATTTTTTCAATCTCTGCCTTTTCCACAATTTCTTCAGGAATGCTTTTTATGCCTTCCTCTTCTTTTTGGAAATAAGTCAGGATCATTTGCATGGTAAGGTTTTGATAATGTGATAGTGAAAAATGGATGTTTACTATCATATGGGGCATATAATATGACCTCCACAGCATTATTACCAACCGTTTTGCCTACTAAAAAGGTTCTACAAAGGGATCCTTCAATTTAACATTACCTTGTAAGTTAAAATTTAGTGTTGAAATCAGGACTTCATCTCCTTTTTTGAATTCAAATTCTTTATGAGATTTATCCCAGCTTTTCTTTTCATATTCAAATGCTTTTTGGATGAATTCCTCTTCATGCTTTCTACACATTTGTTGCATATTAATAAAGGATTTAGTACCAGGGTGTATATCTAGCCTTGTTAACTTATTTAAATGATTCACTGGGGTATTTGGTACATATCCCAGCCAGAGTTTAAATGGTTTTTTCTCTGTTACAGAATGAGTTGTGCTATTATAAGCAAGTTCAAGGCCAGGAATTAATGTTACTCAGTCATGTGTGAATAACTCATTGTCTTTGTATTCCAATCCAAAGGCACAATATCTTCTGATCATATCTTCTAGAGTCTGTACCACTCTCTCATCCAGCCCATCAGTTTGTGGACGGTGTGCTGTAGAAAATTTCAATTGACAACCTGATACTTCCACCAATGATGTCCAGAACTCTGAAGTAAATTTAGGGCCTCTTTCAGAGATTATGGCTTTGGGGAACCCAGAAGTATTCATCATTTGAGTCCACCATAGTAATGCTAAGTCTTTTTCATATACCTCTTTATGGGTAGAGATAAATTTACACATTTTTGTTAATCTATCAACAATTACCCAGCAAGAATTAAAACTTTTTTTTCCTGCTAATGGCAAGCCAGTGAGAAAATCCATGTTTATAATCTCTTATGGAGCTTTTTGGCTGCTCTATATGTTTTAACAACCCAGCTTTCTTCCCAGTTAGTCCTTTAGATTTCTAACAAGAGTCACATGGGCCAATGTATTTTTGTACATCTTCTTTCATGTTTATCCACCAGGCTGTATTTTTAACTCTGGTTGATGTTTTGTTAAAATCAAAATGACCAGCTAAGATTTCATCATGAAAAGTACTCAACATTAACTCTTTCATAGAAGGTGGTATAGCTATTACATTACTTAGCGTTTTTCTGTAATATATATATCTATCTTCAATTGACAGTTTAAATTTTTCCAACACATTTTTATACTTTGGAGGCAAGGTTTTAATTAATGTACTCATGGAGGCATTAGTTGGATTATTTAAAATGGTAGATAATTTAGCCGAATCTTTATCAGATGAATAATTTTACAATATAATTTGCATAAACTCTTCCTCTAAATCCACTATATAAATCCCAAATATATTTATAACATCATTTTCAGGTACATAAGCTGGGTTTTCAGAATCATTTGGGAAAGGGCTTCTGGATAATAAATCCACATTAGAATGAAATGTTCCTGCTCTATGAGTGATTTTCATTCTTCCTCTGTACTCTTTTACAGCTAGTTGCCATCTAAACATGTGTCTATTAGGTTTTTTCATGTTTAGTAATGATTTTACTGCACTGAAATCTGTTATTAATTCAAACTTCTGGTCTTCCAGATAGTAATGAAGTTTCTCCAAGGCCCACACAACAGCTTAAAATTCCAGTTGGGTGGAACCATACCTTAATTCTGTCTTTCTTAAGGTTCTGGATATATAACAGATAACTACTTCAGATAACTTTCCATTTATTATCTGTTTTTGCTCTAAGCAGTGTGGTAGCCTAAAGTTTAGTACGGCACCTAAATATGTAAATGGAGTTATTACGGCGTGCAAGATTGGCGTTATTATTTTTTATAAAAGGGTTTTATTTAATTTATTGGAGTTTAAAATATGAAGAAATTGGTCACGAGCAAATGCCTACACAAATACAATTTATTTTACGGAGAAAACTTATTTTTACGGTCTGAAAAATTTATAATTATCAAGTCAAGTTACTCAAGAACCTTGGGAAATTTTCCAGAATTTTTACTATTTTTCTTATATTTTTAAATGAATTTTAAAGTTTTATAGAAATATTTACGTTTTCAAAAATTACTTAACTTTGATGAATTTTCACGGGGTAATTAGAGCTGCGCAGACTACGAAAACTAGTTTGGTATGTAAAAGGGAAGTAGCTCTATTATGTGTAATTTTTCTAGATTTTTTATTATAGTTTTAAGGGTCTAATTGAGTCCGGAAGTCCGGAAGGACTCCGTACAGACTCCGTTCCGACTCCGTACGGACTCCGCTTTGACTCCGTACAGACTCCGTACGGACTCCGTACGGGCTCCGGATTGACTCTGGAAGAGCTCTGGAGGGGAAAACTTAGGCACGTGACTAGGAATACTTAAGCGCTTCTCAAACTCGAAATTGAGAGGGGGGACACATCATACAGCTTAATCATTAACCACCACGGTCTCATTTTTTATTACTCAACAAATTAAATAAGTTATAATATTCTTATAACATTTATTATTTTTACATAACATTTTAGAAATACAATTCAACAATTTAAATCACACTTCATATAGGGTATCTTTAGAAAGGTCTTCATTGCTGGGACTTGATTATTGCTGTCTCATATGAATTTAAATTATTATAAAAACATAAAAGTCAATCTTTTCAGATCTTTCACTGGTACACCTTAATTGTTGTTATCAGTATTTCTTTTATCAACAGCCACTTTCTTTAAATCTCAATAAGCGTTAATTATTTTAGAGTTTCATTATTTTTATCAATCAGATCCATGTAGACTGGGTAGCTTAGTGATTTAGAATTCCCATTTTGTTATTTTTATTGGAAGGAAGGGGTTTTCAGCTAAATCCACATATCTCCTCCGGATTCTGCTTACAGCAAGGCGACTGTAAGATTTTACCTTACCGTAGTTGGCGCCCAACGTGGGGTTTTGATTTCTCTAGCTTTCTTTAAAAGACTTACTTGGATCAAGAACGTTATTAGCCTGCAAGAGGCATATTTTCTGGAACTCTAATTGGATTTTTTTTATTGGCCTGCAAGAGGCTTGTTATTTTATCGATTGTTAACGCTTTTCATTACTTATTGGGATGTCTTCTTCTGCTGTTGCTTCTGGATCTTCTAACCCTCTTACTCCCTCAGTTAGAATTGTTTCTTGGGATGGCCCAATGTTTGATGGGGAGGAGGTTAAATGGTTCATTAGCAGGTATGAAGCTGCTGCTGCTGTTGATGGTGCTTCTCATGTGGACATGGTGAAGCAAGTTAGATTCTTTATTGCTGATAGGGAGGTGGAAAAAGAGGTTATTGCTATGCAGGCATTCAAGGACAAGGATTGGGTTAAGCTTTCTAAAGCTATGATTGATAGATGGGGTGTTAGGTTTACTATGATGGACCTCAATAAAATTGTTGGAGACTGGCAAGCAAAAGGTGGAGTTTCTTCTATGGCTGACTTCAAAAAGCTCTGTGTTCAGTTTGATGAAGTGGTGGAATATCTCATACTGGTGGACGAGTTAGTGCATGAGAACCAAGCAAAAGATTTGTTTTGGACAGCATGCAGCAGGGATATTCGAATGGATGTCTTGAAGGATCTTTCAAGAAAAGATTTGATGAAGGAACTGCCTAATGGTGAGCAGAAACTGCCGGCTCTGGAGGTTATCAAGGACAACATTCAAGCCCATCTAAAGTTATTGGCGTTGGACAAATATCAAGAGTCATGCACTCAATATGTTAGCAAGTTTAGCGAAGTTTTGGCCAAAAACAACGATATTATGGTCAAAGCCCAGGAGGCCAAGAAGGCACAAATGGGATTACCGGCTGCTAAAGTTGAGGGCAATGTAGACAATAAGATGGTCGATCACTTGGCCGATTTAACCAAACAATTAAAAATATTTGTTCAAGAAACCCAGAAGGCCAACAAGGCCCCAATCGCATCTTTGTCGACGTCGACTTCTTATCAGTCCAGAGGTTATGAACGTCGAAACTATAATGGCAATAACAACGGTAACCGCTTCCCAGGCAATGGGAGAAATGGTGGGAATGGTGGTAGTAATTATAGAGGTGGCTATGATGAGCCAAAGGTGTGCTCCTATTGTAATAGGAGGGGACACAGAGCAACAGTTTGTTTTGCTCTTGATAAGGATATGGATGCTGGGCGAGTTTTATTTGATGGTAAAGTTTATAAATTTCCTGATGGTTCGTTCATCAAGCCCAGTGATGGACAGTCTCCTTCTGATTTGGTCAGAAGAAGTTTAACGGCTGAAAGGAGAGCCAGATTTGAAGAGGTGACGGATGAAGATGTTAATGCCAAGAGTGGCAAAAATGGTAATGGTAATGGTGGTAAAGCTGACAAGGGAAAGGAGAAAGAGGTCAGTAAAGCCACATTTTCTACTTCTTTTGGAGGTTTAGAGCTGGCAACGGTTGCCCAGGTGGAGGGTAGCTGTATGGCTGGCAAATACGATGTTAATTCTGCTAGAAGAGCAGCTGCTACTAAGGCGAAAAGTAGCATTCAGAGCCAATTGAGGGCTAATCCTGGCAAGGCCAATAACAAAGTGAACCCTTACTCTAAGGACAAGAATTCTAGTGCTCAAACTGCCGCCAACAAATTTAACCCTTACTCTAAGGACGAATTATATAAAATGCAGAAGGGGATTGCTGATATGGGGCCCCCTAGTTATGGCAAGTTTGATTTAAATGGTGAGCCTATGCCAGAGGATGATTCGGATTCTGAGGAGGACGTACCGTTGGCGTCTCTACCCAGACCAAGTTTTAGCGGTCCCATCCCAATGGAGGGAGTAAGAAGGACTAGCGATGGATCAGGATTAGTGCAAGAAGCTGGTGACGGAGTTAGGGTTATAGAAAGTGAAGATGGCTTGGTTGGACCTCAAGAGGTACCCAGGGCCAAGGTTGTTAAATCAAAGGTCCAGTATGAGCGGCCAGTAGTTTCTGATCAAGCTAATGCGATGGACGCAGTTTTGAATAGGGTGAATCAACTGCAGATTCCCTTATCTTTGGGGGAGTTATTTACGATTAGTCCGGCGCTTGCTGAAAAGCAAAAGAAGCATTTGAAGAGGCGTCGGGTTTCCACTGGAGAGGTGGAATATATTTGTGAAAATGCTGAAAAGTTTGGGGAAGATGTAGATACACATTTTTCCGCTCCCCTGGGTTACCTGGTGGTAACTCTAAATGGTAATGAAGTAAAGGCCTTGGTCTATTCAGGGTCTCAAATTAATTTAATTTAATTGGAGCAAGCAACAAGTATAGGCTTGCCAATTAAAAGTGGAACTGGGGGAAACCTCAGAGGTATTGGAGGGCATGCAACAGAGCTGATGGGCACAGCTGAGCATGTCAGGTTAGGCATTGGTGGATCTGTTGGTAAGGTTCACTTTTATGTGGCCAGAGGAGCAGTCAAAACTGTTCTTGGTGGTCCTTTTTTGATGGATTTTGAGGCCAGGATAGGGTATCAAGCTGGCATGGGGATTAGTTTGGAGATCACTGGTGAAGATATGCGGAGGTTACATATGCGGTTAGTGCCTCCTGGAGATGAAGGTTGGGAAACACAGCCAGGGATTACTACTCTGTGCCAGTGTTGTGTTTGCACCAAGAAGCGGCATATAAAACGGACGGCTTCTGGTGAATTATGTTTGTTGGAAAGGGATGAATGCCCTCATTTTTTGGGGTAGCAGGGGCTGATCACTCTAATGTTGTAATCTCTCCTCAGGATGAGATCCCGGATTGCAATAGGTCAGCTCACTTGGAGATAATTCAAGTGGATTCTCAATTATTTTCTGTTAATATTACCTTGGAGTGCAAATACGTTTTGGACTTTACTATATGTTTATTGGATTTACCCGGTTTTTCTATTAAATTTAAAAATGGTGAAAAAGGCAAAATGGGCCAAATTAGGTTGGATAAAAATTGGAAGGGTATGTTTTATGGCCTCCAGCAAGAGGGTAAACTGCAAAAATCAAATCAAAATCCGATTAAAAATCTCAGTATAATTAAAACACAAAAAAAAATTTTTGTGAAAATGTTATTCCGGTTCTCCAGCAAGAGGGTAAACTGCGAAAATCTTATCAAAATCCAATAAAAAATCTCAGTATAATTAAAACACAAAAAAATAATTTTTGTGAAAATGTTATTCTGGGCCTCCAGCAAGAGGTTAAACTGCAATTATCTCCTTCTATTACGGACCTCCAGCAAGAGGGTAAACTGCGAAAATCTTATCTAAATCGGATTAAAAATCTTAGTATAATTAAAACTCAAAAAAATAATTTTTGTGAAAATTCAATTCCGGTCCTCCAGCAAGAGGTTAAACTGCCGACTTTCTTTACAGGTGATTTAATGTTGGATAAGGGAAGCAAAGGTGTTGGAAAAACTGTTTATAAATTAGACAAGGGAAAGGAGAAAAGGGTAAAATTTAAAAATGAAATAAAATATTTTTCTAATTTTTCTTATTCTGATTCTGGCGATGAAGAAGATTCATTTGATGAAAGTTTTAATGGCGATACAAAAGAAAATGTTTTACCTCAAGTTAATTTAGATGTGGACGCAGCCAAATATAAGAAAGTAGCAAATAAAGTTCGACCTATTAATGAACCGCTACCTGCTGAATTAAATCCACCTTTGAGAAGACCAAGGTTATCAAGAGATCCTTATGAAAGTCCCTTGGTAAAGAATCCGGCTGAATTTTCTGAGACGTCAAGAATCACTTTTGAGAGACTGGGTGTTGTTAATTTTGGACCTGATGGTTGGTTGTCTGGAGAAGAGAAGAAGTTGTTGTTGGATGTGATGGTCAAGCGAGAGAAGGCCATTGCTTTTGTAGAAGAGGAGAGGGGTGTGTTGAAGCATTCCTATGGGGAGCCTTACAAGATTCCTGTGGTATGTCATGAACCGTGGCAGCAGAAACTGATTCCTATTCCGGCTGCATTAAAAGAAGCCTATATTGAAGTTGTCAGAGAAGGGATACGCACTGGACTGTATGAGCAATCAACATCAAGTTATTCTAGTCCGGTATTTTGTATCAAGAAACCGAATGGCAAGCTTAGAGTTGTTCATGATCTTAGGGAATTAAATAGGGTTACAATAAAGGATGCAGGGATACCTCCTAGTGCTGAGGAGTTTGTAGAAGCGTTTGCAGGGAGAGTGTGTTATGGTTTGGGAGATATTATGGGTGGATATGATGAGAGAGAGTTACATCCAGACTCAAGGCCTCTCACTACATTTGATACGCCACTTGGACGTTTACAGTTAACAAGATTACCTCAAGGAGCAACAAATTCGGTTGCAGTTTATCAAGCTCAGATGGCTTGGATCCTTCAAGATGAAATTCCACAATATGCTGGAATCTTTATAGATGATGGAGGAATTAAGGGACCAACAACTGACTATGATAACCAGGTGTTGGAAGAGAATCCCGGAATACGCAAATTCATTTGGGAGTTTGCAATTACATTAGAAAGAATCTTGTTTCGAATTGAAGAGGCTGGTTTAACTATTTCAGGTTCAAAATTTTCATGTTGTGTTCCAGCCTTAGAAATATTAGGCCATGTGGTATGTAGAGAGGGTAGGATTATGTCCAAGAAGAAAGTTAACAAAATTCAGTCCTGGCCAAGACCCAAGAATACAACCGAAGTTAGAGGGTTTTTAGGCGTTTGTGTATATGTTAGAATGTTTATTAAGGACTTTTCTTCATTGGCAGCTCCATTGAGACGCTTAACAAGAAAGGATGCAGACTGGGAGTGGGATGAAGAGTGTGAGAAGGCGTTTGTGAAGTTGAAGGAGGTTGTGGGGAAGGATTTAGTCCTGCACAAGTTGGATTATGGAAAAGATTCTGGCAGAATTTATTTAGCAGTTGATTCAAGTCAGGTTGCAGCTGGGGCGGTTTTGTCTCAGATGGATAAAGCTGGTTACATCAGGCCAGTTAGGTATGAATCTGTAGTATTTAATGAGGTCGAATCAAGATATTCTCAACCAAAATTTGAATTATGTGGTGTGGCAAAAATACTGAAGAAACTTCAGCATATTTTGTGGGGGCAACATTTTGAGTTGCAAGTGGATGCGAAATCGTTAATCCAGATGATTAATTCCCCAAGTTTACCAAACGCACCCATGACGAGATGGGTAGCTTTTATTCAACATTTTTCTTTTGATTTAGTTCATAAGCCTGGCAAAACTTTTACTATGCCAGATGGTTTATCAAGGAGACCACCCACTGAAGAAGATTCAGACTCAGAAGAGTTCGATGAAGATATACCTATTATCAAAGCCAGCACTAAAGGAGCTGAAGACTTTCCATACCTCCCCCATGAGGTTAAACTGGCAGGACTATTGTGTTTAGATTATGGTGTTGATGACCTCCACCAAGAGGATAAACTGGAAAATAATTTTTATGTTAAAAAAGGTGTTGGAAAAGGTGTAGATAAATTCGGTAGAAAGGACGTAGAAGAAGATGTAGTGTATGTAGAGGAAGATGGATTGGTAGTGTGGGATAGTAGTAAATTAAGGAATGGTATATATGTTGGAGAATTAGATAATTTAAATAAAAGGGTGGATAAAGAGAAAGAGGTATTTTCAAATACGGTTTTCAAAGGATCCAAAGGTTCAGAAGAAAAACGTTGACATAGCTTGATTAAAGATTTATTTAGGGGTCAACGATTATTGGCTCATTCATGTGCAGGTGATATTGGTGATGGAGAAGTCCCTATTGATGTTATATTAATCGATTTTCAAGATGAAGTCTGGGGTCAGACTGGTTTTTATTTTTTGTTAGTCAAATATTTGTTGACTTTAGAGAGGCCAGAAGAGTGTGAAGACGATGAATGGGTGGCTATCAAGAGGAAGTCATCTACGTTTTACCTATCTGGTCAACGTTTAATGAGGAGAAGGTATCCAAATCCTTAAGTAGTTATAACTCAACAGAAGGGGCAAGAATTAGTTTTGAAATCACTGCATGAAGATCTCGGGCATAGAGGCGTTGGAGAAACGTTTAGAAGAATTTCTGATCGATTTTGGTGGCCTGGCATGAAGATGGCTGTTAAACAGTGGGTTCAGTCATGCGAAGAATGTCAAAGACAAAGTTATTTAAGGCCAAAAGAACCTGGACGCGCGACTGGTGAATATACGCTCTTTGGAAGAGTTAGTTTAGATGCCGTTCATATAAAAGAGGGACGGTATAAATATTTAATTGTGGCCAGAGATGATTTATCTGGTTGGGTAGAGGCAGCGCCTCTTATTAATTTAACTGCCAAAAATGTGGCAGAATTTTTTTTGAATAATTGGGTATATAGGTATGGGGTGATGAAGTTGGTAACGGTAGATGGAGGTCCTGAATTTGGGACAGAGTTTAAAGAGGCCGTATTGAAAGTTGGATCAAAGGTTAGGGTAGCAACCCCATATTATCCTGAAGCTGAAGGCATGGTTGAAAGAGGGCATCAAGTTATCAAGGATGCTTTAGTTAAAATGTGTGGGACAAGTGCCGAAAAGTGGAGGCACTATTTACCTTTAGTTTTATTTGCTGATCGAATCACTGCCAAAAGGACGACCGTATTTTCACCTTATGAACTTGTTTTTGGACAGAAAGCAGTTTTACCGGTTGATTTAGAAGCTGAATCATATCTTGGAGTTGACTGGGACACGGTCAAAACTACTGAAGAATTATTGTGTGCAAGAACGATGCAGCTAGAAAAGAAAGAAGAATATTTAGAAAAGGCATATTCGCGGATGATGAAGATCTGAAATCAATCAGTCAGATATTGGGATAAGCGGTTGGCACATCGATTAAGGAGACCTTTGAACCCAGGTGATATGGTCCTGGTGTATAATAGAAGTCTAGAGAGTCAATGGGGAAAGATGTTTGCAGATAGGTGGAATGGACCGTATAAAATCAAGGAGCAAGTTTCCGGCGGTTCATATGTGCTAGAAGAGTTGGATGGAGTAGTATTAAAGAAGAGGGTAGCAACCAATCAAGTGAAACGGTTCTATCCTAGAGGCACCAGGAGTGCCAAAGTCTAACTCCGAATTGAGGATAAACTACAATTTTAATGACTTTTATTAAATTTATACCTCCGCAATGAGGATAAACTATGATGTTTATACTGTTATCAAGCTGATGGGTCCACCATGACCTTATACTGGATTACTTGTCGATCAAATGTTTGGTCCACTATGAAATTAAACTGGATTATCAAATTTATTCAATCTTTGGTCAAGCCTAGGCCTTACTTAGGAATATATCAAGATATTTATGCACTTAAACAATCTTTGGTCCACCAAGACCATAAACTGGCAATCGATTATATGTTTGGTCCACCAAGACTTTAAACTGGAATGTCAATCTTGTTTGGATAATTCAATTCAATCTTTTAATTTATCACTGTCCACTATGACTCTAAACTGGTTATTCAATTATTTCTGGAATTGGGTGCTGATAAGCTTTAGGAGGTTAAAATTTTAGGTGGTGATGATTCTAATGAAAGCATAATGGTTAATTAGGTGAAATTTGTGGCGCTTTAACATGGTCTAAAGTTAATATTATTATTGGAAGCCTGGAAAAAGTATTTTATGGGTTTGCTGTATAGCAAAGTTTGAAAATTGTGATGAAGGAATCAGAAGTTAGGATGGTAGTTGGATTTTAGGGAATGATTTTTTTTAGTGCCTCATAGTTAGGCCATTTTTTTTTTGGTGTGAAGCTTGGAGGACCTTATGGCGAGATTGGAATCATAGAATTCGGCTCAGTGGGGGGCCCTATGAGGTTGGAATCAGGAGTATTCGGCTCATAGGAAGATCCACTCTCTCAATGCTGTGACAAGAAGGAAGACTGGTTAATGGGAGTCTGAAGGGATTCAAACCTTGCTCTCAGTAGTGGAATCATCACAAGATTTATATTATTTTATGTTATATCAAGCCAGAGAAGAAGAAAGAACGTTTTTATTAAAAAGATTTAAAAGAAGACCAGCTAAAAAAAATTTATCAAATTATTTTATTAGAAAAGATAATTCTTTAGGAATTGCTCAACCACTTATGCAAAGTTATAAGAATGGGGACATTCTCAATTGGAGGGAGGATGTGGTAGCCTAAAGTTTAGTACGGCACCTAAATATGTAAATGGAGTTATTACGGCGTGCAAGATTGGCGTTATTATTTTTTATAAAAGGGTTTTATTTAATTTATTGGAGTTTAAAATATGAAGAAATTGGTCACGAGCGAATGCCTACACAAATACAATTTATTTTTGCGGTCTGAAAAATTTATAAGTATCAAGTCAAGTCACTCAAGAACCTTGGGAAATTTTCCCAGAATTTTTACTATTTTTCTTATATTTTTAAATGAATTTTAAAGTTTTATAGAAATATTTACGTTTTCAAAAATTACTTAACTTTGATGAATTTTCACGGGGTAATTAGAGCTGCGCAGACTACGAAAACTAGTTTGGTATGTAAAGAGGAAGTAGCTCTATTATGTGTAATTTTTCTAGATTTTTTATTATAGTTTTAAGGTTCTAATTGAGTCCGGAAGTCCGGAAGGACTCCGTTCCGACTCCGTACGAACTCCGCTTTGACTCCGTACGGGCTCCGGATTGACTCTGGAAGAGCTCTGGAGGGGAAAACTTAGGCACGTGACTAGGAATACTTAAGCGCTTCTCAAACTCGAAATTGAGAGGGGGGACACATCATACAGCTTAATCATTAACCACCACGGTCTCATTTTTTATTACTCAACAAATTAAATAAGTTATAATACCCTTATAACATTTATTATTTTTACATAACATTTTAGAAATACAATTCAACAATTTAAATCACACTTCATATAGGGTATCTTTAGAAAGGTCTTCATCGCTGGGACTTGATTATTGCTGTCTCATATAAATTTAAATTATTATAAAAACATAAAAGTCAATCTTTTCAGATCTTTCACTGGTACACCTTAATTGTTGTTATCAGTATTTCTTTTATCACCAGCCACTTTCTTTAAATCTCAATAAGCGTTAAATATTTTAGAGTTTCATTATTTTTATCAATCAGATCCAAGTAGACTGGGTAGCTTAGTGATTTAGAATTCCCATTTTGTTATTTTTATTGGAAGGACGGGGTTTTCAGCTAAATCCACATATCTCCTCCGGATTCTGCTTACAGCAAGGCGACTGTAAGAGTTTACCTTACCATAGCAGCACCTAACCCTGAGAAGCTTGCATCAGTATAAAAGATAAAAGGTAGGCTAAAATCTGGCAGTCCCAATATTGGAGCTGACATTAAACACTCCTTTAACTTATCAAAGGCGTGTTGTCTTTCATTATTCCAAATGAAAGCTTCATTTTTCCTGATTAATGTTGTTAAAGGGGCTGCAATTGATTGGTAGTTTTTTATATACTGCCTATAATATCCACACATACCCAAAAAACTTTGAAAATCTTTCACATTCTTAGGTATACTAATTTTTTTATTGCTGCCACATTGTTCTGGTCAACACAATTTTGTAATCCAGATACAACATGTCCAAAGACTTTCAAGGATTGAAATCCAAACTTACATTTCTTTAATGTAATTGTCATATCAATTTCATCCATCTTTTGAAATACTCTTTTCAGGTGGTTTAAATGTTCATCATATGTTTTTGAGAACACTATGATGTCATCAATATAAACTAAAATCCATCCTTCAATCATTTCCTGATGAAAAATACTATCCATCAATTTTTGGAAGACTGAAGGCACATTTTTTGGGCCAAAAGGCATTCTCACATATTTATATATACCCATGTGTGTGGTTATGAGTAAAAAATTCTGAGAAATCTTTTCCACAGGAATCTGGTGGTAACCTTTGTTTTCATCCAGACAGGAAATATATTTTTCTCCTTGTAAGGTAGCATGGATAGAAGCTATCCTTGGTAGAGGATAAATATCATCCACAGTGAATGTATTCAGAGCTCTGTAATCACCACATAATCTTGCCTTATTTTTTTCATAAGATATTTAAACTGGTTAAATAACACAATATTTAGGTGTTGTGTCCACTTTTTCAACAATACCCATTTCTAACAACATTTTAATGTTGTTTCAAAGTTTTTCCTTTTTTCAGGAGAAGCTGGGTAAGGTTTCTTTTTCAAGCTGCCAGGAATAATATCGAGATCACAACTTAAAGAGATTTTCATCTCATGGTCTTTGACCAATCCTAGTTCATTTGAACCATGAGCAAATGCCATAGGATAAGATTTTATCAATCTCAAAATATTGTTTTCTTCAATTTTTGAGAGTTGAGGACTGAAAGAGGCTTTTTGGATTTCATTTTCTAATTCTACCACTTCAGAGGTGGTTCTTCCACCTTGCAGCTGTTCTTCTTTAGAAGCAATGGAATAAACTGTATTTTCAGAGCGAATCTTGAATCTTCTTTTCCCATTTACGCCTATAGTGAAGCAACTATTTGCAGGATCTAGTTTGATTCCAAATTTGGTCAATAAGTCATTGTCAATAATAAATTAATCACTACAATTATTATTATCCATTACCACAAATTCACACACTGCTCTTACATATCCAATATGATATTTAAAGAATACAACAGTTTTGTATTTGCCAATTGGATTTAATACTGAACCAAAACCCCTCCAGTTCTTTGTCTGTACAGGTTCTAGTTTTTCCTTATACTTACTATCTAGTTTCATTAAAGTGTTAATAGAAACTACACTACCTGCAGCCCCAGTGTCAAGAATGGCATTCATTTCTTTTCCACATATAATAACAGGCGCTGTAATAGGTGTTATATTGTAAGTAACATGAGATAAATCTTTTATAATTTCAGCTTATTCAACGGAAGTTAAAGATGTATCTGTATGAGCTATTGCATCATTCAGGAACATAATATCCTGTTCTTATACATATATCTCATTTTCATCATCACTGTAAGAATTAATACTTTTACAATCCTCACTAGACTCCTCTTTTTCATCTTCATGATTACTTTGTTTAGAATCATGTGAGTTTTCAATAACAATTATTCTATTCTTACAAGTATGAACTTTAGCCCAAGTTTCATTATATTTAAAGCAAGTGTTCTTTTCTTGTCTTTTAGGGACAAGGGTAGCTGAAGGTTTTTTTTTCTCCACTGGTAACCTATTTGCGGTAGGTTTTACTACCTCAACACTTTGCTTTTAATTATTATACCTGGTTACATATTTTTGCTTCTATAATACTTCATTGCATATATTAATAAACCCAGAAGTATCTCTGATGGTTTCAGTTCTAGCTACAATAATGTCTTTGACTGATATAGGCAATTTATATATTATTTTTTCTTTCCACTCATCATAATCTATTTTTGGATCCATGGCTTTCATAATTTTTATTAAATTCATTAAAAATACCATTGGTTTATCTCCAGCATTTGTATTATATCTGGCTTTCTCATACAATCTTTTTTGAGTGATTCTAAATTTTGGGCCACCAAATTGCCATTGTAGACAATCCTATAGTACTAGCTATAGGCCTTGACCAAGGGAGTTGGAGAAAAACCAGAGAGAAAATCCCCTGTCCCTTTAGAAAAATAGAGTGAGATTTACTTGCTAAAGTAAGTTGGTTCCTGTTTTGCTAAAGCTCCTGTTTAACACACTTGACTGCTTGATGAGCCAAGAAAGTAGTCCCCAGATAGACTACCAGACCAAAGAACTAAAATGTATGAAACAAAGTCCACACCAGAGACAGCAAAGATATCTGATGTAGGCTTCAAATCCACACCAGAGACAGCAATAATACTTGCTGTAGCTTGCAAGACTATAACAGAGAAAACAGTTGCCAAAGTTAAGTTAAATGAAGAACTCACTTGCAAAAAACACAGCCAATTGTGGCCAGAAAACAGTGAAAACTGAGTGAGGAACAAGGATATCACCTCCGGATGGTTGTATGATGATTAAGGTTTCCCCAAACTGTCTTATTCACTATGTACACACAGACCACTAACTAAGAGCCCATGCGCACCCAACAATCTGGTGCCTGTACCTTCCAAATTGCATAAAAAACCCTCCTGAAGCGCTTCCCAACCTCTTAAAACAGAGGCGGGCCGTCCGCCTGAAGCGGCCCGGCCTCCCTGAAGCCAGAAAACCAATAAAAACCACAAATCTACTTAGAAAAATTAGCTACAACTACTAAAACCTTTAAAACATGGAATTTCACTATAACAACTTTGAGACATGAAATATAGAGAAAAATTAGCTCTATCCAATGGTACTAAGCACTTAACCCTAAGACTTAAGGTTAGCCCGTAAAACACGTAAAACAAAATTAAACAGCAATCTTTTATAAATAAAAAAAGGAAATGACCCCTTAAAACTCAGAATATGAAAAATGTCTACAAGTCATAAAATATAGAGAAGAACCAGGGCTATCCAATGATAGTACCCACATACCTGCAGACCCAATATCCACGGAATAAAACCAGAAAAATACCCAATTCTTTAACAGATGTCAAGTAAGACATGCACAAACTGCGCCAAATCAAAAAACAAAGGCCCCTGCCAATGTTGGAAGACCACATCCTCCCTCCAATTGAGAATTTCTGCATTCTTTCTTCATCCAACCACCATGTTTAACCTTCTTCCCAAATCTGCCTCTGAAATGGGCCCCTGCCAATACTGCATCCACAATAATTTAATCTGCGCCATGACACCACCTTTCCATCCATACATAATGTCCTGCGATGTCTTCCAATCCAGAAATAAGACCTGCCACAGAACTGGTCCACTTTATTCCACAACAGACTCACCTTCACCTCAACCTGGTCCTTTTTCTGCCAGCACCAAAAGATCTAGGCCATCAATCCTGATACCCAGATTAATCTAAAAGCTCCACCCTTCCCAGAAGAGTGCCACAACCCGTAAAACAACTAGTTCCACCATCCCTGGTCCATCTGATGGTAAAGAACATTAATTTCTTCAGTCAACTTTTAAAACTGATAACTTCTCAGTTCCTCCCTCTTCTGATAGTGATGATGACAATTTAGGATCCATTGCACCACCAACACCAACGCACTTGCCCACTATCAAGGCCAAGTTCCAACAACACACACCTCAACAGAAACAAGTTCTACTTCACTACTTCCAATCCACTCCTGCTAGAGATCCACAGGACATTGAGAACAGAAGACACGTCATTCACCAGTTCAAGGCTAATTCTGAACAATTCATTTCTTCTCTTGATTCCCTCTGTAATTCCACTAGTACTTGAGTTTGATTCAGAAAAGAAAAATTGACCACACCCTCTATAGGATGTAACCACAAACAACCCTCAGTTTTAAGTCTTGGGGGACCAACCTCATTTTATAGTCTTGGGGGACTCAAGAACCCTCAGTTTAAAGTCATGGGGGACTCAAAAACCTAAATCATAAACCAAGAACCAGAGATCAACCACATTAAGACACAGAGAAAAAACTAACATTCTGGGGTAATTGTAAATAGAGCAGCCAGCCTATCAATTACCCCCAAACTTGCCTTTGCTAAATTCAGAGGCTCCCCCTGTGGATACCCTCCACCAATCTTTCAAAACCAACTCCAACAACAAAAACTTTTTCCTCAGTTTATAGTCTTGGGGGACTTAAAACCCTCAGTTTAAAGTCTTGGGGGACTAACACAGTGTTCAGTTTAAAGTCTTGACGGACTAGTCTTGATAAAATCTTGAAACCAGCCAGTTTAAAGTCTTGCAGGACTAACAGAAACCAGATTTCAGTTTAAAGTCTTGATGGACTGATCTTGATACCATAGATTTTTCAGTTTAGAGTCTTGATGGACTGTCTTGATAACATAGCTTTTTCAGTTTAGAGTCTTGATGGACTGACAGAATTTTGCATAAAATGGACGCAGCCAATTTCATGCAGCACACCTCTACAGCAAACCTTCTGAACTTCCACCTTCACTTCATCATCTACCCATCACTGACAAAAATCTCCTCCTATCCCTTTTCATCATCTTTTCTCACCACAGATCATGGCTGGATCTCCTGATGTTAACCCTTCTACTCTCCCTTGCTTCACTGCTCCCAAGGACTATGCCTGCAAACAGTGCATCCACATGTGCAGACCTTGCACATTCACTCTTCGAAATCCTGAATCCAAATTCTACAACAGGGCTTGTGACTCTTGCTATTCCAAAAAGAAGAGATGTGACAGAGACGCCAACTACCCTATTCCTCCGCCTTCTCCTTCTCACAAATACATCTCCAGATCCCCTACCAGATCCCCAGAGCTTGGTCCTTCCTCTTCCTATCTATCTTCTGCTCCTTCCAGAAGATCAAGAAGCTCAGCTTCCCGCACTCTTCCCAAAAGACCAGCCTTAGCCTCACAAGAAACTGCTTTTATCTCTGCCAAATTAGCTCCAAAAGCTTCAAGATAAACTCCCAGGCTTCTAGACCAAGTCCAGGCGGCCCACCCGCCTCAGCAAACAGTGAAAATCAGGGCCAAAACCTCCAAAAATGGCCAGAAAACAGCCAAATTCATCCAGACAACAACAACAACTCAACCAAACTATCTCCTACTGCTCCCAGAGCAATGCAATCCACCCTTCCAAAGTCCAAAAGCACCAAAATTTACCATATTTCTAAGAGACCTGCCAGAGAACCCCAAGAAGAAACCAGAACACCACACACTGCTCCACAACAACAACTTCGTCCTCAACTAAGACAAAGAAACTACACCTCTCCTCTGTCAACCAACTACTCTTCTGACAGTTCTATCTCTTCAAATTCTCCATCCAGAAGAGAGCAGTCTGCTTCCAAATCCCCCTCTCCTGCTCCATCCTTTAACAACCCTGGTACTCCATCACCAGCACCTCCTCCAGCTGAATCCAACAGAAATAACAACCACAACAACAACAACAATCTCACTGCTCCAACTAGGCCCCAGGAACATCAGCATCCCAGTTCACATTCTCAGGATCCTTCAGAGGAAGAACATGAGAATCCATATCTTACCCTAGTTGTTCCAACCACTATGACCATTACAAAATTGTCAGAGATCCAAATCCCAGCTGCTTACAGATTTGATGAGCTTCCAATCTGTAAGTACCAAATTAATTATTCCATTTCTTCAACAAAAATAATTACTGATCCAATTCTTCTTGTCTGGTTGGCACCCCTCCTCCTGAATCTATTATTGGAGTTGGCCAACCTCTTAAAACTTCTTTGACCCTGGATTATGGAGACATGAAGAAAAACCTAAGCACCATGTGTTCCAACATGCTAAAAGCCTTTGCACTCCATGAACCTTTGAATGACTTTGAAAAATCCCTGAGAAAGTGCCTACTGGACGACCACTGGAAAATGTCTAGGATCATTAAACACACCCTCCAGCACTCCATTCCTACCTCTTCTTCTTCCTCCTCTGAACTTCCCTCTAATCCAATTCCTGACCATTACAATCCCTATCATCTCTCCAGCAGGATGCACTTCAAAGAACACAGTGCTTCCCACAATCCCAACAAAAAACAAAAACATCATCACAATCCGGACCAGCCTCCAGAAGCTTCATCATCCAGACAATGAGCTCCTGCTAAAAGATTAGAAACATAATAATAATATAAAACAATTAATAAAAATAATTTCAGAATTTTTTTTTTTTTTTTTTACTTTACTAATATACTAAAATTAAAAATTAATAAATAAAATGAAATGAAATAAAATAAAAATATAAAAAATAATACAAATGGTATCCCCCAGCCAATTGATGAGCTGATCCCCTTATACCTTACCCACATCCAAGTGCACCTTGATGTGGATACACAATTAATTCTTTTAAATGGTTAACAGAAAACGAAATTCAAAAAATTTAGAAATTCAGAAAATAATAAAAAATAATGAAACACAGAAACACATGAAATAAATATTAATTAAAAATAATAAAATAGCATTGCCTGGCCAATTGATGAGCCTTTCCCAACCAATGCTTGCCCACATCCAGGTGACCCTGATGTGGTAACACCCTATATTTTTGATTTTATAATTCTAAACAACCCCCATTAAAAATTAAAAGAAAAAAAGAGAAAAAAGAAAATAATCTAAAACTACTATCTAGCAAAAACATAACTGCAAAAATCAAAGAAAGACCAGCTCCATAAATTGTCCAATAAGGGAAAGTCCTGTCCATAGAAATGATCACTGGGTGGGCTCCCTCCAATAAGTAAAAATGATGGGAGACCACCAGTGATCCACCACCAATCTGAAAGAACCAAAGATAAAGAAGCCAGTCCCAAACCAGTTTAAAGTCATAGTGGACTTGAAACCTGAATAATTAACAACAGAACTAGAATTCAACTAAGAAAAATAAAAGAATTGAGACAGACATTCTGGGGTAACTGCTCAACAGAGCAGCCAGCTCATCAGTTACCCCCACACTTTCCAAAACAAAATCTAGAAGCCCCCCCTGGGTACCTTCTAACAAAAACACAACATCCAACACAAAAAAACCAAAACCAATAAGAGTGAAGAGACCAGCACATGAAAACCAGAGGAAATTCCAGTTTAAAGTCATAGATGACTAAAACCTGTGAAAAGAAACCAATACTAGGGTTCAACCAAATTAAGAGAAAGGGTTGGAAACAGTCAATCTGGGGTAACTGATGATAGAGAAGCCAGCCCATCAGTCACCCCCACACTTTCCAAGATCAAATCTAGAAGCCCCACCCATGAGTATCTTCTAACAAAAAGTTTCCAACACAAAAGTTGCTCTGCAACA
Organism: Hemileia vastatrix; assembly: GCA_030280995.1. Taxonomy (NCBI): domain Eukaryota; kingdom Fungi; phylum Basidiomycota; class Pucciniomycetes; order Pucciniales; family Zaghouaniaceae; genus Hemileia; species Hemileia vastatrix. The sequence continues at coordinate 47,975,963 of JASXTE010000003.1, read as the reverse complement.
CCACAAAATTCCAAAACAAAAAAAAAGAATGTTCCATAGTTTATCCTCATTGCGGAGTCAATCTTCTTCATGCCTAGTGCCTCTGGGATAAAACCTCTTCACTTGGTCTGCAGACACCCTCTTTTTCAAGACTGCACCATCCAACTCTTCCAAAACATAAGAACCTCCAGACGCCTGAGATCTGACTCTGTAAGGTCCATTCCATCTGTCAGCAAACATTTTCCCACACTGACTCTCCAAAATTCTATTATACACCAAAACCAAACAACCAGGTTTCAAGGGATTCCTGAGTATATGAGCCAACTTCTTGTCCCAGTACCTGACTGATTGTTTCATAATCTTCATCATTCTAGAGTATGCCTTCTCTTGACATTCCTCTCTACATTCCAACTGTTGCATTCTGGCACAGAGCAAATCTTCTGTTGAGTGCAAGTCATCCCAATCAATTCCAAGATAATAGACAGCTTTTAAGTCCACTGGTAGAACGGCTTTCTGACCAAACATTAACTCATAAGGAGAATAGCCAGTTGTCCTCTTCACAGTGACCCTATCAGCAAATAACACCAAGGGTAAATAATGCCTCCACTTTTCAGCACTATCTCCACACATCTTCACCAAAGCATTCTTGATAACTTGATGGCCTCTTTCAACCATGCCTTCAGCTTCAGGATAATACGGTGTAGCCACTCTAACTTTAGAACCAACACTAGCCACAGCATCTTTAAATTTGGCACCAAACTCCAGCCCACCATCAACAGTCACCAACTTCATCAACCCATACGTATAAATCCAATCCTTCTTCAAAAACTCTGCCACATTCTTGGCAGTCAAATTAACCACAGGCACTGCCTCAACCCAACCAGACAAATCATCCCTAGCAACAATCAAGTATTTATATCTGCCCTCTTTAATATGGACAGCATCCAGACTGACCCTCCCAAAAAAAGTTGATTCACCAGTAGCACGGCCTACCTCTTTAGGTTTCAAGTGACTTCTTCTTTGGCATTCTTCACAAGATTGAACGCAACCCTGCACAGCCAACTTCATACCTGGCCACCAAAATCTGTCTGCTACTCTTCTATATGTCTCCCCAAAGCCTCTATGACCAAGGTCTTCATGCAAAGACTTCAAAACCAATTCTTGACCCTTCTTCTGAGTTACCACCACTTGAGGATTTGGATGTCTCCTCCTCATCAACCGCCTTACTGACACATAAAATCCAGGACTCTTCTTCTTGATTGCCAACCAGGTATCATCATCACAACTATCTGGCCTTTCCAAGGTCAACAGATATTCCACCAAAAGAAAATAAAACCCAGACTGACCCCAGGTCTCATCTTCAAAATCCAACAAAACAACATCTAAGGGTACAATTCTGTCATCAAAATCATCAGTGTGAACATGAGCCAATTGAGCAGCCCAACCAGGACACCAATCTTTAAATATTGGCACGTCCTTCTCTTTCCACTGAACCTTGTGAGAATCCAGTTCACTAACAAAAACACACTTTTCCAATTTTGAGCTGTCCCAACAACAACTCCATCTTCATCAACAAAAACATCCTGATCACCAGAATCAAGATCAGATCCAGCCAGTTTAGCCTTTTGGGGGAGGTCAGAACAATCATCCAGTTTAGCCTCATGGGGGAGGAGAGAAAAATCCTCAACACCCTTTGTCCTGGCCCTAATCACTGGAACATCTTCGTCAAACTCTTCAGAATCAGAATCCTCATCTGTAGGTGGCCTTCTTGATAACCCATCAGGCATAGTAAAAGTTTTACCTGGTTTGTGTACCTGGTCAAAAGAAAAATGTTGAATAAATGCCACCCACCTAGTCATTGGAGCATTTTGAAGACTAGGCGTATTGATCATCTGAACCAAAGATTTTGCATCCACCTGCATCTCAAAATGCTGCCCCCACAAAAGCGTCTGTAGCTTCTTTAAAATTTTAGCTACACCACACAATTCCAACTTAGGTTGAGAATACCTAGATTCCACCTCATTAAACACCACAGGCTCATATCTTACTGGCATGACCCTCCCAGTTTTATCCTCCTGCGACAAAACAGCACCAGCAGCAATATAGCTTAAGTCCACTGCCAGATAAATTTTTCCAGCACCAACACCTTAATCCAACTAATGAAGAACAATATCTTCCTCAACAACCTTTTTCAACTTCTGAAAAGCCTTTTCACACTCTTCAGTCCATTCCTAATCTGCATCTTTCCTGGTCAACCTCCTTAAAGGTGAATCTAACAAAGAAAAATCCTGACATATACACACACACCCAAAAATCCCTTGACTTCAGTAGTATTTTTAGGCCTTTTCCATGACTAAATTTTATTAATCTTTTATTTTCCATAATCCTTCCCTCTTTACATACCACATGACCCAGAATTTCCAAAGCAGGAACACAACAACAAAATTTTGACACTGAAATGGTCAAACCAGCCTCTTCAATCCTGAACAACACTCTCTCTAGAGTTATTGCATATTTCCACACAAACCTCCTTATGCCAAGGTTCTCCGCTAACACCTCATTACCATAATCAGTGGATGGTCCTATAATTCCACCATCATCAATAAAAATACCAGCATGAGTAGGAACCTCATCCTGAAAAATCCAAGCCATCTGTGCTTGATATACCGCCACTGAATTAGTTGCTCCTTGAGGCAACCTAGTGAGCTGAAATCTTCTAAAGGAGTCTCAAAAGTTGTGAGAGGCCTTGAATCCGTATGAAGTTCCCTCTCATCATAATCACCCATAATATCACCCAAACCATAACACACTCTTCCAGAAAAAGCTTCAACAAAATCCTCTGCACTTGGTTGCATACCAGCCTCCTTGATAGTGACTCTGTTCAAGGCTCTAAGATCATGAACCACCCCCAACTTTCCATTCTGCTTCTTTACACAGAAAACTGGACTTGAGTAACTGGATGTTGATTGTTCATATAACCAAGTCCTGACTCTTTCCCTAACAATCTCTACAAAATCCTCTCTAATAGCGGCTGGAATCGGAATAGGTTTGATTTTTCAAGGTTCATGACAAACCACAGGAATCAAGTAAGGTTCCCCATAAGAGTGCTTCAATACACCCCTTTCCTCCTCAACAAACGCCACAGCCTTTTACCTTAGCACAATAACGTGCAACAACAACTTCTTTTCTTCCTCAGACAACCACCCATCAGGACCAAAATTATCAACTTTCAATCTTTCCACGGTCACCCTAGCTTTCTCTACAAATTCTGGAGGATTCTTCACCAAAGGAGTACAGTACAGATCTCTTGACAAAGGAGGTCTCTTCAAAGGCTGATTCAAGCCCACAGGCATATATTCATTGACAGGCCTAATCTTCTGCGCTACCTTCTTATACTTTGCCGCTCCACCTTCAACTTGAGGGATCTTCAGGAATTCTTCACCACCAGACCTGGAACAAAAACCAAGGGTTTCCCCATTGCTCACATGTGTGGCCAAGGTAATGTTTTTGAAAGGTGTAGAAGACACCCTAGTGGTGCACCATTGGGAGGACTTACTTTTACACCCCAATCTCACCACTCCAAAACTTTTCCGCAATTCCACATCTTCATCCTCACTTCCAACTTCAAAATCTTCAAATCTTGATTCATCTTCTGAATCACATCTTCTAAACTTGTGCAGTTTATCCTCATGCTGGAGGCCCAAATATTGATCTTGATGATATTCTCTCTTCATAATTTTCTGCAGTTTAACCTCATGCTGGAGGCCCAAAAATAGATCTTGACGATCTTCACAAAAATATTTTGCATCTTCTTTCTTCATTATCTTCAGATTTTTTTTTTGATTTTCACAAATCATCTTGAAATTTTTATCTTATTTTCTTGAGTTTTCTTCTGAAATACAAAAATAACCAGGGGTTTCCCCAATGCTCACAGGTGTGGCCCAGGTAATGTTTTTGAAAGGTGTAGAAGAAACCCTAGTGGTGCACGATTGGGAGGACTTACTTTCAGACCCCAATCTCACCGCCCCAAAACTTTTCCGCATATCTTTCAATAAATATATATAACCAATCTTCTTCTTTGAACTTGAATTAAAAATAATTAAAAATCTTAAGAGAGAAGAGAGACTTGATAAAAAACTTGATGAATACTTGCAGAGAAGAGAAAAATTAAAAAGAGAAAGTTGAAAATCCACTTTGTATATCTCCAAGGGAGCTGACCTACTACAACCTGGGATTTCCTCATCTCGGGGAGAGGTTGTAGCACTAGAGTGATCAGCCCTCATTACTCTAAAAAAGACAGACTCTCAATAGAGCCTGAGCCGCACTCCAAAAAACCAGAGGCAGCACCCACTTCCTTCCTTCTCCTGCAGCAGTCCATGCACTGGCACATTGAAGATAAACCAGGCCTGGTCTCCCAACCATCCTCTCCAGGGGATGATACACTCATGTGAAGCCTCCTTTTGTCTTCACCAGTCAACTCCAAACTGATCCCCAAATCAAATTGATAACCAATTCTTGCCTGAAAATCCATCAAGAATGGCCCACCCAAAACTGCTTTTACATTACCTTTAGCAATGTAAAAATGAACCTTCCCAGAGGCTCCTCCAACATCTAACTTCACAAACTCTGAAGTTCCAACCAATTCAGTGACATGGCCACTGATCCCTCTCAAATTCCCACCAATACCAGTTTTGATGGGGATGCCCATATGAGTTGCCTCAAACAAAGAAATCAGGTTTATCTGAGAACCTGAATCCACCAATGCCCTTGCCTCCATGCCATTCAGAGTGACATTGACATATCCCAGAGGAGCAGAAAAATGAGTTTCCAACCCCTCACCAAACTTTTCAGCAGAATCACAAATGTATTCTACCTCACCAGAAGAAACTCTTCTCCTGGTCAACAACTTTTTCTGTCTATCAGCCAACCCTGGACTGATAGCATACAATTCCCCATAAGATAGGGAAACCTGACCCTGATTCATCCTTTCCAGGACAGAGTCCATAACATTAACTTAACCAGACACTACTGGTCTCTCAAAGTGAGCTCTTTGCTTCACCACCTTGGTCGTAGAAGCTTCTTGAGGACCAGCACCACCAACAGATTTACCATTAACAGGAACCAAACCAGATCCCTCACCAGAACCTCTGACTCCAACAGGCTTTGGCAATGAAGCCAAAGGGACATCCTCCTCAGAGTCAGAATCCACCTCCGTTGGCATTGGATCACCATTCAGGTCCAATGCACCAAAACTAGGGGGGCCCATGTCAGCCATACCCTTCTGCATCTTGTACAGCTCCTCTTTGCTGTACCTCTTCCTAGCTGCACTCAGCTTAGGATCCCCCTTTGAAGCATTTGGCTTTGGTTGGGCCTGAGAACTGCTCTTAGGCCTTCCCACCTTTCCTGCTTCCACATCATAAACACCAGCCAAGCATTCACCACTTGACTGTCCACTACAAGAATACAACTCCAAACCACCAAAGGAAGTAGAAAAAGAGACCTTATTGACCTCCTTACCCTTTCCCTTGACGTCCTCATCTACCTTAACAGAAGACTTCCCCTGATCATGAATCTCCTCAAAACTTGGCCTCCTTTGATTAAGGCCACCCCTTCTCCTGACCAAATCCACAGGAGCCTTCCCCTCACTGGGCTTCACAAAAAAACTGTCAGGGAACTTAAAAACCCTGCCATCAAACTCCACTTTTCCTTCAGACACATCTCTGTTCAGTGCCCAACAATCATTGGACCTGTGCCCCCTCCTACTGCAATAAGAGCAAACCCAAGGATCACTCCTACCAGCCCTCCTTTTAAAATCTCTGGGCTGAGAAGGTGCTTTATTAACCTTCCTAGCCTCCTGCACAAAAATGTGAAGCTGTTTTTTCAGATCAGCCAACTGCTCCACCATTGGGTCCCTCTCCTGTTTGGGAACCTGCACCAAATTCTTCTCCTTCTTCTTCTCCCTAACTTCCTCTTCAGCCAAAGCCTCACTGACTTTGCTGACATACTTGGCACACCCCTCCTGATAGGTGTCCACAGACAATAACTTCAAATGGGCCTCAACAGCCTCCTTCACCTTATCCAAGGCAGGCTACTTCTGATCCCCATTAGAAAGAGTTTTCATCAATTCCTTTCTTGACAACTCCTTCAACACATCCATCCTGAAATATCTAGCCAGGGCAGACCAAAAAACATCTTTGGAAGCATTTTCATGTGCCAGCTCCTCCACTTCCACCAAGTATTCCACCACAGGATCAAACTGTAGCAGAAACTTCCTGTAACTATGTAAGTTACCAACACCACCATAAGATTGCCATTAACTGACAACCTTGTTCAGATCCACCATAGTGAACCTGACCCCCCATCTATCCACTATTTCCCTACACAACAATTTCCAATCCCTCTTCTTGTAGCCAGACATGGCCACAATCTCCTTCTCCACTGACCTATCACCAATGAAGAATATAATCTGCTTCACCATGTCCAGGTAGGAAGCACCATCCACTCCAGAAGCAGTTTCATACTTCTCTAGAAACCACTTGACATCCTCCCCATTAAACTTGGTACCATCCCAAGTTTTAATTCTCACACACTCCCTAACAATCACTGAAGGAGGACCATCCCCCCCACTGACAGTCACCACAGGAATAGCAGAACCAGAAGCCATTCCTCCAGTCCAAAACACCAAAAAGAGCCAACCAAAGAAAACAGAGATTCCAAAGAACTAGCAAGTTCTAACCCCACGTTGGGCGCCAGAAATGTAGACAATCCTATAGTACTAGCTATAGGCCTTGACCAAGGGAGTTGGAGAAAAACCAGAGAGAAAATCCCCTGTCCCTTTAGAAAAATAGAGTGAGATTTACTTTCTAAAGTATGTTGGTTCGTGTTTTGCTAAAGCTCCTGTTTAACACACTTGACTGCTTGATGAGCCAAGAAAGTAGTCCCCAAATAGAATACCAGACCAAAGAACTGAAATGTAGAGCAAAGTCCACGCCAGAGACAGCAAAGATACTTGATGTAGGCTGAAAATCCACACCAGAGACAGCAATAATACTTGCTACAGCTTGCAAGACTATAACAGATAAAACAGTTGCCAAAGTTAAGTTAAATGAAATACTCACTTGCAACAAACACAGCCAATTGTGGCCAGAAAACAGTGAAAACTGAGTGAGGAACAATGATATCACCTCCGGATGGTTGTATGATGATTAAGGTTGCCCCAAACTGTCTTATTCACTATGTACACACAGACCACTAACTAAGAGCCCATGCGCACCCACCAATCTGGTGCCTGTACCCGCCAAATTGCATAAAAAACCCTACTGAAGCGCTCCCCAACCTCCTAAAACAGAGGCGGGCGGGCTGCCCGACGTCGGAGATGCAGCCTGAAGCGGCCCGGCCTCCCTGAAGCCAGAAAACCAATAAAAACCACTAATCTACTTAGAAAAATTAGCTACAACTACTAAAACCTTTAAAACACGGAATTTCACTATAACAACATTGAGACATGAAATATAGAGAAAAATTAGATCTATCCAATGGTACTAAGCACTTAACCCTAAGACTTAAGGTTAGCCCGTAAAACACGAAAAACAAAATTAAACAGCAATCTTTTATAAATGAAAAATGAGGAAATGACCCCTTAAAACTCAGAATATGAAAAATGTCTACAAGACATAAAATATAGAGAAAAACCAGGGCTATCCAATGATAGTACCCACATACCCGCAGACCCAATATCCACGGAATGAAACCAGAAAAATACCCAATTCTTTAACAGATGTCAATTAAGACATGTACAAACCACGCCAAATCACACAACAAAGGCCCCTGCCAATGTTGGAAGACCACACCGTTCAATTAGTGCCTTCCATTCATTTCAGGAGTAGTTACTTCCCTCACTCAATACAGATTCAAACCATAATAAGGCCACATCTGTATATAAAGATATCAATTTTGATGTAATTTATTCATCAGATAATTTGTATTTTAATTTTAATTAATCAATTCTCTGGATGAATTGTTGCCAATCAGATTTTGAATCCCTGTCAAAAGAAGGGTACCGATCTAACGTAGGCCAGTTTTTTTCGTTAGTTTTTTCTTCCCTAACCTGAGGAATATTGATTAATTCACTTACTTTAGAAAGATGATCATTTATTTCATCTTTTACTGATTTTGTATTCTCAGAGTCCATGACACTATGTTCATGTTCAATAATTGGTTTATCATCTGAGTGTTTCATAAAAACTGGTACTTTTTCCACATAAGAGATATTATCTTTTACTTTTTCAGCAATTTTCAAAATTTTAGCAATTTCAATCTCTACTCTTTTTAATCTATCTTTTATTACAGGAACATGAGTTAAGGTATCATTCACATTTGAAAAAGACAATTTTACACATCCCTCTATGGTAGCCATAGTATTCTGAGAATGTTCCAATTTATTTTCTAAATTCTTAATCTCAGAGTTTAATCTTTTATTTTAATTGATTAATTCATTTTTTGAATTCTCAATGATTCTTAACCTATTGGCTGTTGTACTCAATGATTGTGTGAGGTTTAATAATACACTTTCTGTATTATTGTTTGACTCTCTAGAGAATTTTTCCAATTTTTCAATTCTTAGTAATAATTTGCTAATTATTTTTGATTCCATTGGATTTTCTTTTATAAAAGATTCAATTTTTTCTGTGTCCAATTCAGAAGACTCATCATCAGGTTCAAGATTTAAATCAGTTGGTTCCATTTTTATATTAATAGCATTATCCTGGTGGTCAATAAAACTATGTACATTGTCATCATTTAAAGACAACTTTAACATGTTATTTTCAAATGAATAATTTTTTATATCCTTATCAATTATATCCATTAACTATCTATCAATTTTATTACCTATAAGTATTTCATTGTTAGGATTATACAATTGATCCTGAGAAGATGGATGACTTACCAAGGTCTTATTTCATTTCCCCTGCCTCTCCTTGGCCTTCCCCTGTAAGGGTGACTGCTGTACCCCTGCTGTTGAGGGTTTTTGTAGTTTTGGGCATACCAATCCCACTTCCATTCGCTTACAGTAATATTTTGTTCCTCCTTGTGGGCTAAAGGTGTTTCTATGGAACTGTTGGGTGCCACTGTTTGTGGTTGAGCCTTTATTTCTACTAGAGCTTGATTGACTTCTATGAAACCCTGAGATGCTCTTTTCTCCAGATTGTTTATCTGGTCCACTATATTGTTGACTCTTATTGTCAAGGTGTTCAGTAGAGTGGAGAGGGAGTGAATTTGTTCTGGTAAGGTAATTCTTGTTCTCTTTATTGATACCTGTTTTAATAGTTTTTCCCTTTCCTCCAGAGACGTTTGTGGAGTGTTGCTGTTTGTGGGGGAGTCCTGGCCCTCCATTTGAATTTCCTGTAACAGGTTTTTCAGATCTAGGTTTTAAGCTATAAGATTATGCCTTATTACTCACAATATCATTGTTGTCACACAATTTTATGTGGAATTTAATCAAAGAATTGAACTTTGAGATCTTAAAACTTCAAAAAGGAGTTTTATCAGTATTTATCAATACCACTGAAGACAATTTTATTGCTTACTTGTAGGTATGAAGTGAATTTACAAGTGCAAAAAGTCAAATATGCTTTTATGTGGTCACTTGATTTAACTGGTCTACAATATGTAGCCGTTGTGGTCTTCCAACATTGGCAGGGGCCTATGTTGTGTTGTTTGGTGCTGTTTGTGCATGTCTTAATTGACATCTGTTAAAGAATTGGGTGTTTTTCAGGATTTATTCTGGGAATATTGGGACTGCATGTATGTGAAAACTATCATTGGATAGCCCTGGTTTTTCTCTATATTTCATGTTTTAATAATAATTTTCATATTCTAAGTTTTAAGGGGTCATTTCCTCATTTTTCAGTTACAAAAGATAGCTGTTTAATTTTTTTTCCCGTTTTACGAGCTAACATTAAGTCTTAGGGTTAAGTTCTTAGTACCATTAGATAGGGCTAATTTAGCTCTATATTTCATGTCTCAATGTTGTTATAGCGTAATTTTGTGTTTTAAGGGTTTTAGTAGTTGTAGTAAATTTTTCTAAGTAGATTAGATGTTTTTATTAGTTTTTTGGCTTCAGGGAGGCCAGGCCGCTTCAGGCGGCACCTCCGACGTCGGGCGGCTGGCGCCCCTCTGTTTAAGAAGATTGGGGAGCGCTTCTGGAGGGTTTTTATTCAATTTGGCTGGTACATGTGCCAAATTTGTTGGTGTGCATGGGCTCTTAGATAGTGGTCTGTGTGTACATAGTGAATAAGACAGTTTGGGGAAACTTTAATTATCATACAACCATCTGGAGGTGATATCCTTGTTCCTCACTCAGTTTTCACTGTTTTTGGCCACAATTGGCTGTGTTGGTTGCAAGGTTAGTTCTTCATTTAACTCAACTTTAGCAACAGGTTCTCTGGTATAGTCTTGCAAGCTATATCAAGTATTATTGCTGTCTCTTGTGTGGATTTGCAGCCTACATCAAGTATCTTTGCTTTCTCTGGTGTGGACATTGTTCTACATTTCAGTTCTTTGGTCTGATAGTCTGTCTGGGGACTACTTTCTTTGCTCATCGAGCAGTCAAGTGTGTTGAAAAAGGGGCTTTAGCAAACAGGAACCAACTTACTTTAGCAAGTAAATCTCACTCTATTTTTCTAAAGGGACAGGGGATTTTCTCTCTGGTTTTTCTCCAACTCCCTTGGTCAAGGACTATAGCTAGTACTATAGGATTGTCTACATTTCTGGTGCCAAACATGGGGTAGAACTTGCTAGTTCTTTGCAAACTCTGTTTTCTTTGGCTGGCTCTTTTTGGTGTTTTGGTCTGGAGGAATTGCTTCTGGTTCTGCTATTCCTGTGGTGACTGTCAGTGGGGGAGATGGTCCTCCTGCTGTGATGGTCAGGGAGTGTGTTAGGATTAAAACTTGGGATGGTACCAAGTTTAATTGGGAGGATGTCAAGTGGTTTCTGGAGAAGTATGAAACTGCTTCTGGAGTAGATTACGCTTCCTACCTGGACATGGTGAAGCTGATTATATTCTTAATTGGTGATAGAGCAGTGGAGAAGGAGGTTGTGACCATTCCTGGCTACAAGAAGAGGGATTGGAAGTTATTGTGTAGGAAGATGGTAGATAGATAAGGTGCCAGGTTCACTATGGTGGATCTGAACAAGGTTGTCAGTGAATGAAAATCTTATGGTGGTGTTGGTAACTTGCATAGTTACAGAAAGTTTCTGCTACAGTTTGATCCTGTGGTGGAATACTTGGTGGAAGTAGAGGAGCTGGCACATGAAAATGCTGCCAAGGATGTTTTTTGGTCTGCCCTGGCTAGAGATGTCAGGATGGATTTGTTGAAGGAGCTGTCAAGGAAGAACTTGATGAAGACTCTTTCCAATGGGGACCAGAAGTTGCCTGCCTTGGATAAGGTCAAGAAGGCTCTTGAGGCCCATTTGAAGTTATTGACTGTGGACACCTATCAGGAGGGGTGTGCCAAGTATGTCAGCAAAGTCAGTGAGGCTTTGGCTGAAGAGGAATTTAGGGTGAAGAAGGAGGAGAAGAATATGGTGCAGGTTCCCAAACAGGAGAGGGACCCAGTGGTGGAGCAGCTGGCTGATCTCACAAAGCAGCTGCATATTTTTGTTCATCAGGCTAAAAAGGTCAACAAGGAACCTTCTCAGCCTAGAGATTTCGATAGGAGGGTTGGAAGGAGTGATCCTTTGCTCTGCTCTTATTGCAGAAGGATGGGGCACAGGTCCAATGATTGTTGGGAATTGAACAGGGATGTGTCTAAAGGAAAGGTGGAATTTGATGGAAGGGTTTTCAAGTTCCCTGATGGTTGATTAGTGAAGCCCAATGAAGGGTAGGCTCCATTTGATTAGGTCAGGAGAAGAGGTGGTACCAATCAAAGGAAGCCAAGGTTTGAGGAGATTACTGATCAGAGGAAGTCTTCTGGTAAGGAAGATGATGAAGTCAAGGGAAAGGGGAAGGAGGTCAATAAGGTCTCTTTTTGTACTTCATTTGGTGGTTTGGAGTTGTATTCCTGTGGTTGAAAGTTAAGTGGAGAATGCTTGGATGGTGTTTATGATGTGAAAGCCAGGAAGGTGGGAAGGCCAAAGAGCAGTTATCAGGCCCAACCAAAGACAAATGCTTCAAAGGGGGATCCTAAGCTGAGTGCAGCTAAGAAGAGGTACATAAAAGAGGAGCTGTACAAGATGCAGAAGGGTATGGCTGACATGGGCCCCCCTAGTTTTGGTGCATTGGACATGAATGGTGAGCCAATGACAATGGAGGTTGATTATGACTCTGAGGAGGATATATCTTTGGCTTCATTTCCAAAGACTTCTGGAGTTAAAGGTTCTGGTGAGGGATCTGGTTTGGTTCCTGTTGATGGTAAATCTGTTAGTGGTAATGGTCCTCAAGAAGCTTCTAGGACCAAGGTAGTGAAGCCAAGGGCTCACTTTGAGAGGCCAGTGGTTTCTGGTCAAAATAATTTTATGGACTTTTTTCTTGAAAGGATGAATCAGGGTCAGGTTTCCCTTTCTTATGGGGAATTGTATGCTATCAGTCCAGGGTTGGCTGATAGATGGAAAAAGTTGTTGACCAGGAGAAGAGGTTCTTCTGGGGAGGTTGAATACATTTGTGATTCTTTTGAAAAGTTTTGTGAGGGGTTGGAAACTCATTTTTCTGCTCATCTGGGTTATGTCAATGTCACTCTGAATGGCAGGGAGGCAAGGGCATTGGTGGATTCAGGTTCTAAGATAAACCTGATTTCTTTGTTTGAGGCTACTCATTTAGGCCTACCCATCAAAACTGGTATTGGTGGGAATTTGAGACGGATTGGTGGCCATGTCACTGAATTGGTTGGAACTTCTGAATTTGTGAAGTTAGATGTTGGTGGACCCTCAGGTGAGGTTCATTTTTATATTGCTAAAGGAACAGTTAAAGCTGTTATGGGTGGGCTATTCTTTATGGATTTTCAGGCAAGAATTGGTTATCAATTTGATTTGGGAATCAGTTTGGATTTGACTGTTGAAGATGAAAGGAGACTTTACATGAGGTTATCATCCCCTGGAGAGGATGGTTGGGAGACCAGGCCTGGTTTATCTTTGATGTGCCAGTGCATGGATTGTTCTAGGAGAAGAAGAGAAGTGGGTGCTGCCTCTGTATTTTTGGAGTGTGGCTCAGGCTCTACTGAGGGTCTGTCTTTTTTAGAATGAGTAGGGCTGATCACCCTAGTGCTACAACTCTCCCTAAGATGAGGGAATCCAACGTTGTAGTAGGTCAGCTCCCTTGGAGATATACCAAGTAGATTTTCAACTTTCTCTTTTCAATGTTTCTCTTCTCTGCAAGTATTCATCAAGTTTTTGATCAAGTCTCTGTTCTCTCTCATGATTCTCAATTATTTTTAATTTAAGCAAGAGGAAGAAGATTGGTTATATATCTTTATTGAAAGATATGCGGAAAAGTTTTGGAGTGGTGAGATTGGGTTCTAAAAGTAAGTCCTCCCAATTGTGCACCACTATGATTTCTTCTACACCTTTCAAAAACATTACCTTGGCCACACATGTGAGCAATCGGGAAACCCTTGGTTTTTGTTCCAGGTCTGGTGGTGAAGATTGCCTGATGATCCCTCAAGTTTAAGGTGGAGCCGAAAAGTAGAAGAAGGTAGTGCAGAAGATTGGGCCTGTCAATGAGCCTATGCCTGTGGTTTAAATCATCCTTTGAAGAGGCCTTTGTTATCAAGAGATCTGTATTTTACTCCTCTGGTGAAGATTTCTGCTGATTTTGTGGAAACCAATTGGGTGACTGTGGAGAGGTTGAAAGTTGTTAATTTTGGTCCTGATTGGTGGTTTTCTGATAAGGAAAAGAAGTTTTGGTTGCACCTTTTTGTGATAAGGGAAAAAGCTGTGGTGTTTGTTGAGGAGGAAAGGGGTGTGTTGAAGCACTCTTATGGGGAACCTTACTGGATTCCTGTGGTTTTTCAAGAACCTTGGCAAATAAAACCTATTCCTATTCCAGCTGCTAAAAGAGAGAATTTTTTGGAGATTGTTAGTGAAAGAGTCATGACTGGGTTATTCAAACAATCAACATCCAGTTACTTAAGGCCTGTTTTCTGTGTAAAGAAGCAGAATGGAAAGTTGAGGGTGGTTCATGATCTTAAAGCCTCAAATAGGGTCACTATCAAGGATGCTGGTATTCCACCAAGTGCAGAGGATTTTGTTGAAGCTTTTTCTGGAAGGGTGTGTTATGGTTTGGGTGATATTATGGGTGGTTATGATGAGAGGGAACTCCATACAGATTCAAGGACTCTCACAACTTTTAAGACTCCTTTGGGAAGATTTCAGCTAACTAGGTTGCCTCAAGGAGCAACTAATTCAGTGGCAGTTTATCAAGCACAGATGGCTTGGATTTTGCAGGATGAGGTTCCTACTCATGCTGGTATTTTTATTGATGATGTTGGAATTAAAGGACCATCCACTGATTATGGTAATGAGGTGTTAGCGGAGAACCTTGGCATAAGGAGGTTTGTTTGGGAATATACAATAAGTTTAGAGAGAGTGTTTTTTAGGATTTAAGAGGCTGGTTTGACCATTTCAGGGTCAAAATTCTGTTGTTGTGTTCCTGCTTTGGAAATTTCAGGTCATCTGGTATGTAAAGAGGGAAGGATTATGGCAAAGAAAAAGATTAATAAAATTCAGTCATGGCCAAGGTCTAAAAATACTACTGAAGTCAAGGGATTTTTGGGTGTGTGTGTATATGTCAGGATTTTTATTAAGGATTTTTCTTTGTTGGATTCACCTTTAAGGAGGTTGACCAGGAAAGATGCAGATTGGGAATAGACTGAAGAGTGTGAAGAGGCTTTTCAGAAGTTGAAAAAGGTTGTTGGGGATGATATTGTTCTTCACAATTTGGATTATGGTGTTGGTGCTGGAAAAATGTTTCTGGCAGTGGACTCAAGCTATATTGCTGTTGGTGCTGTTTTGACTCAGGAGGATAAAACTGGGAGGTTCAGGCCAGTACAATATGAGTCTGTGGTGTTCAATGAGGTGGAATCTAGGTATTATCAACCTAAGTTGGAATTGTGTGGTGTAGAAAAATTTTTAAAGAAGCTACAGACTGTTTTGTGGGGGCAGCATTTTGAGCTGAAGGTGGATGCAAAATCTTTAGTTCAGATGATCAATACAATTAGTCTTCCAAATTATTCAATGACTAGGTGGGTGGCATTTATTCAAAATTTTTCTTTTGACCTGGTAGACAAACACCACACAATATGGTAGGCGGACTTGCTAGCAAGTCCGCAACCTTGGACCCAAACTCACCATAGATTGAACACACATTGAGCTATTGATAAAGGAACCATACAATCAGGGATGAACACCACTCAGCAGAACAGTTTTAGGTGGGTGTTCAAGTAGAGTTCAGTATGGGTTCAGTATGAGTTCAGTCTGAGTTCCATCTGAGTTCCATCTGAGTTCAGGTTGAGGACTTGCTAGCAAGTCCACCCCCTATATTGCGTAGTTAAACCAGGCAAAACTTTTACAATGCCTGATGGATTATCAAGGAGGCCACCTACAGATGAAGATTCTGAGGCTGAAGAGTTTGATGAAGATGTTCCAGTGGTTAGGGCCAGCACAAAGGGTTCTGAAGATTCTCCTGACCTCCCCCAAGAGGCTAAACTGGCGGGATAAACTGGCTGGATCTGATCTTTATTCTGGTGATCAGGATTTTTTTGTTGATGAAGATGGAGTTGTTGTTTGGGACAGCTCAAATTTGGGAAATGGTGTTTTTGTTAGTGAACTGGATTCTAAAAAGATTCAGTGGAAAGAGAAGGATGTTCCAAAATTTAAGGATTGGTGTCCAGGTTGGGCTGGTCAATTGGCTCATGTACACGCTGGTGATTTTGATGACAGAGTGGTACCCTTGGATGTTGTTTTGTTGGATTTTGAAGATCAGACCTGTGGTCAGTATGGGTTTTATTTTATTATGGTGGAATATCTGTGGCCAGATAGTTATGATGATGATACTTGGTTAGCAATCAAGAAGATGAGTCCTGGATTTTATGTGTCAGGAAGAAGGTTGATGAGGAGGAGACATCCTAATCCTCAAGATGTGGTGACTAAGAAGAATGGTGAAGAAGTTGTGTTGAAGTCTTTGCATGAAGACCTTGGTCATAGAGGCTTTGGGGGGACTTATATAAGAGTAGATGACAGATTTTGGTGGCCAGGTATGAATTTGGCTGTGCAGGGTTGTGTTCAATCTTGTGAAGAATGTCAAAGAAGAAGTCACTTGAAACCTAAAGAGGTCGTCCATGCTACTGGTGAAACAACTGTTTTTGAAAGATTCAGTCTGGATGCTGTCCATATTAAGGAGGGCAGGTATAAATACTTAATTATTGCCAGGGATGATTTGTCTGGTTGGGTTGAGGCAGTGCCTCTGGTTAATTTGACTTCCAAGAATGTGGCAGATTTTTTGAAGGAGTGGATTTATAGGTATGGGTTGATGAAGTTGGTGACTGTTGATGGTGGGCCAGAGTTTGGTGCTGAATTTAAAGAAGCTGTGGCTAGTGTTTGTTCTAAAGTTAGAGTGGCTACACCTTATTATCCTGAAGCTGAAGGCATGGTTGAAAGAGGCCATCAAGTTATCAAGAATGCTTTGGTAAAGATGTGTGGCGATAGTGCTGAGAAGTGGAGGCATTATTTACCCTTGGTGTTATTTTCTGATAGGTTCACTGTGAAGAGGTGAACTGGTTATTCTCCTTATGAGTTAATGTTTGGTCAGAAAGCTGTTCTACCAGTGGACTTGGAAGCTGTCTCTTATCATGGAAATGATTGGGATGATGTGCACTCAACAGAAGAATTGCTCTGTGCCAGGATGCAACAGTTGTAATGAAGAGAGGAATGACAAGAGAAGGCATACTCTAGAATGATAAAGATTAGGTATATCAGTCAGATACTGGGACAAGAAGTTGGATCATAGACTCAGGAATCCCTTAGAACCTGGTTGTTTGGTTTTAGATTATTATAGAAGTTTTCAGAGTCAGTGAGGAAAAATGTTTGCTGACAGATGGAATAGACCTTACAGAGTCAGATCTCAGGTGTCTGGAGGTTCTTATGTTTTGAAAGAGTTGGATGGTTCATTCTTAAAGAAGAGTGTGGCTGCAGATCAGGTGAAGAGATTTTATCCCAGAGGCACTAGACATGAAGAAGATTGACCTCGCAATGAGGAAAAACTATGGAATGGTCTTTAAATTTTGGAATTCTTGGTGCTAAAGAGCAGCTTTTGTGTTGGAAACTTTTTGTTAGAAGGTACCCATGGGTGGGGCTTCAAGATTTGATCTTGGCAAGTTTAGGGGTAACTGATTGGCTGGCTGCTCTGTAGAACAGTTAACCTAGATTGTCTTTTTCCAACCCTTTCTCTTAATTTGGTTGAACCCTAGTATTGGTTTCTTTTCACAGGTTTTAGTCCTCTATGACTTTAAACTGGAATTTCCTTTGGTTCTCAAGTGCTGGACTCTTCACTCTTATTGGTTTTGGTTTATTGTGTTTGATGTTGTGTTTTCGTTAGAAGGTACCCAGGGGGGGCTTCTAGATTTTATTTTGGCAAGAGTGGGGGTAACTGGTGAGCTGGCTGCTCTGGAGAACAGTTACCCTAGAATGTCTGTCTCAAGTCTTTTACTTTTCCTAGTTGAATTCTAGTTTTGTTGTTTATTATTCAGGTTTCAAGTCCACTATGACTTTAAACTGGTTTGGGACTGGCTTCTTTATCTTTGGTTTTTTTGGGTTGGTGGTGGACCAATGGTGGTCTCCCATTATTTTTACATATTGGAGATATCCAACTCCAGTGATCATTTCTAAGGAGTGGACTTTCTCTTACTGGACCTTCTCTTAATCTGGACCATCCATGGAGCTGGACTTTCTTTGATTTTTTTGAGTTATGATTTTTCTAGATAGTAGTTTCAGATTATTTTCTTTTTTCTCTTTTTTTCTTTTAATTTTTTATGGGGGTTGTTAAAATTTTAAAATCAAAAATATAGGGTGTTACCACATCAGGGTCACCTGGATGTGGGAAAGAATTGGTGGGGAAAGGCTCATCCATTGGCTGGGAAATGCTATTTTATCATTTTATTTATTATATTTTTATTTTCATTAATGTCATTTTTTATTTTTTATTCTAATTATTACCCTTAATTTATGTTTCTTATTTCAAATCATTTTTATTATTTAAGGTGTATCCACATCAAGGTGACTTGGATGTGGGCAAGGTATCAGGGGATCAGCTCATCAATTGACTGGCGTATACCATTTGTATTATTTTTTTATCTTTTATTTTATTTCATTTTTTTTTTATTTTATTTATCAATTTTTAATTTTAGTATGTTAGTAGACTGTTAAAAAAAATTTAGAATTTATAGTTATTAATTCTTTTTTATTTATTTATTTTTATGTTTTTAATCTTTTTGCAGGAGCTCAATGTCTGGATGATGAAGTTTCTGGAGGCTGGTCCGGATTATGATTTCATTTTTGTTTTTTTTTGGGGTTGTGGGAAGCACTTTGTTCTTTGAAGTGCATCCTGCTGAAGAGATTATATGGATTATAATGGGCAGGAATGGGTTTGGATGGAAGTTCAGAAGGGGAAGAATAAGATGCAGGAATGGAGTGTTCGAAGGTGTGCTTAATGATCCTAGACATCTTCCAGTGGTTGCCCAATAGTTGTTTCCTCAAGGTTTTCTCAAAGTCATTTAAAGGTCCATGGAGGGCAAAAGCTTTCAGCATGTTTGAACACATGGTGCTGAGGTGTTGTTTCAAGTCTCCATAATCCAGGGTCAAAGAAGTTTCTAGAGGTTGGCCAACTCCAATAGTAGATTCAGGAGAAGGGGTGCCAACTCGACAAAAAGAATTGGATCAGTAATTATTTTTGTTGAAGAAATGGGATAAATTAATGTGGTACTTACCGATTGGAAGCTCATCAAATTTTTAAGGGGCTGGAATTTGGACTTCTTAAGATTTTGGAATGGTGATAATAGGTGGATCAATCAGGGAAAGATATGGATTCTCTTGGTCTTCCTCTGAAAGGTTTTAAGAAGGTGAACTAGGAAGCTGATGTTCCTGGGGCCTAGTTGGAGCAGCAGGTCTGCTGTTGCTGTTGTTAATATTTCTGCTTGATTCAGTTGGATGAGGTGCTGGTGATAGAGTACCAGGGTTGTTATAAGATGGGGAAAGAGAGGGTTATCTGGAAGCAGATTGATCTATTCTGGATGGAGCTCTTGAAGGAATGGAACTGTCAGAAGAATAGTTGGCTGGCAGAGGAGAGGTGGAGTTTCGTTACCTTAACTGCGGGAAAAGTAATTGTTTTGGTGCAGTGTTGGGTGCTCTTTTGTCTTCCTGGGGTCCTCTAGAAGGTCTCCTAGAAGTTTGAGAAATTTTGAAGTTTTTGGACCTTAGAAAAGTTGGCTGCAATGCTCTGGGAGCAGTGAGAGGTGGCTGCCTGGAGTTGTTTTTGTTGATTGGAGGAATTTGGCTGTTTTCTGGTTGTTTTTGGAAGTTTTGAGCCCAATTTTCACTGTCTAGTGAGGGGGGCAGGCTGCCCAATGTTGGCCGGGCCTCCTGGACGCGGTCTAGCAGCCTAGGAGCTGTTTTTGAAGCTTTTGGAACTAAATTAGCAGTGATAAAAGCTGTTTCTTGGGAAGTTAAAGCAGGCCTTTTGAGGAGAGTTCTGGAAACTGAGTTCCGGGATCTTCTGGATGGTGCTGAGGATAAAGATGTAGAGACTGGACCAAGCTCTGGGGATCTGGTAGGGGATCAGGAGAGGTATTTATGAGAAGGTGAAGGAGGAGGAATAGGGTAGTTGGCATTTCTGTCAAATTTCTTCTTCTTGGAGTAACAAAAATCACAGGCCCTGTTGTAGAATTTGGCTTCAGGAGTTGGAAGAGTGAATGTGCAAGGTCTGCACATGTAGATGCACTGTTTGCAGGCATAGTCCTTGGGAACAGTGAAGCAAGGAAGATTGGAGGGGTCGAAATCAGGGAATCCAGCCATGATCTGTGGTGAGAGAAGATGATGGAAAGAGATAAGAAGGAGATTTTTGTCAGTAATGGGTAGATGATGAAGTGAAGGTGGAAGTTCAGAAGGTTGGCTGTAGGTGTATTCTGCATGAAATTGGCTGGGTCTATTTTATGCAAAATTTTGTTAGTCCTCCAAGACTTTAAACTGGCTGGTTTTCAAGAATTTGTCTTAGGTTTTTTAAATGTTTAGTCTATTAAGACTCTAAACTGAAAAATCTATTGTTTCAATAATTTATTTTTACTACTGTGGATCTGGTAGTCCTCCTAGACTTTAAACTGGCTGGTTTTAAGGAGTTTCAAGAATAGTCCATCAAGAATTTAAACTGAACACTGTGTTAGTCCCCCACAACTTTAAACTGAGGATTGTTTGATGGTGTAGTCCCCCAAGACTATAAACTGAGGAATGTGTTTTATGTTGTTGGAATGAATTTGAAAGATTGGCAGAGGGTATCCACAAGGGGAGCCTCTGAATTTAGCAAAGGCAAGTTTGGGGGTAATTGATGGGCTGGCAGCTCTATTCACAATTACCCCAGAATGTTAGTTTTTTCTCTGTGTCTTAATGTGGCTGACCTCTGGTTCTGGGTTTATGATTTAGGTTTTTGAGTCCCCCAAAACTTTAAACTGAGGGTTTTTGAGTCCCCCAAGAATATAAAATGAGGATGGTCCCCCAAGACTTAAAACTGAGGGTTGTTTGTGGTTACATTCTATAGAGAGTGTGGTCAATTTTTCATTTCTGAATCAAGCTCAAGTAC
Organism: Hemileia vastatrix; assembly: GCA_030280995.1. NCBI lineage: Eukaryota > Fungi > Basidiomycota > Pucciniomycetes > Pucciniales > Zaghouaniaceae > Hemileia > Hemileia vastatrix. The sequence continues at coordinate 47,955,148 of JASXTE010000003.1, read as the reverse complement.
TAGTGGAATTACAGAGGGAATCAAGAGATGAAATGAAGTGTTCAGAATTAGCCTTGAACTGGTGAATGAGGTGTCTTCTTTTCTCAATGTCCTGTGGATCTCTAGCAGGAGTGGATTGTAAGTAGTTTAGCAGAAGGTGTTTTGTTGAGATGTGTGTTTTTGGAACTTTGCCTTAATTGCGGGCAAGTGGTTTGGTGTTTGTGGTTCAATGGATCCTACATTTTTATCATCACTGTCATAAGATGGAGGAACTGAAAAGTCATCAGTTTTATAAAGTGGAAAAAAGAAATGGAAGTTTTTATAATCAGATGGACCAGGGATGGTGGAACTTGTTGTTTTAGTGGTTTTAGCACTCTTCTGGGAAGGGTGTAGCTTTTTTATTAATCTGGGAATCAAGATGGATGGCCTAGATATTTTGGTGCTGGTAGAAGATTGACCAGGTAGAGGTGGAGGTGAAGCTGTTGCAGAAGATAATGGACCAGGTCTGTAGCAGGTCTTCTTTCTGGAGTGGCAGACATAACAGGATGTTCTGTATGGATGGACAGGAGGTGTGATGGTGCAGATTAGATTATTTTCAATGCAGTATTGGCAAGGACCCATTTCAGAGGCAGATTTGGGAAGACAGTTGAACATGATGGTTTGATGAAGAAATAATGTTGAAATTCTTAATTGGAGGGAGGATTTGGTCTTCCAACATTGGAAGGGGCCTTTGTTGTGTTGTTTGGCACTGTTTGTGCATGTCTTAATTGACATCTGTTGAAGAATTGGGTGTTTTTCTGGATTTATTCTGTGAATATTGGCACTGCAGGTATTTGGGTACTATCATTGGATATCCCTGGGTTTTCTCTATATTTAATGTCTTGTAATATTTTTCACATTCTAAGATTTAAGGGGTCATTTCCTCATTTTTCAGTTACAAAAGATACCTGTTTAATTTTGTTTTTTGCGTTTTAAGGGCTAACCTTAAGTCTTAAGGTTAAGTGCTTAGTTCCATTAGATATGGCTAATTTAACTCTATATTTCATGTCACAATGTTGTTATAGCATAATTTTGTGTTTTAAGGGTTTTAGTAGTTGCAGTGAATTTTTTTAAGTAGATTAGATGTTTTTATTGATTTTCTGGCTTCAGGGAGGCCGGGCCGTTTCAGGCGGCACCTCTGACATTGGGCAGCCTGCCCGCCTCTGTTTAAGAAGGTTGGGGAGCGCTTCTGGAGGGGTTTTATTTAATTTGGCTAGTACAGGTGCCAAATTTGTTGCTGTGCATGGATCTTAGATGGGTGGTCTGTGTGTACATACTGAATAAGACAGTTTGGGGCAACTTTAATTATCATACAACCATCTGGTGATTAGATATTGTTTCTCACTCATTTTTCACTGTTTTTGGTCCACAATTGGCTGTGTTGGTTGCAACGTTAGTTCTTCATTTAACTCAACTTTAGCAACAGGTTCTCTGGTATAGTCTTGCAAGCTATATCAAGTATTATTGCTGTCTCTGGTGTGGATTTTCAGCCTACATCAAGTATCTTTGCTTTCTCTGATGTGGACATTGGTCTATATTTCAGTTCTTTGGTCTGTTAGTCAGTCTGGGGACTACTTTCTTGGCTCATCAAGCAGTCAAGTGTGTTTAAAAAGGGGCTTTAGCAAACAGGAACCAACTTACTTTAGCAAGTAAATCTCACTCTATTTTTCTAAAGGGACAGGGGATTCTCTCTGGATTTTCTCCAACTCCCTTGGAGAAGGCCTATAGCTAGTACTATAGGATTGTCTACACCTTGTTTTTATATTTTAAAAAGAAAATCTGTCAGTAAGATTCTTTCCAAATATTAAATAAATTTTAATAACCAATTAAAAGGGATTAAGAGTCCTGTTAAAAGAGAAAAATTAATCAGTTTAATTGGTTTATCATCTGCAAAAATCACCAATTTAATTGGTCTATTGAAAGACTCCCACTAATAAAAATTTTATGTTAAATTAATGGTAAAACTTTTTAACTACAAAGATCTCAAAATTAATTGGTCTATTAACAGAATCCTTTTAATAACAATTATGTGTTAAATTAGTGGTAAAATTGTTGATTCAATATCACAATTTTATTATATAACAGGTCTTCTTTTTCTGAAATCACTATATAAGTGACCCCAACCTGCTGTAATTATCCAAATATCTCTATAGGAATTTTATTTACTTGTAGCCTCTTTTTTCAAATTTTTACTTACTGGAAGATAACCAACATAATTATTGAGGAAAGGTCCGTAAATGTCAGGCTGAGGTCAATTAAAAAGATGTGAAATAGCTTGAATTGTCAGTTTTCTAGAAGATTTAAATGGTATTACATGAATACTGTAGTAAAAATCCAATAAGTATTAAAATATAACTCAATATAAGGGTCTCACTAATTTTAATCTCACTAATTATATATGGCTTACAATCTTATAGTGGGTAGAAAAATAGATTTAATAAATTTAGATACTATTCAAAGACTTTTTAAGTACTATTAATATGTATTTTAATTGTATTGGTTATATGTTTAATTGTAATGATAAAGAATGTAAAAAATAAGACCAAAAACCCCCTCATTTATACACAATTACATCCCCAATGACTCCCTTGATTTACCAGCTCTATACACAGTTGATGTCGTCTCATTCAAGCTAATAGAAATTTCTAGAAACACAAAGATAACCAGCAACATAATTAGAATGATATCACCCGCCAAAACCCTATAGTAATAGGGATAATCCATGAAAATTAAAGAATAAGCAAAAAAGAGAGTATATGCATAATATAAATTAAAATAAAATTTTAAAAAGGGAAATTTAAGACTAATTATTACTTAGTAATAAGGGGGATTAACAGTAGAAATGTTGAGGATAATCATGACATTATAATACGTTGTAAACAATCCTATAGTACTAGCTATAGTCCTTGACCAAGGGAGTTGGAGAAAAACCAGAGAGAAAATCCCCTGTACCTTTAGAAAAATAGAGTGAGATTTACTTGCTAAAGTAAGTTGGTTCCTGTTTGCTAAAGCCCCTTTTTCAACACACTTGACTGCTTGATGAGCCAAGAAAGTAGTCCCCAGACAGACTACCAGACCAAAGAACTGAAATGTAGACCAATTTCCACACAACAGAAAGCAAAGATACTTGATGTAGGCTGCAAATCCACATCAGAGACAGCGATAATACTTGATATATCTTGCAAGACTATACCAGAGAACCTGTTGCTAAATTTGAGTTAAATGAAGAACTAACCTTGCAACCAACACAGCCAATTGTGGACCAAAAAACTGTGAAAAATGAGTGAGAAACAATATCTAATCACCAGATGGTTGTATGATAATTTAAGTTGCCCGAAACTGTCTTCTTCACTATGTACACACATACCACTATCTAAGAGCCCATGCACACCAAAAAATTTGGCACCTGTACCAGCCAAATTGAATAAATTCCCTCCAGAAGCGCTCCCAAACCTTCTAAAACAGAGGCGGGCGGGCCGCATGACATAGGAGGTGCTTCCTGAAGTGGCCCGGCCTCCCTGGAGGCAGAAAACCAATAAAAACACCTTATCTACTTAGAAAAATTCAATATAACTACTAAAACCCTTAAAACACAAAATTACGCTATAACAACATTGTGACATGAAATATAGAGCTAAATTAGCCCTATCTAATGGTACTAAGAACTTAACCCTAAGACTTAAAGATAGCCCGTAAAACACAAAAAACAAAATGAAACAGCTATCTTTTGTAACTGAAAAATGAGGAAATGACCGCTTAAAACTTTGAATATGAAAAATATTACAAGACATGAAATATAGAGAAAAACCAGGGATATCCAATGACAGTACCCAAATACCTGCAGTGCCAATATTCACAGAATAAATCCGAAAAACACCCAATTCTTCAACAGATGTCAATTAAGACATGCACAAACAGCGCCAAACAACACAACAAAGGCCCCTGCCAATATAGAAAGACCACATCCTCCCTCTAATTAAGAATGTCCACATTCTTTCTTCATCAAACAACCATGTTCAACCTTCTTCACAAATCTGCCTCTGAAATGGGTCCTTGCCAATACTGCATTTACAATAATCTAATCTGCACCATCACACCTCCTGTCCATCCATACAGAACTTCATGTGATGTCTGCCACTCCAGAAAGAAGTCGTGCTACAGACCTGGTCAATTATCTTCTGCAACAGCTTCACCTCCACCTCAACCTGGTCCATCTTCTACCAGAATCAAAAGATCTAGGCCATCCATCTTGATTCCCAGATTAATCAGAAAGCTACACCCTTCCCAGAAGAGTGCCAAAACCTCTAAAACAAAAAGTTCCGCCATCCCTGGTCCATCTGATGGTAAAAATTTCCATTTCATCTTTCCACTTTATAAAACTGATGACTTCTAAGTTCCTCCATCTTCTGAAAGTGATGATAACAATGTAGGATCCATTGAAACACCAACACCTAACCACTTGCCTACAATTAAGGCCAAGTTCAAACAACACAAATCTCAACAGAAACACCTTCTGCTAAACTACTTACAATACACTCCTGCTAGAGATTCACAGGACATTGAGAAAAGAAGACACCTCATTCACCAGTTCAAGGCTAATTCTGAACACTTCATTTCATCTCTTGATTCCCTCTGTAATTCCACTAGTACTTGAGCTTGATTCAGAAATGAAAAATTGACCACACTCTCTATAGAATGTAACCACAAACAACCCTCAGTTTTAATTCTTGGGGGACCATCCTCATTTTATATTCTTGGGGGACTCAAAAACCCTCAGTTTAAAGTCTTGGGGGACTCAAAAACCTAAATCATAAACCCAGAACCAGAGATCAACCACATTAAGACTGTCAGTATAGTCTAGTATATAAGTATGATATAATAGTGTTATTTTATGGTCCTACTACTTATTGATAAATGATTTAGTGATTAAACCTCAGGGGAAGACTAATAGAATAGTTATACTCAAATAAAACTCACAATACTTGGATTTAAATGTGTGCTAGTGGTGGAAAATAGAAGAATGAAATATAGTTATAGCTTATATAAAGATAATATCAATTTATAAGGGCTTTATAATATATTTCTGAATGCTAATAATTGTATTGTAGTGGTTGTTTGAATTGTAGTAATTGAATGATGATAATAAACCGTCAAAATCCCTTCTTACTTATACCCAAATCCACTGGAGTGCACAGACCTTCAATCCAGATGATGTCACTGCTATCCCCGGCAATTACAGCACTGTGAGGGCTCATCACCTCCCCATGGCATCCACTTCAAGCAGTTTCAACACCCAGACCTCCAGTAAGGACCCTCCATCACTATTAATAATAACACAGAGTCATACCATAAATAGAAAACCCAGATAAAAGCGGATACCATAAAGAAACAGGTAAAATAAATAATCAAAAAGAGATTTAATGAAACTTAAAGCATATAAAGAAACAAATAAAATGTCCAAGCCCCCAATAACATCCCCAAGCATCCACATTAACCCAGAAACATCCTTCCAACCCATAAATCCGTGAATAACCATCCAAGGAAGTAATTTGAGTTGTCCAAACTGGGTGTATGCGCCTGATATAGGTGTCTATGCTTCTGTAGGTGTTGTGAGTCCACTGATTTCGTCCATATGACCTAAAATAAGCCGAAAAACAAAGTTTATAGGCTATTAAGGGGCTAAAACCCACTTATATACCTAAATATACATAATATACTGCATATTTCACTGAATATGAGATTTATGTATACATATAAGCTTATGTATGACAATAATTACTTCATATCACTTAAGATAAGTATATTATGACTCCATTACCACCTTAATAAGTATTATTAGGCCATGGATAAGCTATTTAAACTATTATAAATTATATAATAGAATAATAATTATATATATATATAATAAAATAATATATATTATTATTTTAACCTTATTTTTAAAATATAAGCTTAATATACTTAAGGTTATCTTATTTTAAACATAAGAAATACTCAGTCCTAAGGATATTTAGGCTGACACTCCCTCACCCCAAAAAAAACAATAAAAAAAATGTTAAGACATTTTAATTAAGACTAAGGAGTGAAATAATAAAATAAAAAAAATAATTTTTATAATACATATACTGAATGAACAGTATTATTTAGATTTAAATTTCTTCAAGAAATTTTTAAGATCAGAGATTTCATTTTCTGGAATCCACTGGTCATATTCACTTGATTTATTTTTAAATCTTAATAGATACTCAACTCCCTTTTCTTTAGTAAGGTGTCTCTTTTTAAGTATCTTTTCAATTTATGCCTTTTCAACTATTTCTTCAGGTTGCTGTTTATGCCTTCCTGATCTTCTTGGAAATAGAGCAGTATCATTAGAATGGTATGGTTTTATAAGAGAAATAGGAAATACTGGATGTTTTCTATCATAAGGTGCATATAGAATAACCTCAACAGCATTATTACCAACCATCTTTTTAACTACAAATGGTCCAATGAATGGATTTTTCAATTTAACATTACCATTTAAATTGAAATGTAGTGTTTAAATAAGGACTTCATCACCCTCTTTGAACATTTGTTCATTATGGGCTTTATCCCATCTTTTCATTTCATACTCAAAGGCCTTATTTATACATTCTTGAGCATGTTTTCTGCATAATTCCTGCATCTGAAGAAAAGATTTAGTACCTGGATGAATATCCAATCTAGGTAACTTATTAAGAGTTTTAGCAGGGGTATTAGGTACATAACCCAACCATAACTCAAATGGCTTTTTGCCAGTGACAGAATGTACTGTACTATTATATGCAAATTCCAAACCTGGGATAAGGGTTACCCAATCATGCGTGAATTTGTCATTGTCTTTAAAATTAAGACCAAAAGCACTATATTTTCCTATCATGTCTTCTAAGTTTTGTATCATTCTCTCTGCTAGCCCATCAGTTTGTGGATGGTGTGCTGTAGAAAGTTTTAATTGACACCCTGAAACATCCATAAGTGACGTCCAGAACTCAGAAGTAAATTTAGGATCTCTGTCAGAAACTATTGCTTTGGGGAAACCTGCTGTATTTAACATTTGTGTCCACCATAAAAAAGCTAAGTCCTTTGCAGAAACCTCTTTGTGGGTAGGAATAAATTTACACATCTTTGTAAATCTATCTACAATTACCCAGCAGGAGTTATAACTCTTATGCACTGCTATTGGCAAACCTGTTACAAAGTCCATGTTAATGATTTCCCATGGAGCTTTTGGTTGCTCAATTTGTTGTAATAAACCAGCTCTTTTTCCTGTTAATCTTTTAGATTTTTGACAAGAATCACATGTTTCAACATATTTCTGAACATCCTCAGACATGTTAATCCACCAAGCTGCGTTTTTTACTCTGGTTAATGTTTTATGGTAGTCAAAATGACCTGCTAATATATCATAATGACATATACTTAACATTAACTCCTTCATTGAAGGGGGAATTACAATTACATTACTTAATTTTTTCCTGTAATATATAAAACCATCCTCAATGGAAAATTTTCCTTTTTCTAATGCCTCTTTATACTTAATTGGTAATGTTTTTATTAAAACATTCATTGAAGCATTAGATGGATCATTTAATATTGTAGTTGATTTACTTAAGTAAGGATCTGAATTATAATTATCAAGAATTGATTGCATAAATTCATCCTCAAGATCTACAATATAAATGCCATAAATGTTAATAATATCTGACTCAGGAACATAAGCAGGATTATCATCATTATTTGGCAGAGGTACTCTAGATAACAGATCTACATTAGAGTGCAAGGTTCCTGTTCTATGTGTAATAGTCATCCGTCCTCTGTATTCTTGTACAGCTAATTGCCATCTAAACATGTGTCTATTAGGAGTTTTCATGTTTAAGAGTGACTTAACTGCACTACAGTCACTTATTAACTCAAATTTTTGGTCTTCAAGGTAATAATGTAGCTTTTCAAGAGCCCATACTACTGCCAAACATTCAAGTTGAGTAGCACCATATTTCAATTCACCACTTCACAGAGTACGTGAAATATAGCAGATTACTACTTCTGACATTTTACCTTCAATAAGTTGTTTTTGATGTAAAGCAGCACCCAGTCCAATAAAACTTGAATCTGTATATAATACAAAAGGTAATTGGAAATCTGGTAATCCCAAGATAGGTGCTGTCATTAACCATTCTTTCAACTTATTAAAAGCTTGTTGTCTTTCATTATTCCAAATGAAAGCTTCTGATTTCTTTATCAGTGAGGTCAGTGGTGCAGCAATTGATTGGTAGTTTTTAATATATTGTCTATAATAACCACACATTCCAAGAAAAGATTGTACATCCTTCACATTTTGAGGAATGCCAATATTTTTATTTCAGCTACTTTATTTTGGTCTACACATATTTGTAAGCCAGATACAATATGACCAAGCACTTTTAAAGATTCAAACCCACATTTACATTTTTTAATGCAAGGGTCATTTTTATTTCATCCATTTTCTGAAATACTTTCCTTAAATGGATTAAGTGTTCATCAAATGTTTTAGAGAACACTATGATGTCATCAATGTATACCATTAACCATCCCTCAATCATTTCATTATGGAATGTTATATCCATTAACTTCTGAAATACTGATGGAGCATTTTTTGGTCCAAATGGCATTCTGACATACCTATAAATTCACATGTGTGTTGTTATCAACAAAAAGTTCTGTGAATTCTTTTCAACAGGAATTTGATGGTACCCTTTATTTCCATCTCGGCAACTTATATATTTAGCACCTTTAAGGGTAGCATGTATAGAGGCAATCCTTGGCAAGGGATAAATATCATCTACTGTAAATGTATTTAATGCTCTATAATCACCGCACAGTCTTGCTTTATCTTGTTCATAAGAAATTAGCACTGGTGATATTACACAATATTTTGGTGTAGTTTCAACCTTCTCAAGAATGTTAATTTTTAATAACATCTTAATATTATCCTCTATGTCTTTCCTCTTCATTGGTGAAGCAGGGTATGGTTTCTTTTTAAGACTAGCAGGAATATTATCCATATCACAGGTTAAACTAATTTTCATTTCATGTTCTTTTACAAGGCCAAGTTCATTTGTACCATGTGCAAAAGCCATCGGAAAAGCTTTAATTAATTCCAAAATATTATCTTTCTCAGTTTCACTTATCTGAGTGCCAAATGATGCTTTTGAAATTTCTGTTTCCAGAAGTTCCATCTCATTGGATTCTCTTCCTTTAGACGGGGAATTTGTTACTGACTCAATGTGTAAGACTGTGTTAAAAGAATTTATTTTAAATTTCCTTTTACCATTCATGCCAATTGTAAAATTGTTATTAGCAGGGTCTAATTTTACACCAAATTTAGTCAGAATATCATTTCCAATGATAAAACAGTTACTACAATTAGTATTATCCATTACTACAAAGTCACAAGTTACCCTTACATAACCATGTTGGTGTTTAAAGAAAACAGCAGCTTTGTATTTACCAATGGGGTGTAGTAATGATCCAAAACCTCTCCAATTTTTATTCTGAAGTGGTTCAAGCTTAAACTTATATTCACTATCAATTTTCTGTAATGTATTAGTTAAAACAACTGAACTAGCAGCTCCTGTGTCCAATACTATATTAACATTTTCACCAGAAATGATAGCTGGAACCGTGATAGGTGTCATTCTAAAGTTATCAGCTTGTATATCCTTAATGATTTCAGCATCCTCAAAATTCATTAAAGATTCATTTGAGTCCATATTTAATATTGGATTTTCAAAGATGGACAAATCATCTTCCAACATACAGACTTCATTTTCATCACTATATGAGATATTGCTGTCATAATCACTTGATTCTTTACTTTTTTCAGTTTCAGTTTCAGATTCACATTGATTTTCAACAATATTTATGTTTTTCTCACATTTGTGACCTTTGACCCAAGGTTTGTTACACTTATAACAAGTATTTGTTTCATACTTTTTAGGTACTACAGGTGCAGTAGGTTTTTTCTGCTTCTCCTGAAGTGTTTTTGAATTCTGAGTTTTTACAGATTCAACATTTTGCTTATAAGTGGAATACCTTGATTCATACTTATGGTTTAATAATATTTCATTGCAAATATTAATAAAGTCAGAATATTCAGTAACATTTAATGTTCTAGCTACAACAATGTCTCTGACAGATATAGGTAATTTGTATATTATCTTATCTTTCCATAAGTTTAAATCCATATGAGGCTCAATGGCTTTTAATATTTTGTTTAAATTCGTTAAAAATACCATAGGTTTGTCACCATTCAACGGATTATATCTAGTCTTCTCATACAGTCTCTGCTGAGTAAGCCTGAATTTAGAACCTCCAAATTGTTTTTCAATAAGTTGTTTCCATTCAGCCCAAGAGTAGTCTCTACCCTCACTTAAGACAGCTTCAAACCATAATAAAGCAACATCCTTAAATAAAGAAATTAATTTTGATGTTATCTCTTCATCTGGTAACTTATATGAGAATTTCAAGTTGTCAATTCTTTGAATAAAATGTTTCCAATCAGAGCTGGCTTCCCCATCATAAGTTGGGTACTGATCTATCTTAGGCCAGTTTTTCTGATTGGATTTTATCTCACTAATCTTAGGTAAATTCAACAACTCATTCACTTTTGATAAATGGTCTTGTATTTCTTCCTGCACGGATTTGTGACTTACATTTTCAGATTTGACACTACCACCAGATGGATTTAATTGTGGTGGTACAGGGAAGGAATGAGATTCACTTTTGCCAATGAAAGGATTATTATTATATTGATTATACTTATGATTATCCTGGTTCATCAGTAGATTGGCAGTTTCAATCTCAACTTTAGTTAATCTTTGTAGCAACTCAGAGACACTTTGATTTGTCTGGGCAAAAGATAACTTTGTTCTTGATTCAGTTTTTAATAAATGTGTTTCATATAATTTTTCTAACTCACAAAATTTGTTTGAAAGGTCATTATATTTATTACTCAATGAATCATATTTAAGAGTTAGGGACAAATGTTCTTTCTCTAATTCTTTATTACGTGTTTCTAATTGAGAAATGTTCAATGTCAAGGATGAAATTGTATCACTAGTGAGCTTAACTGTCTGTTCCTCACAATCAGTCATTCTATTCCACAATGCTGAAACAATTCTATGGACAGTTGGATTATTGTTAAAATATTCCATGTCCTCCTTTTCAATTCTCTCACTCTCCTGTGAACTTCTCATCTCACTAGTAGGTGGTTGCAACTGAGGATTAACTGTATTATCATTTTATATAGTACTGTTATTATGGACAAAAGACAAGTCAGGTGTATCTACTCTAAAACCCAAATTTCTTAAATCCTCCTCTATTTTTTGTACAGATTTAACATCAATAGAATTACCTATATTGTAATTATCAGTATTATGTCTAATCTGAGAGGGTAAGTTACTTACCAAGGGATGGTTGCTAGTCCTGATTTTTGACGCTTTTTTCCCTTGTAAGGGTGAGCTGAGGAAGTCAGATGAGGGGGTGGATCCCTGTTGCAACTGTGGCTTGTCCACTGTTGGTGAAACCAGTCCCATTTCCATTTGTCTACCAGGATTTTCTCCTGGGAGTGAGTGGACCCTCCTTGGGTAGGGGGTTGCTGATTTGATTGACTGGGTTGGCCTCCCTTTAATTCTGCCATTGCCTGATTCATCTGCTGAAACCCTACCTTGCAGTTGTTTTGCAACTGCTCTACTTCTTTGAACATGAGAGATTTTTATTCCTCCAACTTCAGAACCTGTTTGGCCAGGTGGGACAGTTGATCCTGAAGAGGAGGAGACGTCTTTTTTATAGTTATCTTTTTTAAGAGGGCGTCCTTTTCCTCTATACTCATGCTTTCTGGCTGGGGGTACTGTTGTCCCTCCATGGTGATGTCCTGGAAAGTTTTTGTTAGCTTTGGACCTGGTATTATAAGCAGGCTTTTCACTTACACTATCCTGGGGAGCACTCATATTGTTCAGAATGACAATATTTTACGTCTTCAAAAGGAAAAAAACTCTATGGAATTAGTAGACAAATAATATTAGCAATTATATTACTAATAAAAAAGCAATGGAGCTTACCCTGAATTTGTATCTTTATTTATTTAAATAAAATATAAGAAAAATTCGAAAAAATCTGTTAATAATATAATAATAATTTTAACTAGACCTCTATAAGGGTGAATAATTAGCTTACCAAGCTTTAGCCAAATACCAATTTAATTGGGTGTTATATTAATGTCCAAATACCAAGTGAAATTGGGTTTATATTGGGTACAGTTACTACTGTAAATATCTAATTTTTATGATAAAAAATTAGTAAAATTATTTTAAGGGTTCTTTTCCGCAATCAATGAGTTATGATGACCCACTAATATGCAGCAGACCCAAATATTTGGTTAATTTTGAGCCGTACTAAGGTAAAAATCACGTCCCAAGGCTTATACTAAATAATAAGTAAAATATAAGGAAAGACCCCCAATTGTCAGTATAGTCTAGTATATAAGTATGATATAATAGTGTTATTTTATGGTCCTACTACTTATTGATAAATGATTTAGTTATTAAACCTCAGGGGAAGACTAATAGAATAGTTATACTCAAATAAAACTAACAATACTTGGATTTAAATGCGTGCTACTGGTGGAAAATAGAAGAATAAAATATAGTTATAGCTTATATAAAGATAATATCAATTTATAAGGGCTTTATAATATATTTCTGAATGCTAATAATTGTATTGTAGTGGTTGTTTGAATTTTAGTAATTGAATGATGATAATAAACCGTCAAAATCCCTTCTTACTTATACCCAAATCCACTGGAGTGCACAGACCTTCAATCCAGATGATGTCACTGCTATCCCCGGCAATTACAGCACTGTGAGGGCTCATCATACCATAAAGAAACAGGTAAAATAAATAATCAAAAAGAGATTTAATGAAACTAAAAGCATATAAGGAAACAAATAAAATGTCCAAGACCCCAATAACATCCCCAAGCATCCACATTAACCCAGAAACATCCTTCCAACCCATAAATCCGTGAATAACCATCCAAGGAAGTAATTTGAGTTGTCCAAACTGGGTGTATGCGCCTGATATAGGTGTCTATGCTTCTGTAGGTGTTGTGAGTCCACTGATTTCGTCCATATGACCTAAAATAAGCAGAAAAACAAATTTTATAGGCTATTAAGGGGCTAAAACCCACTTATATACCTAAATATACATAATATACTGCATATTTCACTGAATATGAGATTTATGTATACATATAAGCTTATGTATGACAATAATTACTTCATATCACTTAAGATAAGTATATTATGACTCTATTACCACCTTAATAAGTATTATTAGGCCATGGATAAGCTATTTAAACTATTATAAATTATATAATAGAATAATAATTATATATATATATAATAAAATAATATATATTATTATTTTAACCTTATTTTTAAGATATAAGCTTAATCTACATAAGGTTATCTTATTTTAAACATAAGAAATACTCAGTCCTAAGGATATTTAGGCTGTCAAAGACACAGAGAAAAAACTAACATTCTGGGGTAATTGTGAATAGAGCTGCCAGCCCATCAATTACACCCAAAATTGCCTTTGCTAAATTCTGAGGCTCCCCATGTGGATACCCTCTGCCAATTTTTCAAACCAATTCCAACAACAAAAACCCATTCCTCAGTTTATAGTCTTGGGGGACTACACCGTCAAACAATTCTCAGTTTAAAGTCTTGGTGGACTACACAGTGTTCAGTTTAAAGTCTTGATGGACTATTCTTGAAACTCTTTAAAACCAGCCAGTTTAAAGTCTTGCAAGACTACCAGAATTTTGCATAAAATAGACTCAACCAATTTCATACAGAATACACCTACAGCCAACCTTCTGAACTTCCACCTTCACTTCATCATCTACCCATCACTGACAAATAATCTCCTTCTTATCTCTTTCCATCATCTTTTCTCACCACAGATCATGGCTGGATCCCCTGATTTCGACCCCTCCAATCTTCCTTGCTTCACTGCTCCCAAGAACTATGCCTGCAAACAGTGCATCTACATGTGCAGACCTTGCACATTCACTCTTCCAACTCCTGAAGCCAAATTCTAAAACAGGGCCTGTGATTCTTGCTACTCCAAAAAGAAGAAATGTGACAGAGATGCTAACTACCCTATTCCTCCTCCTCCATCTTCTCATAAATACCTCTTTAAATCCCCTACCAGATCTTCAGAGCTTGGTCCAGCCTCTTCATCTTTATCTTCAGCACCATCCTGAAGATCCCAGAACTCAGTTTCCAGAACTCTCCTCAAAAGTCCTCCTTTAACTCCCCAAGAGACAGCTATTATCTCTGCTAATTTAGCTCCAAAAGCTTCAAAAACAGCTCCTAGGCTGCTAGACCGTCTCCAGGCAGCACCACCAAAGTTGGGCGGCCTGCCAGGCTCACTAGACAGTGAAAATCAGGCTCAAAACTTCCAAAAACAACCAGAAAACAGCCAAATTCCTTCAATCAACAAAAAAACTCAACGCAGCCACCTCCCACTGCTCCCAGAGCAATGCAGCTAACCTTTCTAAGGTCCAAAACTCCAAAATTTCACATACTTCTTGAGACCTTTTAGAGGACCCCAGGAAGACACCAGAGCACCCAACACTGCACCGAAACAGCAACTTCTCCCTCAGTTACAGCAACAAAACTACACCTCTCCTCTGCCAGCCAACTATTATTCTGACAGTTCCATTCCTTCATGAGCTCCATCCAGAAGAGATAAATCCACTTCCAGATCATCCTCTCCTGCCCCATCTTATAACAACCCTGGTACTCCATCACCAACACCTCATCCAACTGAATCAAGCAGAAATATTAACAACAGCAACAGCAGACCTGCTGCTCCAAGTAGGCCCCAGGAACATCAGCCTCCTAGTTAACCTTCTCAAAACCTATCAGAAGTAGACCAAGAGAATCCATATCTTTCCCTGATTGATCCACCTACTATCACCATTCCAAAATCTTCAGAAGCCCAAATTCTGGCCGCTTACAAATTTGATGTGCTTCCAACTGTAAGTACCACATTAATTCATCCAATTTCTTCAAAAAAAATAATTACTGATTCAATTCTTTTTGTCTAGTTGGTACCCCTTCTCCTGAATCTACTATTGGAGTTGGAAAACCTCTAGAAACTTTTTTGACCCTGGATTATTTAGACTTGAAATAACACCTAAGCACCATCTGTTCAAACATGCTGAAAGCCTTTGCCCTCAATGGACCTTTAAATGACTTTGAGAAAACCTTGAGGAAAAAACTATTCGACAACCACTGGAAGATGTCTAGGATCATTAAGAACACCTTCAAACAGTCAATTCCTGCCTCTTCTTCTTCCTCTTCTGAACTTCCATCTAAACCCATTCCTGCCCATTATAATCCATATAATCTCTCCAGCAGGATGCACTTCAAAGAACACAGTGCTTCCTACAACCCCAACTAAAAACAAAATTGAAATCATAACCCGGACCAGCCTCCAGAAACCTCATCATCCAGACATTGAGCTCCTGCAAAAATATTAAAAACATAATAATAAATTAATAAATAAAATTAATAACTTAAAATTCTAAAATTTATTTTTTAAAAAATTCTACTATTATAGCATTCTACTAACATACTAAATTTAAAAATTGATAAATAAAATAAAAATAAATGAAATAAAACAAATGGTAAAAAAAAATACAAATGGTATCCCCCAGTCAATTGATGAGCTGATCCCCTGATACCTTGCCCACATCCAAGTGCACCTTGATGTGGATACACCTTAAATAATTTAAATGATTTGAAATAAGAATCATAAATTAAGGGTAATAATTAGAATAAAAAATAAAAAATGACATTAATGAAAATAAAAATAAAATAAAATGAAATGATAAAACAGCATTGCCTGGCCAATTGATGAGCCTTTCCCCACCAATGCTTTCCCACATCCAGGTGACCATGATGTGGTAACACCCTATATTTTTGATTTTAAAATTTTAACAACCCCCATAAAAAAATTAAAAGAAAAAAAGAGAAAAAAGAAAATAATCTGAAACTACTATCTAGCAAAATCATAACTCAAAAAAATCAAAGAAAGTCCAGCTCCATGGATGTTCCAGATTAAGAGAAGGTCCAGTAAGAGAAAGTTCAGTCCTTAGAAATGATCACTGGGTGGGATATATCCAGTATGTAAAAATAATGGGAGACCACCATTGGTCCACCACCAACCCAAAAAAACCAAAGATAAAGAAGCCAGTCCCATACCAGTTTAAAGTCATAGTGGACTTGAAACCTGAATAATAAACAACAAAACTAGAATTCAACTAGGAAAAACAAAAGACTTAAGAAAGATATTCTGTGGTAACTGTTCTCCAGAGCAGCCAGCTAATCAATAACCCCCACACTTGCTGAAAAAAAATCTACAAGCCCCCATGGGTACCTTCTAACAAAAACACAACATCCAACACAATAAACCAAAACCAATTAGAGTAAAGAGTCCAGCACTTGAGAACCAAAGGAAATTCCAGTTTAAAGTCATAGAGGACAAAAACCTGTGAAAAGAAACAAATACTAGGGTTCAACCAAATTAAAAGAAAGGGTTGGAAACAGAAAATCTGGGGTAACTGTTCTACAGAGCAGCCAGCGCATCAGTTACCCCTACACTTTCCAAGATCAAATCTAGAAGCCCCACCCATGGGTACTATCTCACAACAAGTTTCCAACACAAAAGTTGCTCTACAACACCAAAAAAATTCCAAAATTTGAAGAATGTTCCATATTTCATCCTCATTGCGGAGTCAATCTTTCTTATATCTAGTGCCTCTGGGATAAAACCTCTTCACCTGATCTGCAGCCACTCTCTTCTTTAAGACTGCACAAACCAACTCTTCCAAAACATAAGAAACTCTAGACACTTGAGATCTGACTCTGTAAGGTCCATTCCATCTGTCAGCAAACAATTTTCCCCACAGACTCTCCAAACTTCTATTATACACCAAAACCAAACAACCAGGTTTCAAGGTATTCCTGAGTCTATGAGCCAACTTCTTGTCACAGTATCTGACAGATTGATTTCTAATCTTCATCATTCTAGAGTATTCCTTCTCTTGACATTCCTCTATACATTTAAACTTTTGCATCCTGTCACAGAGCAATTCTTCTGTTAAGTGCACTTCATCCCAATCAATTCCAAGATAAGAGACAGCATTCAAGTCCACTGGTAGAACAGCTTTCTGACCAAAAATTAACTCATAAGGAGAATAGAAAGTTGTCCTCTTCACAGTGACCCTATCAGCAAATAACACCAAGGGTAAATAATGCCTCCACTTTTCAGCACTATCCCCACACATCATTACCAAAGCATTCTTGATAACTTGATAGCCTCTTTCAACCATGCCTTCAGCTTCAGGATAATAAGGTGTAGCCACTCTAACTTTAGAAGCAACACTATCTGCAGCTTCTTTAAATTTTGCAACAAACTCTGGCCTGCCATCAACAGTCAACAACTTCATCAACCCATAACTATACATCCACTCCTTCTTCAAAAAGTCTGTCACATTCTTTGCAGTCAAAATAACCAGAGGAGCTGCCTCAACCCAACCAGACAAATTATCCCTGGCAACAATTAAGTATTTATATGTGCCCTCATTAATATAAACAGCATCCAGACTAAATATTTCAAAAACAGTTGTTTCTCCAGTAGCACAGCCGACCTTTTTAGGTTTCAAGTGACTTCTTCTTGGACATTCTTCACAAGATTGAACCCAACCCTGCACAGCCAACTTCATACCTGGCCACCAAAATCTGTCCGCTACTCTTCCAAAAGTCTCCCCAAAGACTCTATGACCAAGGTCTTCATGCAAAGACTTCAAAACCAATTCTTGACCTTTCTTCTGAGTCACAACCACTTGAGGAGTTGGATGTCTCCTCCTCATCAACCTCTTTCCTGACACATAAATTCCAGGACTCTTCTTCTTTATTGCCAATCAAGTATCATCATCACAACTATCTGGCCTCTCCAAGGTCAACAGATAATCCACCATAATAAACTAAAACCCAGAATGACTCCAGGTCTCATCGTCAAAATCCAACAAAACAACATCCAAGGGTACAACTCTTTCATCAAAATCACCAGCGTGAACATGAGCCAATTGACCAGCTCAACCAGGACACCAATCCTTAAATTTTGGCAAATCATTCTCTTTCCACTGAATCTTGTGAGAATCCAGTTCACTAACAAAAACACCATTTTCCAAATTTGAGCTTTCCCAAACAACAATTTTATCTTCATCAACAAAAACATACTGATCACCAGAATCAAGATCAGATCCATCCAGTTTAGCCTCTTAGGGAGGTTAGAAAAATTTTCAGCACCTTTTTTGCTGGCCCTAACCACTTGAACATCTTTATAAAACTCTTCAGCCTCAGAATCTTCATCTGTAGGTGGCCTCCTTGATAATCCATCTGGCATTGTAAAAGTTTTTCCTGGATTGTGTACCAGATCAAAACAAAAATGTTGAATAAATGCCACCCACCTAGTCATTGGAGCATTTGGATGAGTAGGTATATCGATAATCTGAACCAAAGATTTTGCATCCACCTGCAGCTCAAAATGCTGCTCCCATGAGACAGTCTGTAGCTTCTTTAAAGTTTTTGCTATGCCACACAATTCCAACTTAGGTTGAAAATACCTAGATTCCACCTCATTAAACACCACAGACTCATATTGTACTGGCCTGACCCTCCCAGTTTTATCTTCGTGAGACAAAACAGCACCAGCAGCAATATAGCTTGAGTCCACTTTCAGATAAATTTTTACAGAACCAACACCATAATCCAACTTGTGAAGAACAATATCTTCCCCCAAAACTTTTTTCAACTTCTAAAAAGCCTCTTCACACTCTTCAGTCCATTCCCAATCTTCATCTTTACTGGTCAACATCCTTCAAGGTGAAGCCTACAAAGAAAAATCCTCAATAAAAATCCTGACATATACACACACCCAAAAATCCCCTGACTTCAGTAGTATTTTTAGACCTTGTCCATGAATAAATTTTTTTAATCTTTTTCTTTTCCATAATCCTTCCCTCTTTACATACCACATGACACAGACATTTAAAATCAGGAACACAACAACAGAGTTTTGACCCTGAAATGGTCAAACCAGCCTCTTCAATCCTAAACAACACTCTCTCTAGAGTTCTTGCATATTCCCAAACAAACCTCCTTATGCCAGGGTTCTCTGTTAACACCTCATTACCATTATCTGTAGATGGTCCTTTAATTCCATAATCATCAATAAAAATACCCGCATGAGTAGGAACCTCATTCTGAAAAATCCAAGCCATCTGTGTTTGATATACTGCCACTGAATTAGTTGCTCCTTGAGGTAACCTAGTGAGCTGAATTCTTCCCAAAGGAATCTCAAAATTTTAAGAGGCCTTGAATCCGTATGAAGTTCCCTCTCATCATAACCACCCATAATATCACCCAAAACATAACACACCCTTCCAGCAAAAGCTTCAACAAAATCCTCTGCACTTGGTGGCATACCAGCATCCTTGATAGTGACTCTATTCAAGGCTCTAAGATCATGAACCACCCCCAACTTTCCATTCCGCTTCTTTACACTGAGAAAAGGACTTTAGTAACTGGATGTCGATTTTTTGTATAACCCAGTCCTGGCTCTTTCCCTAACAATCTCCATAAAATCCTCTCTGATAGCAGCTTGAATCGGAATAGGTTTGATTTGCCAAGCCTCATGAGAAACCACAGGAATCAAGTAAGCTTCCCCATAAGAGTGCTTCAACACACCTCTTTCCTCCTCAACAAAAGCCACAGCTTTTTCCCTTAGCACAATAACGTGCAACAACAAATTCTTTTCTTCTTCAGAAATCCACACATCAGGACCAAAATTAACAACTTTCAACCTTTCCACAGTCACCCTAGCCATCTCTACTAATTCAGGAAGATTCTTCACCAAATGAGTACAGTACGGATCTCTTGACAAAGGAGGTCTCTTCAAGGGCGGATTCAAACCCACAGGCATAATCTTCTGCGCTACCTTCTTTTAGTTTGCCACTCCACCTTCAACTTGAGGGATCTTCAGGAAATCTTCACCACAAAACCTAGAACAAAAATCAAGTGTTTCCCCATTGCTCACATGTGTGGCAAGGTAATGTTTTTGAAAGGTGTAGAAGAAACCCTAGCGGTTCAGAATTGGGAAGACTTACTTTTAAAAACCAATCTCACCACTCCAAAACATTTCCATAATTCCAAATCTTCATCTTCACTTCTGTCTTCCAAATTTCGAAATCTTGATTCATCGTCAGTATCAACTCTTTTAAAATTGTGCAGTTTATCCTCATGCTGGAGGCCCAAAAATTAATCATGATGATATTCTTTCTTCATAATTTTTTGCAGTTTAACATCATGCTAGAGACCCAAAAATTGATCTTGACAATCTTCACAAAAATATTTTGCATCTTCTTTCTTCATTATCTTCAGATTTTTTTCTCGATTTTCATGAATTATTTTGAAATTTTTATCTTCTTTTCTTGAGTTTTCTTCTGACCTACAAAAATAACCAGGGGTTTCCCCAATGCTCACAGGTGCGGCCCAGGTAATGTTTTTGAAAGGTGTAGAAGAAACCCTAGCGGTGCACAATTGGGAGGACTTACTTTTAGACCCCAATCTCACCACTCCAAAACTTTTCCGCATATCTTTCAATAAAGATATATAACCAATCTTCTTTTTCTTGCTTGAATTAAAAATAATTGAGATTCATGAGAGAGAAAAGAGACTTGATAAAAAACTTAATGAATACTTGCAGAGAAGAGAAACATTAAAAAGAGAAAGTTGAAAATCCACTTGGTATATCTCCAAGGGAGCTGACCTACTACAACCTGTGATTTACACATCTTGGGGAGAGATTGTAGCACTAGGATGACCAGCCCTACTCATTTTAAAAATAACAGACCCTCACTAGTGCCTGAGACACACCCCAAAAAACCAGAGAAAGCACCCACTTCTTTTCTTCTCCTACAACAATCCATCCACTGGCACATTGAAGATAAACCAGGCCTGGTCTCCAAACCATCCTCTCCAGGGGATGATAACCTCACCTGAATTCTCCTTTAATCTTCACCAGTCAACTAAAACTGATTCCCAAATCAAATTGATAATCAATTCTTTCCTGAAAATCCATCAAGAATTGCCCACCCAAAACAGCTTTAACTGTTCTCTTAGCAATATAAAAATGAACCTCACCTGAGGGTCCACCAACATCTAACTTCACAAATTCAAAAGTTCGAACCAATTCAGTGACATGGCCACCAATCCCTCTCAAATTCCCACCAATATCAGTTTTAATGGGGAGGCCCAAATGAGTAGCCTCAAACAAAGGAATCAGGGTTATCTGAGAGCTTGAATCCATCAATGCCCTTGCCTCCCTGCCATTTGGAGTGACATTGACATAACCCAGAGGAGCAGAAAAATGAGTTTCCAACCCCTCACCAAACTTTTCAGCAGAATCACTAATGTATTCCACTTCCCAAGAAGAAACTCTTCTCCTGGTCAACAACTTTTTCCATCTATCAGCCAACCCTGGACTGATAGCATACAATTCCACATAAGAAAGGGAAACCTGACCCTGATTCATCCTTTCAAGAAAAGAGTCCATAAAATTATTTTGACCAGAAACCACTGGCCTCTCAAAGTGAGCCCTTGGCTTCACTACCTTGGTCCTAGAAGCTTCTTGAGGACCAACACTACCAACAGATTTACCATCAACAGGAACAAAACCAGATCCCTCACCAGAACCTCTAACTCCAGCAGGCTTTGGCAATGAAGCCAAAGGGAAATCCTCCTTAGAGTCAGAACCAACCTCCATTGGCATTGGCTCACCATTTATGTCCAATGCACCAAAGCTAGGGGGGCCCATGTCAGCCATAACCTTCTGCATCTTGTACAGCTCCTTTTTCTGTACGTCTTCCTAGCTGCACTCAGCTTAGGATCCAAATTTGAAACCTTTGGCTTTGGTTGGGCCTGATAACTGCTCTTAGGCCCTCCCACCTTCCCTGTTTCCACATCATAAACATAAGCCAAGCGTTCTCCACTTAACTTTCCATCACAGGAATACTACTCCAAAACACCAAAGGAAGTAGAAAAAGAGACCTTATTGACCTCTTTTCCCTTTCCCTTGACCTCATCATCCTCCTTACCAGAAGACTTCCCCTGATCAGGAATCTCCTCAAACTTTGGCCTCCTTTGATTTAGACCACCCCATCTCCTGACCAAATCAACAGAAGCCTACCCCTCACTGGGCTTCACAAAAGAACCATCAGGGAACTTAAAAACCCTGCCATAAAATCCCACCTTTCCTTCAGAAACATCCCTCTTCAATGCCCAACAATCATTGGACCTGTGCCCCCTCCTGTTGCGATAAGAGCAGACCCAAGGATCACTCCTACCAGCCCTCCTATCCAAATCTCTAGGCTGAGAAGGTGTGTCAGCCTAGATATCCCTAGGAATGAGTATTTCCTATGCTTAAAATAAGATAACCTTAAGTAAATTAAGCTTATATCTTAAAAATAAGGTTGAAATAATAATATATATTATTATTATATATATATATATAATTATTATTATATTATACAACTTATAGTAGTTTAAATAGCTTATCCATAGCCTAATAATACTTATTAAGGTGTTAATGGAGTCATAATATACTTATCTTAAGTGATATGAAGTATTTATTGACATACATAAGCTTATATGTATACATAAATCTCATATTCAGTGAAATATGTAGTATATTATGTATATTTAGGTATATACGTGGGTTTTAGCCCCTTAATAGCCTATAAAATTTGTTTTTCTGCTTATTTTAGGTAATATGGACAAAATCAGTGGACTCACAATGCATACAGAAGCATAGACACCTATATCAGGAGCATACACCCAGTTTGGACAACTTAAATTACTTCCTTGGATGGTTATTCACGGATTTATGGGTTGGAAGGACATTTCTGGGTTAATTTGGATACTTGGGGATGTTATTGGGTGCTTGGACATTTTATTTGTTTCCTTTATATGCTTTTGGTTTCATTAAATCTCTTTTTGATTTCTTATTTTAACTGTTTCTTTATGGTATCTGCTTTTATCTGGATTTTCTATTTATGGTATAGATCTGTGTTATTATTAATAGTGATGGAGGGTCCTTACAGGAGGTCTGGGTGTTGAATCTGCTTGAAGTGGACGCCATGGGTAGGTGATGGGCCCTCACAGTGCTGTAATTGCCGGGGATAGCAGTGACATCATCTGGATTGAAGGTCTGTGCACTCCAGTGGATTTGGGTATAAGTAAGGAGGGATTTTGACGGTTATTTATCATCATTCAATTACTAAAATTCAAACAAACACTACAATACAATTATTAGCATTCAGAAATATATTATAAAGCCATTATAAATTGATATTATCTTTATATAAGCTATAACTATATTTTATTCATCTATTTTCCACCACTAGCACGCAATTAAATCCAAGTATTGTGAGTTTTATTTGAGTATAACTATTTTATTAGTCTTCCCCTGAGGTTTAATCACTAAATCATTTGTCAATAAGTAGTAGGACCATAAATAAACACTATTATATCATACTTATATACTAGACTATACTGACAAGGTGCCTTATTGACCTTTTTAGCCTTCTGAACAAAAACATGCGGCTGCTTTGTGAGATCAGCCAACTGCTCCACCACTGGATCCCTCTCCTGTTTGGGAACCTGCACCATATTATTCTTCTCCTTCTTCACCCTAACTTCCTCTTCAGCCAAAGCCTCACTGACTTTGCTGACATATTTGGCACACCCCTCCTGATAGGTGTCCACAGCCAATAACTTCAAATGGGCCTCAACAGCCTCCTTCACCTTATCCAAGGCAGGCAACTTCTGGTCCCCATAAGAAAGAGTCTTCATCAAGTCCTTCCTTGAAAGCTCCTTCAACAAATTCATCCTGACATCTCTAGCCAAAGCAGACCAAAAAACATCTTTGGCAGGATTTTCATGTGCCAGCTCCTCTACTTTCACCAAGTATTCCACCACAGGATCAAACTGTAGCAGAAACTTTCTGTAACTATGCAAGTTACCAACACCACCATAAGATTGCCATTCACTGTGAACCTTGTTCAGATCCACCATAGTGAACCTGACACCCCATCTATCTACCATCTCCCTACACAATAACTTCCAATCCCTCTTCTTGTAGCCAGACATGGCCACAATCTCCTTCTCTACTGCCCTATCACCAATGAAGAAGATAATCTGCTTCACCATGTCCAGGTAGGAATCACCATCCACTCCAGCAGCAGTTTCATACTTCTCCAGAAACCACTTGACATCCTCCCCATTAAACTTGGTACCATCACAAGTTTTAATCCTAACACACTCCTTGACCATCACAGAAAGAGGCCCAACTCCCCCACTGACAGTCACCACAGGAATAGAGGAACCAGAAGCCATTCCTCCAGACCAAAACACCAAAAAGAGCCAGCCAAAGAAAACAGTGTTTCTAAAGAATTAGCAAGTTCTACCCCACGTTTGACACCAGAAATGTAGACAATCCTATAGTACTAGCTATAGGCCTTGACCAAGGGAGTTGGAGAAAAACCAAAGAGAAAATCCCCTGTCCCTTTAGAAAAATAGAGTGAGATTTACTTGCTAAAGTAAGTTGGTTCCTGTTTGCTAAAGCCCCTTTTTCAACACACTTGACTGCTTGATTAGCCAAGAAATTAGTCCCCAGACAGACTACCAGACCAAAGAACTGTAATCTAGACAAATGTCCACACCAGAGAAAGCAAAGATACTTGATGTAGGCTGCAAATCCTCACCAGAGACAGCAATAATACTTGATATAGCTTGCAAGACTATACCAGAGAACCTGTTGCTAAAGTTGAGTTAAATGAAGAACTAACGTTGCAACCAACGCAGCCAATTGTGGCCAAAAACAGTGAAAACTGAGTGAGGAACAAGGATATCACCTCTGGATGGTTGTATGATAATTAAAGTTGCCTAAAACTGTCTTATTCACTATGTTCATACAGACCACTATCTAAGAGCCCATGCACACCAACAAATTTGGCACCTGTACCAGCCAAATTGAATAAAAACCCTCCAGAAGCGCTCCCGAACCTTCTAAAACAGAGGCGGGTGGTCGGCCCAATGTCGGAGATGCTGCCTAAAGTGGCCTGGCCTCCCTGAAGCCAGAAAACCAATAAAAACACCTAATATACATAAAAAAAATTACTACAACTACTAAAACCCTTAAAACACAAAATTACGCTATAACAACGTTGAGACATTAAATATAGAGCTAAATTAGCCCTATCTAATGGTACTAAGTACTTAACCCTAAGACTTAAGTTTAGCCCATAAAACACAAAAAACAAAATTAAATAGGTATCTTTTGTAACTGAAAAATGAGGAAATGACCCCTTAAAACTTAGAATATGAAAAATATTATCAAAACATGAAATATAGAGAAAAACCGGGGCTATACAATGATAGTATCCACATACCCACAGTCCCAATATTCACGGAATAAATCCAGAAAAACATACAATTCTTTAACAGATGCCAATTAAGACATGCACAAACAGCGCCAAACAACACAACAAAGGCCCCTGCCAATTTTGGAAGACCACAACGTGAAATCCCCATTCAAAAATAACCAAAATTGACTGAGAAACCACCAAAAAACCCAAAAAAGGGTGTGAGATGTTGGGTAACTACATGCAATCCATGGCAGGCGCTTTCAAAGGTAAATCCTTGACTAATTTAGGGGAATTTAAGCATGGTAGTGAATTTAGGCGCCAAAAATGAGGTTATTAATGAAATTAGTGCATATAAAGAGGGTCAATGCATTTATAATTAAGCTAGGAAACTAAATAAGCGCCTGTCGCCTTTTTTAGTGTGTTTCCCCTCAGTGGGTGTAGAATGTGGGGTAATTATAGTGTGAAAAAGATAAATTTTCTAAAAATGAAGCTATTCACATGGGAAAACTTCAGGCAGTATGTGGCCAGTACACAGAAGCCATTTCTGGCATAAAAAACACCAAATTTGAAAAGTGTTATTTTTATGCATTTGAGTAGCCAAATCAATAGTCCTAATAAACACAAATTGATCTGTCAAAGCGTATTTTTATTATTATTTAATTTATAGCGCATATAATCAACTTTTAAGTGATTTAAAGCCCATTTCTTGTTTTTTAAATAAAACAATGAAAACAACAGCTTTAAGTGTACTTAAAATTATGTAGCCTTATATTTAAAGATCTTAATATTACCCTTACATATTCAAACTTAATATTAGGGGGTATCAAAGTTAGAAATCTTCCATTTTAAAATACCTCTTTTATCCACCACATCAACAATGATTAGTTTTTCATATATGTCATATTGTGCTTCTAAAAAAACTTTTTACTGAGATATAATGTCAACTATGTAACTTTTTTTTGTGTTGTTAAATACCTTATAAATAATTACAAATTTCTAACTTTGATATCTTCTATTAATTACATAAGACTTGTAAAATGTGGATATATGCATGTATATAAGGTGTTATAATGGCATATTTTGTATATTTTCATAATTTTACTTATGTATAATATTTGTGTACTCTAATTTATTGCTCCCATGCATAGTCCATATGTTTAACATAACTTATAAGTACTTTTTACTCAGTCCAGGTGATATCCAGGCTAAAAGAAACAGACAATCTAGGGTAACTGTTGAAAGAGCAGCCAGCCCATCAGTTACCCCCACACTTGCCAAAAAAAAATTTAGATGCCCCACCCATGGGTACCTTCTTACAAAAAAGTTTCCAACAAAACAGATGCACAGCATCACTGAAATTCAATTTTAAAGAATGATCCATAGTTTATCTTCATTGAGGAGTCAATCATCTTCACATCTAGTGCCTCTTGGGTAAAATCTCTTCACTTTATCAGCAGCCACTCTCTTATTTAAGACTGCTTTATCTAAATCCTCCAAAACATAAGAGCCTCCAGACACCTGAGATCTGACTCTGTAATGTCCATTCCATCTGTCAGAAAACATATTTCCCCACTGACTCTCCAAACTTCTATTATACACCAAAACTAAACAACCAGGTTTCAAAAGATTCCTGAGTCTATGAGCCAACTTCTTGTCTCATTATCTGACTAATTGATTTCTTATCTTCATCATTATAGAGTATGCTTTCTCTTGACATTCTTATCTACATTTTAATTATTGCAGCCTGGCACAGAGCAAATCTAAAGTAAAGCACACATCATCCCAATCAATTCCAATATAAGAGACAGCTTCCAAATCTACTGGCAGAACAGCTTTCTGCCCAAACCTTAATTCATAAGGGGAATATCCAGTTGTTCATTTTACAGTGACCCTATCAGCAAATAACACTAAGGGTAAATAATACCTCCAATTTTAAGCACTATCTACACACATCCTTACCAAAGCATTCTTGATAACTTGATTTCCTCTTTCAATCATGCCTTCAGCTTCTGGATAATAAGTTGTAGCCTTTCTGACTTTATAGCCAATACTTGCCACAGCTTCTTTAAATTCAGCACCAAACTATGGCCCACCATCAACAGTCACCAACTTCATCAACCCATACCTAAATACTCATTCTTTCTTCAAAAACTCTGCCACATTTTTGGCAGTCAAATTAAACAGAGGCACTGCCTCAACCCAACCAGACAAATAATCCCTGGAAAAAATCAAGTATTTATACCTGACCTCCTTGATATGGACAGCATCCAAACTGACTCTTCCAAACACAGTTGATTCACCAGTAGCATGGCCAACATTTTTAGGTTTCAAGTGACTTCTTCTTTTACATTCTTTACAAGATTGAATCCAACTCTGTACAGACAACTTCATACCTGGCCACCAAAATCTGTCTGCTACTCTTCTATAAGTCTCCACAACGCCTCTTTGACCACTTTCTTCATGCAAAGACTTCAACACCAACTATTGAACCTTCTTCTGAGTCAACACTACTTGAGGATTTGGATGTCTCCTCCTCATTAACCTTCTTCCAGATACAAAGATGCCAGGACTCTTCTTCTTGATTGCCACCCAAGTATCATCATCACAAATATCTGGCCTCTCCAAGGTTGACAGATATTCAACCAAAATAAAATAAAACCCAGTCTGAACCCAGGTCTCATCTTCAAAATCAATCAAAACCACATCCAAGGGTACAACCCTGTCATCAAAATCTCCAGTGTACAAATGAGCAAAGCAACCAGCCCATCCAGGACACCAATCCCTAAACTATGGTACATCCTATTCCTTCCACTGAATTTTAAGAGAATCCAGTTCACCAATAATAACACCATTTTCCAATTTTTAAACATGCCAAATAACAGACCCATCTTCATTAACAAAAACATCCTGATCACCAGAATCAAGATTGGATCCAGACAGTTTAACCTCTTGGTGGAGGAGAGAACAATCATCCAGTTTAGCATCATGGGGGAGGAGAGAAAATTAATCCAGTTTAGCCTCATGTGGGAGGAGAGAACAATCATCCAGTTTAGCTTCATGGGGGAGTAGATAACAATCATCCAGTTTAGCCTCATGGGGGGGGAGAGAAAAATCATCCAGTTTAGCATCATTGGGGAGGAGAGAAAAATTATCCAGTTTAGCCCCATGGGAGAGAAGAGAACAATCTTCCAGTTTAGCCTCATGGGAGAGGAGAGAACAATCATCTAGTCTAGACTCATGGGGTAGGCAAGAACAATCTTCAGCACCCTTTGTGCTGGCCCTAACCACTGGAACATCTCAATCAAATTCCTCTTAGTCTGAATCTTCATCCGTGCTTCCATCTTCTAAATCTTCAAATCTTGATTCATGTTCTGAATCACATCTTCTAAAATTGTGCAATTTATCCTCATGCTGGAGGCCCAAAAATTGATCTTGATGATCTTCTTTCTTCAAAATTTTATGCAGTATAAAATCATGGCAGAGGCCCAAAAATTGATCTTGCTGATCTTCTTTCTGCAAAAACTTGTGCAGTTTAACCTCATGCTGGAGGCCCAAAAATTTATCTTGAATATCTTCAAAAAAATAATTCTTTTCTTCTTTCTTGATTATCTTCAGTTTTTTTTCTTTATTTTCTTCAGTTATCTTGAAATTTTTATTTTTTTTTCTTGATTTTTCTTCTATCCTACGAAAATAACCAGGAGTTCCCCAATGCTCACAGACGTGGCCAAGGTAATGTTTTTGAAAGGTGCAGAAGAGACCCTAGCAGTGCACAATTTGGAGGAGTTACTTTTAGACCCCAATCTCACCACTCCACATCTTTCATGCATATCTTTCAATAAAGATATATAACCAATCTTCTTTATTGAACTTGAGTTTAAAGTAATTGAGAATCTTGAGAGAGAAAAGATACTTGATAAAAAATTTAGAATACTTGCAGAGAAGAGAAACATTAAAAAGAGAAAGTTGAAAATACACTTGGTATGTCTCCAAGGAAGCTGACCTACTACAACCTGGGATTCCCTCATCTTGGGGAGAGGTTGTAGCACTTGGACATTCAGAACTCATCACTCTAAAAAAGACAGACTCTCACTAGAGCCTGAGACACACTCCAAAAAATCAGAGGCTGCACTTACATCCCTTCTTTTCCTAAAAAAATTCCTGCACTGGCACATTGAAGACAAGCCAAGCCTGGTCTCCCAACCATCATCTCCAGGAGATGACAGCCTCATGTGAATTCTCCTTTCATCTTCACCATTCAACTCCAAACTGATTTCTATAACAAACTCACCACAGAAAAAATGGGGGGTATCACTAGCAATACCCCTTTCTTGAACTCCATTGAGCCACTAATCTATGCCTGAATTATGCACACATCATCACCATGTTGGAAATTTTTTGGCCTTACATTTAGTCAGATATTTGTCACAAATTGAGCTCAAGATGAACCTACATTGATCACCGTTTGATCTTGAAAAATCCTAATTTGATCATGAGTTGAACTCCCTTTGATCTCACTTTGATCTAACATAAGCTTTCACCACGGGAAATCTAGGGGTGAATTGCTAGCAATCCCCTCTCTTGAAATTTAGAGTGTCTCTTAAATATGCCATGTTTATGAATACTTTATAAACATAAGTAAATTTGAGTTTGATTTACATTTATTCTCAGATTGATTATAGACAGAGTATCAACTGGTTCCAAATTATGCACAAGTTGATCCTCCAGAACTTGATTTTGGTCCTCTGATAAGCACAAATTGAGCACAAATTGATCTAACCTAAGCTTATGCATATATAATAATTCAGGATACTTGCTCTATTAAATTTGATAATAAAATAAAATATTGATGAATTTATATAAAAAAATTATTATGTAAGATATTAAATTATAAATTTAGGAATCATAGGAGGGCACGTAATAGAACTTAATTATACTATGTGACACCTTAATACTGTATCACGCATTTTGAAACATTTAAAACAAAATGAGTCATGATGGGCAATGAAATCGCTTGGACAGACACTTTCAAAATTAATACTGACCATAATACACAAGTATGAAACCTTGGCATCTATCCAATAAATGATTTTCCTTCTGATAAATGGATTTTTCTCAGTTACTCCCTGCTAAAAAGTGTCCTTCTGAGGTTTGTCTGACCTTCAGGGGGGTAATTTGGCCACATCACACTACTTCTATTTCCATGATTGACCAAAACATCATCCTCATTCCCATCTAAATAGTTGATCTCATCTGACTGTGGCTGATCAAAGGGGTCCACCACAAGTTTAGCCAAAATTTTGGTGAACACTTTTTTGATGGATAGTGACTAACTGGTGCTTTCCGAAATTGTCCACCTCAAGTTAGGATAAACTTCAGGAGGATAAATTTATTATGAATACCAAATTAACTGAAGAATACTTTTGCCCTAGCTACTCTGAATCATAAAAGTGTCCAACTGAGGTTTAGCGATAATTCAGGTAGACACTTTTGGAAAGGCACAGTCTGATGGGTTTAATATCTATATATGGCAATAAGTATCAGTTTTTTATCAACATGGAACTAGAATTTATTTAATATGGCCAAAGTGTCCACCTGAAGTTTGGCCAAAATACAGGTGGAAATTTTTATGAGGATTACTTGATGAAATGAAGAAGACTTGCAATTACTTTCCATCATAAAATTTTCAAACTTAAGTTTATCAAAAATTGTGGTGACACTTTTGCCAGATCCAGTCATATGGGATCAACTCTCTATATGGCAATGAGAATCAATTTTTAGTCAATCATGGCATTAGAAGTAATTTTATATGGAAAAACTTTCCACCTGATTTTTGGCCAAAAATAAGTTGGAAATGTTTATGAGGAATACTAGATTAACTAAAGAAGACTTGCACCCTACTACTGTCCATCATAAATATGTCCACCAGAAGAATTCTCAAACTTGTGGTTGACACCTTTGGCCTGGTCCAGCCATATGGGATCAATTCTGCATATGGAAATGAGGATTTAATTTGGTCAATCATGGTACTAGAAGTAATTTGATATAGATAAAGTGTCCAACTAAATATTGGAAAAAAATCAGTCGAAAACTTCATTTAGTTTTTCAAAAAATCAAATTAAGTAAAATTTTATTCCTGATGATGCCCATTTTATCCAACACCTCTTCTGAGCCTTGAAAGTAGGCATTTAGCTTGAATTTTGAATTTCATATAAAATCCCTATTATTCAACCTATTTCTTTTTATCCCTTTTTTTTCTTTTAGATATCAATTAATTTTATGTAAAACAAATCATTTTCATAATTTTTTACCTGTATTTAATAAAATTATTAAAGGTTTAACATCACCCTGTAAGCATTTAATAAATATTTTTTTGCTATACTTATAAAAATAATAATATACTGGTACCAAAAAATTGATCAAATGATAAAATATTAATAAAACAGAAAGATCAAATACCAGTGGATATGTTTTAAAAAAATACCAGTTGCACTGAAGAAGAGCTGCACCCTAGATACTCATCATCAAAAAAGTGTCCAGCACAAGTTCGGCAGAACTTGTGCTGGACACTTTTGGTCAGTTGCAGTCATATGAGATCAATTCTGGCTATGGCAATGAAAAAAAATTTTTGGATAAAAAACTTCACTAGAAGTAGTTTTACATAGCCAAATTTTCTACCTAGATTTCATCCAAACCACAGGTGCACAATTTTTTATCTTTGAAAAAAAGTGAATTTAGTACAATTTATCCCTGATGGCTCTCATTCACTTCAACACCTCTACTGGCCTTTGATAGTAGGAATATTACTTGGATTTCTTTTTTCATATTTGATCCCTTTAACTTAATTTTTTATTCCTAATATTGCTTTTGGATACCAATTAATAATTTTTAAAATAAACTATTTTCATATTTTTATACATTTATTTAAAAATATTATAAATGGAATAACATCACCTGGTATGCATTTGCCACATGAGTTATTTCTATACTTATAAAATTAATAATATAATGGTGACCAAAAATCAATCAAATGATATTAATGAGTGAGGAACAAGTATAAAATACCAGTAGACATGTTTGTAAGAAATACTAGATGAACTGAAGAAAAATTCTACCCTAGCTACTCTCCATCATAAAAGTGTCCAGCACAAGTTCGGCCAAACTTGTGCTGGACACTTATGGTCAGGTGCAGTCAGATGGGAGTGATTCTCTCTATGGAAATGAAGATAAATTTTTGATATAAAATTACACTAGAAGTAGTTTGATATGGTAAAATTTTCATGCTGAAGTTTTGGTAAAGATCAAGTGGATTTTTTTTTTATTTTTACAAAAAAGAAAATTTAGTGCAAGTTTAGCCCTGATTGTGCTAATTTGATTCAACATCTCTTTTTTCTGTTTATGGCAGAAATTTAACTTGGATTTTAATTTTCATCTTTGATTTCTTTTATTTTACTTTTTTCCTCTCATATTGCTTTTGGATAGAAGTTTATTTTTTGTAAAATAAATCATTTTCATATTTTTTTACCTTTATTTAATAATATTATAAAACGTGTAACATCACCCAGTATTCATTTGGCGCACAATTTTTTGCTATACTGATAATATTAATAATATAATGGTGACAAAAAATTAATCAATTAATAAATATGAGTGAGGCACAAAGATTTAATAACAGTGGAAATGTTTATAAGAAATTTCAGATGATTAAAAATGACTTGCACCCTGGATACTCTTCATGATAAAAGTGTCCAGCACAAGTTTGGCCAAACTTGTGCTGGACACATTTGGTTGCATGCCGTCAGACGCAATCAGTTCTTTTTATGGAAATGAGACTGAATTATCACTCCATCATTGCACTGAAAGTAGTTTTATATAGACAAATTTTCCCCTGGAAGTTTGTCCAAACCTAAGGGAGACAATTTTTTCCTTTGGTAAAAAGTAAATTTGATCCATGTTAATCTATTAGGGTGCCCATTTTTTCTGAAGCCTCTACTGGCTCATGATAGCAGAAATTATACTTAATATCTTTATTTCATGTTTGATCTCTTTAATTTTAATCTTACCCTTTTATTTATCCTTTAGCTTTTAAATATCAATTTTATTTTGGTAAAACTGATAACTTTCACATTTTTTTACATTTATTATATTATATTATTAAAGTTGTAAAATCATCCAGTGTAAATTCATTACACATGTTTTTGCTATACTAAAAACATTAATGATATAATGGTGACTAAAAAATAATCAAATAATAAATATGGATGACACAGAAAGATCAAATACCCATAGACATTTTTAAAATGAATATAAGATTAACTGAAGAAGAGTTGCACCCTAGCTACTCTCCATCATAAAAGTGTCCAGCACAATTTCAGCTGAGCTTGTGCTGGACACTTTTAGTTGCATGCAGTCAGATGGGATAAAATACTGAATGGAAGTTAAAATGAATTTTTGCTCAATCATTGCACAAGAAGTAGCTTTATACTGCTATACTATCCTCCTAATTTTTTGGAAAACCTCAGGTGGACACTTTTATTAATTTAAAAAAAAAGAAAACATATTCCAAATCTAGAACTGGTGGTGCAAATTTGGTCTGAAAACTCAAATTATCTTTGATGGCAGAAATTTTATTTGAATGTTTAATTTCATATTTAATCACTTTTATTTTACTTTTTTATTCCTGTTTTTGCTTTCAAATATCAATTTATTTATTGTAAAATTAATACTTTTCATATTTTTTTTACTTTTATTTAATAATAATATGAAAGATGTAGCATCTCCCAGTATGCGTTTGGCTTACAAGTTTTTTCAATACTAATAACATTAATATTATAATGGTGAAAAACAATGAATCAAATGATAAATATGAATGACACAGAAAGATCATATACAAGTGGATATGTTTATAAGGAATAACTGATGAGCTGAAGAAGACCTGCACCCTAGATACTCACCATCATAAAAGTGTCCAGCATAAGTTTGGCCGAACTTGTGCTGGACACTTTTGGTTGCATGCAGTCAGATGGGATAAATTTACTCTATGGAAATGAAAATGATATTTTGCTCAATCATTGCACAATAAGTAGTTTGATATTGCCAAAATGTCCTCCTGATGATTTTCAAAACTCATCAGGACACTTTCTTTAGTTTAACAAAAAAGAAAATATAGTGCAAGTTTAGCCCTGGTGGTGCACATTTGATCTAACACCTCTACTTGTTATTGATAGTGGGAATTTTCCTTAGATTTTTTTTTCTTATTTTATCCCTTTTATTTTACTTTTTTATTGCTCATATTGCTTTGGATATAAATTTTTAATTTTTAAATTAAATAATTTTCATATTCTTATACCTTTATTTAATAATATATGATTAAAAGTGGAACAACACCTGGTATGCATTTTTCACACAAGTTATTACTATAGTAATAAAGTTAATAATATAATGATGACAAAAAATTAATCAAATGGTAAATTTAAATGACACAGAAAGATCAAATTACAGTGGAAATGTTTATAAGAAATCCCTTTTGAGTTTAAGAAGATTTGCTGTATTCCTACTCTCAATTATAAAAGTGTCCAGCACAAGTTCGGCCGAGCTTGTGCTGGACACTTTTGGTTGCATGAAGTCATATGAGATAAATTCTCTCTATGGCAATAAAAATGATATTTCACTCAGTTATTGAAGTAAAGAATGTTTAATATTGTAAAATTGTCCCCTGGAAGTCTGTCCAAACCTCAGGTCAAAATTTGTTAGCTATACATAAAAGTAAGTTTAGACCAAGTCTTGACCTAGGGGTCCCCAACTGTCCCAACACCATTTCTTGCTCTTGATAGTAAAAATTTTACTTGTATTTTTAATTTCGTATTTGATCCCATTTATTTTCATTTTACTTTTCTATTACTCTTTTTAATTTTAAATATCAATTTATTTCTTTAAAAACTAAACATATTCATATTTTTTTAACTTTATATAATAATATTATTAAAGTTTAAACATCACCAATTTTGCATTTGGCATGCAGGTTTTTGCTATGCTAGAAACATTAATAATATATATGGTGACAAAAAATTAATTATAAGATAAATATGAATGATAAAAAAAAGTTAAAAACCCAATAGAAATGTGAAAAACAAAAAACTGATGTACTGAGAAACACTTCCACCCTAGCTACTCTCCATCATAAAAGTGTCCAGCACAAGTTCGGCCGAACTTGTGCTGGACTCTTTCGTTCAGGTGCAGTCAGATGGGATCAATTCTCTCTGTGGAAATTAAATTAAAAAAATGCTAAATAATTACATTAGAAGTAGTTTGGTATGGCTGAATTATCCACCTTGAGTTTTTCCAAACCTCAGGTGAAAAATTTTTTATCTTTATAAAAAATTAAATTTTATCAAATTTAGCCCTGATAGCACCCATTTGTTTCAACACCTCTACTGGCTCTTGAAGGCAAGAATTTTTCTTGAATTTTTCTTTTTCATATTTGATCTCTTTTACTTTACTTTTTTATCACTCATGTTACATTTGGATATTAATTTATAATTTTGGAAAAGATATCATTTTCATATTTTTTTAACATTTTTTAATAATATTATAAAAGGTGTAATATAACATGGCGTGCATTTGGCGCACAATTTTTTTCTATACTAATAAAATTAATAATATTATAATGACAAAAAATTTATCAGATAATAAAATATAAATAACACAGAAAGATCAAATACCATTTGACATGTTTTAAAAAAATAACTGTTGCACTGAAGAAGACCTTCATCCTAGCTACTCTCCATCATAAAAGTGTCCAGCACAAGTTCAGCCGAACTTGTGCTGGACACTTTTAGTCAGGTTCAGTCAGATGGGATCAATTCTCTCTATGGCAATGAAAAAAAATATTTGATAAGAAACTTCACTAGATGTAGTTTGATATAGCTGAATTATCCACCTAGAGTTCATCCAAACCACAGGTACACAATTTTTTATCTTTAAAAAACAATCAATTTAGTACAATTTATCCCTGATGGCTCTCATTTGCTTCAAAATCTCTACTGGCCTTTGATATTAGCAATAATACTTGGAGTTTGTTTTTCATATTTGATTGCTTTAACTTAATTTTTTTATTCCTCATATTGCTTTTGGATATCTATTAATAATTTTTAAAATAAAATATTTTTATATTTTTATACATTTTTTTAATAATATAATAAAAGGTGTAACATCACTCAGTATGCATTTGGCACACAATTTTTTGCTATACTTATATAATTAATAATATAATTAAGACAAAAAATCAATCAAACAATATGTATGAGTGAGGCACAAAGATAAAATACCAGTAGACATGTTTGTAAGAAATACCAAATGAACTGAAGAAAAGTTCTACCCCAGCCGCTCTCCATCATAGAAGTGTGCAGCATAAGTTCGGCCAAACTTGTGCTGGACACTTTTGGTCATGTGCAGTCAGATGGGATGAATTCTCTGTATGGCAACAAAAGAATTTTTTTATCAAATTTCACTAGAAGTAGTTTGGTTTAGCTGAATCATCAACCTGCTGTTCTGCCCAATATCAGGTGTATAATTTTTTATCTTTAAAGAAAAGGTCACTTATTACAATTAAGCCCTGATGGCTCCCATTTGCTTTAACACCTTTACTGGCTCTTGATAGCAGGAATTTTACCAGTATATTTTTTATATTTGAACTCTTTTACTTTTATTTTACTCTTTTATTCCTCTTTTTACTTTTAAATTTCTATTTATTTTTTGTAAAACTAATCCTTTCCATATTTATTTACGTCTATTTTAAAAAATTATTGAAGGTATAACTTCACATGGTATGCATTTGGCACACAAGTTTTTGCAATACTAATAACATTAATAATATAATGGTGATAAAATATTAACCGGATGATAAATATGAAAGATACAGACTGATCAAATACCAGTAGACATGTTTATGAGAAATACAAGATGAAGGAACTAAAGAAAATTTCCACCCAAGCTACTCTCCATCATAAAAGTGTCCAGCACAAGTTTGGCCGAACTTGTGCTGGACAATTTTAGTCACGTGCAGTCAGATGGGATCAATTCTCTATATGGCAACAAAAAATATTTTTTTATTAAACTTAACTACAAGTAGTTTTGTTTAGCTGAATCATCCACCTGTTGTTCTTCCCAACCTCAGGTGAATAATTTTTTATCTATAAAAAAAGGTCCCTTATTGCAATTTAGCCCTGATGGCTCCCATTTTTTTCAACACTTCTACTGGCTCTTGAGAGCAAGAATTTTACTAGTATTTTGTTTTTCATAATTGATCTCTTTGAGATTAATTTTACCTTTTTATCCCTCATATTGCTTTTGTATATCAATTTATTTTTTGTAAAACAAATCATTTTCATACTTTTTTACCTTTATTTAATAATATTATAAAAGGTGTAACATCACCCGGTATGCGTTGGGCACACGAGTTTTTGCTATACTTATAATAGGGGGTGTCAGTTCTGGCAAATCCGCACTTAAATTAAGTGCGGATTTCAAACCAAATCAGCACTTACAAATCAGCACTTAAATTTTGCAAAAAAGTCACTTATTTCAAAAAAGGGTGTCAGTTATGACCTCAAATCAGCACTTTTTTCCCGTTTTTTTTCACAACCACATTTTGGCCACAAAACATCCCTTCATTTCTTACCCCATCCCTGTCACATGTGACACACTGACCTTCCTTGCTACCTACCCATCAATCCTCGGCACACACCCCTTCCTGACATTTTCAATATTTTGACCAGGCATGTTTACATTCTTTTTTACTTATTTCTTCTACTTTTTAATCTTTTTTCTTGTTATGTGCCAGTTTCATAATGCCTCCCAGACATTCCAAATCTCAAAAGGTAACTCAAAAATCTGCTTCGTCACAAAAGTCTCCTCGTAAAGCAAGGATTACATAGAAAAAAAATCAGTGACTTTTTCTATTACTTACAACTGTTTTTACAGAATTGAAAACTATGTTTCAGCTAATATTTTATGGAAGTGAACTCTGTTCTTCGCCCGAAGAACAGAGTTCATCCTCCTATTTTCACACTCTGTTTGCACCAATCTCCATCCCTTTCAATTCTATCAACACATGCTTGTCTTCCCTCCCCATGCCTTTCGCTATCCTCCCAGCCCCATTGTATGCCATCCTCTTTTGATCCCCATTTCACCCCTCTCAACCTCTCCCAGACCCTTTTCTTCATTTAAAATGCCTCGGAACCCTTAATCTTCCCTTCCAACTCTTTCCCAACCTTTGAGTGACTGAAAAAATATGCGTTTGCTGAAAATATGCGATTTCATGTTGAGTTGATGAAAGAAAACACAGAGAGAAAAAAAAATAAGACTTTAACAGCAAATTCAAAAACCAAAAAAATATGCAAAAAAATTTACCATTCTCAGTGAATAATACATGCAAATTGATAATTTGAAGAGAAAGAGAAAAAAATTAAAATTGCGTTGAAAAATGTTGGAGTGTTATTGGAAGGATTTTCGCCCTTATACTAGTTGATTGAGAAATAGAAGTGTTGGATATAGTCGGAGGTGAATCAACTTGTTCATCTTCATACAGCTCTAACCATTGATCTTTGAGGTCAGCAAGTAGGTTATGAAGTATAGTGCAACACAGAATCCAGTTGATCACCGCCTCCATTTCAGATTTATTTCTAAGAGGACTTCTTAATTCCCTTAAACTAGAAAAACGGCCTTTCAAGATTCCAATAGAATGTTCAATACGGACTCTTGACTTTGCCAAATGATTGTTGAATTTGGCATTTTGACTGTCTTCTGAAGCTGCTCCCCGAAAAGCAGGAAGTACATACTTTCCATTCTCATAAGCAGAATCTGCAAGAAGATACTGATTTTCATCAAAGAATTTTTCAGGTTCATTTGAAATATGCATTCTTTGGAAGACGTAGGAGTCATGACATGAGCCAGGATAGCCAGCAAAGAATGATATAAATTTTTTGTTTACGTCACATATAAGCTGAACGTTAATTGAATATCTATAAAGAAGATATATTTGTTTGTGTTAGTTTCAAGGAGGATGAAAGGAGTTAAAAATAATCTACCTCTTTTTACGGTCAAAGTAATTGTTTCCACCTTGAGCAGGTTTCTGGCTCAAAGGAATAGTAGTACCATCAACAAAACCAATACATCCTGGAAAGCCCTCTGCTTGCATAACCTGAGATGATTCAAGTCGCTCTTCTTTTGTTGGCCAGGTGAGAAGTTGAGATTCCAAGGAGTTGATGGCAGTGATACATCGTTTGGTATAAGTGTTAACTGAACCATACCCTAAATCAAAGACATTTTCTAAACGTTTCAAAGCGGCTCCATTACCATTTGAACCCAAACAACATAGTGTGATGGCCAATTGAATTGAAGGATGTTGTTGTTCTTTTTGAGAATTATTGTGAAATATGGG
This sequence comes from Hemileia vastatrix, assembly GCA_030280995.1. Classification (NCBI taxonomy): domain Eukaryota; kingdom Fungi; phylum Basidiomycota; class Pucciniomycetes; order Pucciniales; family Zaghouaniaceae; genus Hemileia; species Hemileia vastatrix. The sequence goes on along the minus strand of JASXTE010000003.1, from coordinate 47,915,072 downwards.
ATGATCCTGAATAAGCTCAAGCAATTTAAGGAAACATTCCTGAGAAGTCCTGAACAGCCATCTAAAACTGGGTGTAGATAGTTTAAGAAGTGTTTGGATGGTGTACTTGGGGGTATGAAGTACTTGAGGCTTTCTGGGAAGAAGGTAACGTTTCCTGGCCATTTTTGATAAAACGACAAAATCTTCTTCTAGATCAGAATCGGAATCAGAGTCCAAGAGCAGTTCAAGCGCCATGAAAGTCATTGCTTTATGTAATTTATCACGATTTGAAAGTGAGGAAGGCATGACTCTTATATGATATGATATGAAGATGTAAATGATGTATGATGTTTTGGGTTATGAAGTGTTATGCTGTGGAGTGCTGCGTATGAATGGGATGATGCTGACAAATCAGTGAAATGGGACTTGATGGTGAAATCAGCACTTTTGGTTGAGAAAGTGCGGATTTGAGTGAAATAAGTGACTTATTTCATTTTGAAATCCACCAGTATTGGGGCTAGTGTGTTTTGGAAATCCGCACTTATTTAAGTGCGGATTTGGTCAAATTTAAGTGCGGATTTGTAAGTGCGGATTTGCCAGAACTGACACCCCCTAATATTAAAACATAATGGTGACAAAAAATCAATCAAATGATAAATATGAGTGAGTCACAAAGATCAAATACCAGTGGACATGTTGATAAGAAATACCAGATGAAATGAAGAAAAATTCCACCCTAGCTAACCTCCATCATAAAAGTGTCCAGCACAAGTTTGGCTGAACTTGTGCTGGACACTTTTGGTCACATGCAGTCTGATGTGATCAATTCTCTCTATTGCAATGAAAATGAATTTTACTTTAATAATTGCACTAGATGTTGTTTGATATGGCAAAATTGTCATCCTGAAGTTTTGGTAAAGCTCCAGTGGATTTTTTTTTATTTTTACAAAAAAGAAATTATAGTCCAAGTTTAGTGCCACTGGTGGGCATTCACCCCATCATGTCTACTTGCTCTTGATGGGAGGAATTTCACTTTAATTTTTTATTTCATATTCGATCCCTTTAATTTTACCTTTTTATCCCTCATATTGCTTTTGGATATCAATTTATTTTTTGTAAAACAAATCATTTTCATATTTTTTTACCTTTATTTAATAATATTATAAAAGGTGTAACATCACCTGGTATGCATTTGGCACAAGAGTTTTTGCTATACTTATAATATTAATAACATAATGGTGACAAAAATCAATCAAATGATAAACATAAGTGAGGCACAAAGGTCAAATACCAATTAATCAATAGTTCTTTTTAATATTATAAATTTTTTGATTAAATAAAATGGTAATAATGAATTATATTTTTCATCCACAATTCCACTCTAATGATTCCCACTGCACAAAAAGGGTTCACTTGGTCCTTTCTTTACTGCTTGTGCATATATTTTATTGTCCACAGTACTACAATTTTTTGTAGTGATTATCCCATATCTGATTCAGGAATATTTTTAAACAATATAAGTTTTTTTTACAAAAGACCTTATCATATCCAATATCCCACAAAAAATACAACCTGTTTTTGTATTAAAGCCCATTAATTATTAAGAAATTGTTAAAATAATTAGATTAGACCCTGGCACAGCTAGATCCATACCAACCGACCTAAAGTCTTTTCAATATTGAAAACAATTAAATAAACTTTTGATATCATACTAAATTATGGGCACCAACCATAATTCAGCACTTCTCATTTGCTCTGCTACATAATGAGTGCATGTAGCATTTTTCTAACGTCGGACTGTTTTTCATCCTTCCCTCACATCTTTAGTCCAGAATGAAAATTTAGTATGAGTTTTGGTCAAAATGGTTTGCCAGTGTTATTTGTATGCAATATGAATTCATATTGCATATTTCTATTTATGCATAAAATATACTTGTTAAGCATCATTTTTTTTGCATTTTTCAATCATTATGCATATTAATGCATATGCATATGCATATTCATTATACAGATGTATATGCATATTAATATATTTTATTCATATACATATATGCACCTTTTTTTGCATATTCAATATGCGTATTTTTAATGCATATTCAATATGCATATTTTTATGCATATTTTTTATGCATAATCACTATGCATATTTTTATGCATATTTTTATGCATATTTTTTATGCATATTTATTCTTCATAGTCATTATGCATACACTTTGGATAGGCATTTCACATCAATTTTAGCATGCAATAAGTATCCACCATGCAAATTCAAATGCATATGCATCTATATCATACACGCAACATATATTCAAATTTAATATTTGAATATTAAGGTATGCTAAGTGATGTTGTTCAACCTTTTGCCAAACCTGAGATTAACTGATGTTCAATGTGGTTCTTAAGCGCTGCTCAAGGAGGGATTGTTCTGGATTCAATCTGTGACAGTTTATTTTTTCAATGTTTTTTCATCAGATTTAAAAACATCTTTCTGACAGTTTCAGGATGGTTTCCCAACAGTTTCCTGACAAATTCCTGATAGTTTCAAAAAGAGGGAACTGCTAGCAGTTCACCCCCAGATTTCCCATGGTGTTTGGCATATCCAATATGTCAACTATTTACTTTCAAAAAGATTCGTAATGAATTTCACATGGAATATTAGAACCGAAACCAGTAAATTTGAGTAAATGGCTCATCAAAATGATTAATCTACAATAAAATACCATCAAAATTCAATCTGATTACTGAAAACTTTTGGTAAAATGACTAATAGATATTTAAATTGGAAAATAATATTCCATTTCTCAATTTCAAATTCAAAATAAAAATTCTCATTTCAAATGTGAATTTTGTAGATTCCTTGCCTTCCTATATTATGAGTAATATTTGAGGTATTGTACACCTTTGTAAACATGGTATTGTGCTGCTAGAAATTATCTCTGTTTCAATTCAACTTTATTGAAACTTGATTCCAGAATGATACATATTTTATAACTATTTTGAGAAAAAAGTCACTAGTAATGAATTTAGCCTTTTATCTATCTTTTAAAAAAATTTAGTTTAAAATTTAATTTTGTATTTCTAAAAATCAACTTAAAAGTCAAAAATTAAAAAAACAAAATTATAAATATAATTATGAGAAAGAGGTAAATTAAATTTATAATATTCATATAAAAAAATTTCATATATTTCAAGGTATTTGAATTTTAAATTTAATGAATTAAAAAATAATTATTAAATAACCAAGCCAAATGAAATAGGCTTGGGTTTTTGTATCATTATCACTTATTTTTTTTCTTATACTCACATTTAAATTTTTTAATTTTTTTTTTCTAGCTTTTTCATTTTTTTTAATGATTTTTAATGTTTTTAAGACTGAAGTTGCTTTCAAAAAACTTCAGTCTAACTTGTCTCTCACTTTCCCACCAGTTTGCACCTGGTAGGGAAAGTCGCTTCCATTTTAGAGACCAAAGTCCCTTGCAGGGACTTTGGTTTCTCTGTGTACATTGCACAGCCAGAAAAAAACTGGCTGTGCAATGCACTGCATGCAGAAGCAATTCAGGCTGCATGTGCTGCATGCAACACGCATTTCTGCTGCATGCAGCGCTGTAGACAATCCTATAGTACTAGCTATAGGCCTTGACCAAGGTAGTTGGAGAAAAACCAGAGAGAAAATCCCCTGTCCCTTTAGAAAAATAGAGTGAGTTTTACTTGCTAAAGTAAGTTGGTTCCTGTTTTTCTAAATCTCCTTTTAAACACACTTGACTGCTTGATGAGCCAAGAAAGTAGTCACCAGACAGACTACCAGTCCAAAGAACTGAAATGTAGACCAATGTCCACACCAGAGACAGCAAAGATACTTGATGTAGGCTGCAAATCCACACCAGAGACAGCAATAATACTTGCTATAGCTTGCAAGACTATAACAGATAAAACATTTGCCAAAGTTAAGTTAAATGAAGAACTCACTTGCAACAAACACATCCAATTGTGGCCAGAAAACAGTGAAAACTGAGTGAGGAACAATGATATCACCTCCGGATGGTTGTATGATGATTAAGGTTGCCCCAAACTGTCTTATTCACTATGTACACACAGACCACTAACTAAGAGCCCATGTGCACCCACCAATGTGGCGCCTGTACCCGCTAAATTGCATAAAAAACCCTCCTGAAGTTCTCCCCAAACTCCTAAAACAGAGGCGGGCGGGCCGCCCGACGTCAGAGATGCCTCCTGAAGCGACCCGGCCTCCCTGAAGCCAGAAAACCAATAAAAACAACTAATCTACTTAGAAAAATTAGCTACAACTACTAAAACCTTTAAAACACGGAATTTCACTATAACAACATTGTGACATGAAATATAGAGAAAAATTATCTCTATCCAATGGTACTAAGCACTTAACCCTAAGACTTAAGGTTAGCCCGTAAAACACAAAAAACAAAATTATACAGCAATCTTTTATAAATGAAAAATGAGGAAATGACGCGTTAAAACACAGAATATGAAAAATGTCTACAAGACATAAAATATAGAGAAAAACCAGGGCTATCAAATGATAGTACCCACATACCCGCAGACCCAATATCCACGGAATAAAACCAAAAAAATACCCAATTCCTTAACAGATATCAATTAAGACATTCACAAACAGCGCCAAATCACACAACAAAGGCCCCTGCCAATGTTGGAAGACCACATCCTCACTCCAATTGAGAATGTCTGCATTCTTTCTTCATCCAAACACCATGTTTAACCTTCTTCCCAAATCTGCCGCTGAAATGGGTCCCTGCCAATACTGCATTGACAAGAATTTAATCTTCACCATGACACCACTTGTCCATCCATACAGAACGTCCTGCGATGTCATCCAATCTAGAAAGAAGACCTGCCACAGACCTGGTCCACTTTCTTCTGCAACAGATTCACCTCCACCTCAACCTGATCCTTCTCCCACCAGCACCAAAAGATCCAGGCCATCCATCCTGATACCCAGATAAATCAAAAAGCTTCACCCTTCCCAGAAGAGTGCCACAACCCATAAAACAATTAGCTCCACCATCCCTGGTCCATCTGATGGTAAAGAACCTTCATTTCATCTCTTGATTCCCTCTGTAATTCCACTAGTACTTGAGTTTGATTCAGAAAGAAAAATTGACCACACCCTCTATAGGATGTAACTACAAAACAACCCTTAGTTTTAAGTCTTGGGGGACCATCCTCATTTCATAGTCTTTGGGAACTCAAAAACCCTCAGTTTAAAGTCTTGGGGGACTCAAAAACCTAAATCATAAACCCAGAACCAGAGATCAACCACATTAAGACACAGAGAAAAAACTAAAATTCTGGGGTAATTTTAAATAGGGCAGCCAGCCCATCAATTACCCCCAAACTTGCCTTTGCTAAATTCGGAGGCTCCCCCTGTGGATACCCTCCACCAATCTTTCAAAACCAACTCCAACAACAAAAACTTTTTCCTCAGTTTATAGTCTTGGGGGACTTACAACCCTCAGTTTAAAGTCTTGGGGGACTAACACAGTGTTCAGTTTAAAGTCTTGACGGACTAGTCTTGATAAAATCTTGAAACCAGCCAGTTTAAAGTCTTGGAGGACTAATAGAAACCAGATTTCAGTTAAAATTCTTGATGGACTGACTGTCACCGGACGACCTACGCACAAGGTCGAGGATGTTCCTGAAAGTGAGATGAGGGATTTAGAAACTTCTTCAAAGCACAGAGGAATGATTCGAGGAAATGATTCGAATTTCACTCAAAGTAATAGCTACAGGTTCGAGGTTCGTTTGAGAAGAATTATAGACTAGTTTCAAAGGTAGTAGTAATTCTTAAAATCTCACGAAGGGTTGGACACTCAATAATCAAAGATTTAGGATTTAGAAATGAATATTGAGAAAATAAAAGAAAGATACAATAACAATGATTTTAACTTTAAAGATTTACCACTATTAATGTAAATACAATTTTATAATTTAATTCTAAGGAATATCGAACCAAATACCCAACCCCTTTTATATCCTTTGTTCCTCCTCGCATTGACCTCCCTTTCATCGCACCATTCCCATTCCATTGACCATTACTAACATACACTTAGACCCTCTTCGCTAAATATCCGTCCATGCTCAATTTACCCCTTTTTAATTAATTAACAAAACTTTAATGAAAACTAATACTGTACTATTTCATTGAACCTAGCGCTGTGCGTCGCTTATTGAAAAAGGACTAAGGTAACCTATTGGGAGATTGACTAATTTAGATTTAGAGTTTTAGGCTAGCGCAGTTAAATAGTAGGTACACAAAGGAAAATCGCAGTTGCTATGGAGAATTGCTTCCTGCGCTTCGAGTATAGATTTAGGACTCGATATTATTGATTTAATGAGCTGATTTCGCCTCGAGTGTCACGTGGCGCGTGACAGATGCCCGGGTATAAAAATTGCGAACTCCATTGAGCTTGAGCCATCTTCCCACACTAGTTTCCCTTCTTCTAATAATTTTTTCCTCACTTCTTAATTACTCTTTTTTATAATGAACTTCCCCACTCCCACACCTACGCCTCCACACCCTAAAGTGGATGGGGGAATGATCACACGACAGTTTTAATAGACTTGCACAGCTTGTGAAAGCATGGAGTATTTCTGTGTCGAAAGTATGGAGACTCGAGGCCCTCGCCAGAAATGCGAGTTTTGCCGTTGGCGGCGAGTGGCGTGCAATGTGTTGATGAAGAACGCGGAAATCGAAAAGCGATTTACCAAGACTAAAGTTTCGGTAATTCCTAAAACCAAAGAGGTGGTCGAAGACATTTGGGATGTCTTGATCAAAGATGAACAATCGGTGGGGGAAAATGATAAGGAATTAAACAATGAGATCTCAACCTGGGTAACCCAGGCCACAAGTTTGAAGCGAGGTGTCGAGGAAGAGGTTGACAAGTTTGTGGAGGAAGATGAAGATGAAGTCCCTGTTCCAGGGCGGGCACCCAAGAAACAATGGGTGGTCATCGAGGACGACAAGGAAGAGAGAGAGGCAGAGGTCAAAGTGGCGCCAAGGTTATTTTTAGAGCCTGACCCCATCTTCGAGGTAAGTTTTAATTGTTTATTTTAAGGATGAAGTTACTGATGAGTTTTTGTTTTAGACATTGAATAAACTTGAAGAGCCGATTGCGGAGCCTGCGCCGGTTATACCAACTGAGGCAAACCCTCCGGCCACGGAAGTAGTTGAAGAGCCCGAAGACACCCTGGACCAGGTGTGGTCAAAGAAACCTCGTCAAGGTCGACGAGTAAGGTTCTCAGAAGAACTATGTGGGGAGGTCGACACAATTATTGACGCTGCTTCCTTTGACGTGGCAGAGGAGCTCTTGGAGATGGGAGAGGTGGTTCTGGTAGGAGAGGAGGAGGTATTTGAGAAATGCAGGAAGGAGATAAGGGTAGTTTTGGAGAAAATGAAAAGATTGGTTCGAGAGAAATTAAAAGAAAAGATTTGAAATGAAAAGGAGATGCAAAGAAGTAGAAAAAAAATTGTATTTTAGTTTTATTTTATTTTATTTTATTTTATTTTTTTATTGTAGGTGAATATTATTAATTTTATAAGATTTGGGAGAGAGAGAGAAAGAAAAAAGAAGTTTAAAATAAAAAAAATTAGAATTTGAAAGAAGAAATTTAAAGAAAGAAAAAGGTTGTTTAATTGAAGGAAGTTTTAATGTTTTAAAAGGAAAATTTTATGTGAAAAAAGAGAGAGAAAAGGAAACAGTTTTGTGATTGAGATGAGTTTGTTAAATTGAGGATTTTAAATTTTTTTTTTTTTTTTTAAGAAGTTTTAGTTTAAAAGAGAGGAAGAAGAAAGAAAAGAAAAAAACAGAATTTAGAATTTAAGAGAATTTGAAAAGATGAATTATTTGTTTCGAAGAATTATTATAGGGAGATTTAGAGGTTGAAGTTAAGTTTGAGGAAATGGTGGTGTCGTACAAGATTTGATGATTTGAAGGAAAGAAAGTTTTTTAAAGAGAGAATAAATTTTTTTGGAAGAGAAATTTTTTGAAGAGAATTTTAAATTTAAGAAAAGAATGTATTTAAAGAATTGAAAAAGAAAAGAAAGAAAATATTTAGAGAGATTTAAGAGTTTTTTTTTTTTTTTTTATTATTATTTATGTTTATTCTATTTATTTTATTTTATTTTATTATTTATATTTATGTTATTTTATTTTATTTTATTTTATTTTAATTTTGATTTTATTTTTAGTTGGTTTTGGAGGAAATTTTATAGAAGGAGAAGAAAGAAAAAAGAAGAGAGAAAAAAGAAAACAAGGCTAAGAAATTTAAGAGGTGTTTTTAGATTTTAAAGAAAGAAAGAAAAAGAAAAGAAAATTTTAAAAATAAAGAAATTTTTTAAGGTTTTGGTTTTAAAGGATATTTCAAATGAAAAGATTTTAGGAGTTTAGGAGCGTTAGAAACATTGATGGCTGGTTCCCAGGATGTTTTGTCTGAGTCATTGAGGAAGCCTTCCCATTCCACGAGGTATTGAAGTTTCCCCTTGCGTATTCTTGAATCAAGGATACGACTTACTTCCCACTCTAGATGATCTTCTACTTCGACCGGTTCCGGAGGGGTTTGGTTCTTGCCCGGGTATATTTCTCGAGCCAGTTCCAGGAGAGATACATGGAAAACAGGATGAATCGCCTGCCATTTAGGAGGTAACTTGAGTCGAAATGCAGTTTTAGAGACTTCAGAGTCGATTTTGAATGGTCCCAAGCGCTTTTCAGCCAGTTTCTTTGATGGTCTTGTTGTTTGAATGTTTCGTGCGTTGAGCCATACTTTGTCGCCTGGTTTAAAGGAAGGAGCAGATTGTCGATGTTTGTCGGCCTGTTCCTTGTATCTTCGAATCACTGATTCCAAATTTGTTTGAAGTTCTTCTTGGAGTCGTGATATAGTTCGAAGATAATGTTCCGCAGGATGATTAGTTCCTACATGGATTGAGTTGAATCGAGGATGTCCTCCATAAATGGTTTCGAAGGGAGATTGTCGTGTGGAAGAATGAGTCGAGTTATTATAAGCAAATTCGGCCAATGGTAACCATGTGGTCCAATCGTCTTGTTGGTAACTGACATACATTCAAATATATTGTTCGAGGATTTGGTTAACTCTTTCTGTTTGACCATCGGTTTCAGGGTGATAGGCCATGGAGAGGTTCCTCATGATATTGAGTTGTCAACATAGTTGGGTTCAGAATGTGGATACAAACAATGAGCCTCTATCTGAAATAATATCATTTGGTAAGCCGTGTTTAGAAAATACATATTCTAGAAACAATTTTGACAAATCTTCTGCTGTAGCAGTAGTAGTGGTTTTAATAAAAATAGACATTTTTGAAAATCTATCTACTATTACTAATATAGCATCAAAATCATTAGAAATAGGAAGTTGAGAAATGAAATCCATAGATAAAGATTCCCAAGGTTTAGAGGGAATAGGAAGTGGTTGAAGCAACCCATGCTTCCGGTGATGGGGAGCCTTATTCCTATTACATTCTTAACAAGCTTTTATATAGGCCTTGATTTCCCTGGTCATACCTGGCCAGAAGAAATCCCTTTCTATTAACTGGTAGGTTTTATCAACCCCAAAATGACCAGCTAATGGAGAATCATGTCGACTGTTGAAAATCCATAATTTTATCTCATTCACCGCGCAATACGGGGGGCGGACTTGTTAGCAAGTCCACAACCTTGGACTCAAATTCACCACAGATTGAACACACATTGAGCTATTGACAAAGGAACCATACAATCAGGGATGAACACCACTAAGCATAACAGTTTTTGTGGGTCTTCAAGTAGAGTTCAGTATGAGTTCAGTATGAGTTCAGTCTGAGTTCCATCTGAGTTCAGTCTGAGTTCAGGTTGGGGACTTGCTAGCAAGTCCACCCCCTATATTGCGTAGTGATTGTTGTCGGGTATGACTACTCTACCTTCGAAGACTAATAGACCTGATTCAATACTAAATCTTTTGGCCCCTTGCTTCAAGAGTATTTTGTCTTTTAACCCTAAACAATAATCGTCCTTTGACTGAGCTTCGAGGATGATGGATAGTGGATTTTGAAAAGATTGAATTGTCATCGAATTAAGTTGATGAGTCGTTAACATTGATTTGTTGAAGATTGATTGCACATTTGCTGGGTTCTTGTCAGCAAATGTGTCCCCCCGCTGTGGGTAAACGTCGTCCCGACGTGACAAGATATCTGGGACAATGAAGTTTTTTCCTGGGCGATAGGAAGTAGAGAAAGAAAATTCAGACAAAAATTCAGCCCACCTGGCTTGACGCCTGGTTAACACTTTAGAAGACATGAAGTATTTCAAAGCATTATGATCTGTTAACATTTGAAAAGGACTATCTAGGCTGAGAAGAAAAGAACACCATTTTTTAAGACAATGGATAATAGCTAAAAGCTCTTTGTCATTAATTTCATAATTTAATTCTGCGGCTATGATTTTGCGTCACTCAAAAGCAACAGGATGAAACAAATTTGTTTCAGGATTTAATTGGGAGATGACCCCTGCAATAGCATAATTGCTCGCATCTGTCTCAACTATTGTCGAGGCAGAAGGATCAAAATGTCGAAGAATTGGGGCTGTGGTGAACGCCGTTTTTAGTGCTTCGAATTCCTTTCGTGCTGTAGAATTAAAAACAAAAGGAATGTCTTTTCTAAGAAGAGAAGTAAGATTGGAAATAGTTTAAGAGTAATCTTTAATAAATCTTCTATAGAAGTTTGCAAAACCCAAAAATCCTTGGAGTGATTTAATGTTTTTGGGCTCAGGCCATTCCAGGATTTTCTGGACTTTTTTGTCATCCATGACTAAACCGTCAGTGGACAACGTAAAACCCAAAAAATCAATTGATTTGAGGTGGAATTCACATTTATTATGCTTGGCGTAGAGACCATGATCTCAAAGACGATTTAGGACCTGTCGAACATGATGAATATGTTCATCCAGTGTTTTCGAGAATATTAAAATATCATCTAAATAGACGACTACAAATTGTTCAACAACATCTTGAAAGATATCATTAACAAAAGTTTGAAAAGTTGAAGGTGCGTTACATAATCCAAAAGGCATAACTATATATTCAAAACTACCAAATCTAGTGTGCATTGCAGTCAGTGGTTCATGACCTTCCGCAATGCGAATCAGATTGTAAGCGCCTCTAAGATCAATTTTAGAAAAGAAATTAGCACCATTGAAAAGGGTAAGAAGTAATTACATAGGAGGAACAGGATATGCATTCTTCTTCGTGACTGTGTTGAGCTTTCTATAGTCAACACACAACCTAAGACTACCGTCCTTCTTTTTTACAAAGAGGACAGGGGAGCCGGTTAGAGATTTACTGGCTCTGATGAAACCTTTGGCTACATTCTCTGCAATGTAGTCTCGAAGAACTTGAGATTCGTCCTTCGATAAAGAATAGACAGGACCTGCCGGAGGTACTGGGCCTATTAACTCTATTTGATGGTCGTAGGGTCAATGAGGTGGTAACTTATCGGCCTTGCGGATTGAGAAAAAATCGAGGAAATCATGGTAGATTTCTGGTAGAGTTTATTTAATGGCTTCAACGTTGATTTGGTTGTCCTCTTCATCTTTGAGAGAATCTGTCGAGGGGAAACCTGTATTGAGAGAGCAGAATTCGATTACTTCGAGGCAATTTAAATCCTCTTCAAGTGAAGTCATCGAGCTAGAAGGGTTAGCCAATTGCTTATTTAAAGAAGGATCAGATGCTTGCAAGTCATCTGGCAGAGACTTGTCCTCTAGCAGGACGTTGTCAGGAGGGTTGTTTAACTCCCTATTGACCTGCATTGAAGAATCAGAAATATACTTAGAGCGTGGGGTGATCAATCCCCTAGTCCAATCAATTTCGGGATTCCAATGCGTTAAAAAGTCATGGCCAAGAATGGTATCGTCCATCCTTGGGGCGTCCAAGACTGATAATTCCCACTCGAAGGGGGGAAGGTTTGGAAAGTTGAAAACCCATAAAACTTTCTTACTTACCCAATATTTGGGTTCCTCTGATTCGACCAAATAGATTGGAGTTCGATCAATATCTGTAAATGTTAGTTGAAGCTTCTCGGCAAAAGATAAACTAACAAAAGAAATTGAAGCTCCAGAGTCTATAAGACAACTGAAGATATATCCTCCTTAAAAAGAATGAATCTCAAGCGGTTTAAGGCAACTCCAGTCCTTAAGACATGGAGGTTCTGTGCACTGGGAGAGATAAGATAGTTTGCTTTGCACACAAGTAAACTATCTACTAGTTTTTTGACTTCGAACTAGTACCTTCTCTTTCCTTCAACTTTACACAGTCTTCCAACTTGCGCTTACCCCCACAATACATACATAACCCATTATCTGCTCGTCTCTTCCTCTCAGCTTCTTTAAGTTCCCCTTTAGGATCCAGTACTTTGCTGATATAGCCTGGGGTCGAGCCTTTTGGTTGAGGTTTATCCTTTCCCTTATTGGGTTTGGATTGAGTCGAGGAGGATTGATTTGGTCATGGGTGTGAAGAAGGTCCTGATTTAAAATTTAGGCCTTGAGATTTGTTGGCATATCGACGATGTTGAAGTTGTCCTTGATAAACGCCGTCAAGTTCGAGGGTTGGATCCATTAAATCCGTTAAAGTAGTCATCTTCTGACCGTGAAGATTTAATTGATCTAGAATCCTTGAAGGAAGTCCTTTCTTGAAATGATACTTAAGGGCAGCATCATTCCAACCTACTTGAGTTTGAAGTGCTCTGAAGTTCGAGATATATTCAGAGGCTTTACCATTATCACTCATGCGAAGAAAATCAAGTTCAATTTCTGCGTTGTCCGTTTCATTAGGATCTCCAAACAACGTAAAAAGTTGGTCTTCGAACTTTTCCCAATTATTGATAAGTAAGTGGGTTTCTGTCGAAAAAAGCATGAGTAGATAAGGTTCAAACCATCTTGCTGCTTTTCCGGCTAGGAATGAAGAAGCGTAAACAACCTTTGATCGGTCGCTGTTAAAGGTTCGAGGGTCATTATGGAACAGTAGCTTGCAGGTTTGCAAGAAGGGTCGCAATCTGTCGGGGTGATCTCCGTCAAATTTGTCAGGAGATTTCATAGAAGGAGTTTTGAACTTAGATCCCTCTGAAGACGTTGGATTTGAAAGGGTTTTCATGAAAAGTCTCATGAAATCTTCCAGAGAGTTAGATGGTCCAGGTTCTGAGGGTTGGTCAGAAGGGTGATTGGCAGGGGCGGATGGTGCCTCGTGCATTGTATCCTCTCCTTCTTCTTCATCACTAGAATCCTCAAAATCTTGTGGGATGTCTTCTACAGATTGAACTGAATGTTGCCGCTCCCTAAGGTCGAGTGGTTCCAAAGAGTGAGTGCGGGAAACAGACCTTGTGGCTGTTGGCCTGCCTCTAGCGCGAGCTCTAGTAGTAGCGCCCGTAGGAGGAGTGCGTTGAACAGGTGCCATTTAAAATTTTAGAAACACCTAAAAGGACGTAGTAGTGCAAAGAATGATTACTATGGAGAATTAAATTATACTGTCACCGGACGACCTACGCACAAGGTCGAGGATGTTCCTGAATGTGAGATGAGGGATTTAGAAACTTCTTCGAAGCACAGAGGAATGATTTGAGGAAATGATTCGAAGGTCACTCGAAGTAATAGCTACAGGTTCGAGGTTCGTTCAAGAAGAATTATAGACTAGTTTCAAAGGTAATAGTAATTCTTAAAATCTCACGAAGGGTTGGACACTCAATAATCAATGATTTAGGATTTAGAAATGAATATTGAGAAAATAAAAGAAAGATACAATAACAATGATTTTAACTTTAAAGATTTACCACTATTAATGTAAATACAATTTTATAATTTAATTCTAAGGAATATCGAACCAAATACCCAACCCCTTTTATATCCTTTGTTCCTCCTCGCATTTACCTCCCTTCTATCGCACCATTCCCATTCCATTGACCATTACTAACATACACTTAGAACCTCTTCGCTAAATATTCGTCCATGCTCAATTTACCCCTTTTTAATTAATTAACAAAACTTTAATGAAAACTACTACTGTACTATTTCATTGAACCTAGCGCTGTGCGTCGCTTATTGAAAAAGGACTAAGGTACCCTATTGGGAGATTGACTAATTTAGATTTAGAGTTTTAGGCTAGCGCAGTAAAATAGTAAGTACACAAAGGAAAATCACAGTTGCTATGGAGAATTGCTTCCGGCGCTTTGAGTATAGATTTAGGACTCGATATTATTGATTTAATGAGCTGATTTTGCCTCGAGTGTCAGGTGGCGCGTGACACTGACGGAATTTTGCATAAAATAGATGCAGCCAATCTCATACAGACCACCCCTACAGTCAACCTGCTGAACTTCCATCTTCACTTCATCATCTACCCATCACTGAAAAAAATCTCCTCCTATCCCTTTCCATCATCTTTTCTCACCACAGATCATGGCTGGATCTCCTGATGTTAAACCTTCTACTCTCCCTTGCTTCACTGCTCTCAAGGACTATGCCTGCAAACAGTGCATCCACATTCACTCTTCCAACTCCTGAATCCAAATTCTACAACAGGGCTTGTGATTCTTGCTATTCCAAAATGAAAAGATGTGACAGAGATGCCAACTACCCTATTCCTCCTCCTTCACCTTTTCAAAAATACATCTCTAGATCCCCTACCAGATCCCCAGATCTTGGTCCTTCCTCTTCCTCTTTATCTTCAGCACCTTCCAGAAGATCCAGAAGCTCAGCTTCCAGAACTCTTCCCAAAAGAACAGCCTTAGCTTCCCAAGAAATTTCTTTTATCTCCGCCAAATTAGCTCCAAAAACTTTAAGATCAACTCCCAGGCTTCTAGACCGCGTCCAGGTGGCCCAGCCAACGTCGGGCGGCCCGTTGGCCTCATCAAACAGTGAAAATCAGGGCCAAAACCTCCAAAAACGGCCAGAAAACAGCCAAATTCATCCAGACAACGACAACAATTCAACCTAACTACCTCCTACTGCTCCCAGAGCAATGCAATCAACCCTTCCAAGGTCCAAAAGCACCAAAATTTCCCAGATTTCTAAGAGACCTGCCAGAGAACCCCAAGAAGAAACCAGAACATCCTGTAAGAACGTGTGATTTATTTTCTATTTTTGTTCTTGATATGTCTAATTTGATACATGTAGATATTGACGTGACATCTATAAGAACACGTTTCCTTCTTCTTTCTTCTGTTGACGTTCTTGTCTATTACTATTCAATCATATCTATTTTGATATTGAGCAAGATTCTAACTTATATACTGGGCTATGTCCTTTCTTTTTGCCCGTCTTTTCTCTCGCTCAATATTATTATTTAATCTTTATTATTAGGTCAGGTTTAGTTATTTGTTAACATTGACTATTTCTTATTAATTTTATTTTATTGTTTTATAATTGTTGTAATTAGGTAACAGCGGCAAGAGACCATCCTTAAGAGCAGATCATCGTATTAATATCTGCTTCTTTTTATTATCAAAAGGTTGGAATTTGTACTTAGCTGTTATCAGGTCTTTTCTCTCGCTCAATATTATTATTTAATCTTTATTATTAGGTAACAGCGGCAAGAGACCATCCTTAAGAGCAGATCATCGTATTAATATCTGCTTCTTTTTATTATCAAAAGATAGAGTTGCTTTAGGTTATGGGCCCAGCGTCCAAGTGAATGTCATCAAACGATTCATTTACTATACCGTCACCAGCGCCTTCAAACTCTACTGATCAATCATCTGATAGCTCTAATACTGCTCGTCCCACTTCACCACCAATTATGGATTCAACCACTGAATTTTCGGGTGACACTCTCAGAAATATTCCTGTTCTTAGCCTCAGCAACTTCCATGAATGGAGAATTCGAATGAGAGCACTTTTAACTTATCAAGATTTAAAGAATCTTGTTTTTGGTCTTGAACCTCAGCCGCCGCAGGATGCCGCTCAAAGTGTCAAATTGGAATTTCAAAAGAGGGCTGATAAAGCCACTAATATTATCATTTCAAAACTTGATGCGGCCAATATTGCTGCCTTTGTTACCAATGATGATATGGACAAACCGTGGCAGATTTGGAAGAAATTAACTGATCAATATGCCGCTGCCGATGCGTCCAATCATGCTTCAATCTTTGCCCGATATCATGATGTTAAATGCCATGAAGGGAATCTTATGGGATTTGTTAATGACCTCAGGACTAGGATTAATGAATTGGGTTCAGTGGGTGTGTCAGTTGAAAGTGAGAACGAAGCTCATCGACTTCTAAGGCAATTGCCTGATTGTTATTCCACACATAAGGCATTAATTTTACATGCGTGTGAGGTGACTCAAACTCATTTGTCTGTGTCTAATTTACTCTCACGATTGGCCCGTCTATCAACCGAAATTGAGTCCGAAAACCCTACTGGCTCTACTTCCGCTCTACTTAATAAGGCAAAACCAAATCAAAAACGGAAATGGGAATTTTGTCGTGACGGAAAGCACAACCCAAAAGCCAAACACTCAGAGGAGGACTGCTTTCAATTACATCCCGAAAAGCGAAAGAATCGAAATGCGACGAGTGCCGCAAAGGCTGATGAAGAAGTACATGCCAACATTAGTTGCGGACCAGCTAAGATCTTCAAAGCAAACATATCAACTCATTCATCGAAACAACTAATTTTCGATAGTGGAGCTACTGTCCACATGATAAAACAACGGTCTCATTTTAAATCTTACTCTCGATTTCGTCCTCCTATAAAACTTGGTAATGGCATGATAATCTATAGCACAGGAAAAGGTTCTATCAACCTAGTCACTTCTAGAGAAGTAATCACATTGACCGATTGTTTACATGTTCCGGAGATAAGTCAAAATTTAATTGGCATTGGTCCATTCATTACTCGTGGATGTCATCAACAGGTGGATGCCAATGGTTACATGACCATCACAAAGTCTAACGAAGTCATACTTGATGGCAATTGGGATGAGGATGAAGGTCTTATAGTTATCAATGCAGATTTTGGTGAGCAATTTGTTCCCTCTTCAAAATCTCTCATTGCGTCAAGCTCAAAAACTCTCTGGCACTATAGATTAGGGCATTCTAATTCACAATACTTGGAAAAGATTCAATCCAAAATCGGCTTTAAATTTACTGGCATTCTTGATTTTTGTGAACCCTGTGTAAATGCGAAACACTGCCATAGTCCATTCACTGGTGTCATACCTAGAGGGTCCCGATTTTTAGAGTACTTACACTGTGATCTTAGTGGAAAAATTTCCCCACCCTCTTATGGAGGAGCATCTTATTATTTCAAAATCACAGACTCTTTTACATCATATCGTTTTGTTTTTCTTTTATCTCATAAATCTGATACGTTCAAAACGTTTTTTCAATTTAAAACTCAAATTGAAAATATCTCAAATAATAAAATTGCAAACTTTGTGTGTGATGGCGGTAGTGAATTTATAAATAAAAATTTTAATGATCTAAGTGTTAAAGATGGGTTTAAGATGATTGTTACCTCTCCTTACACGCCGCAACAAAATCCCATTGCGGAACGTGGAAATAGGATAACTACTGAAATGGCAAAAGCGATTCTTTTTCATGCAAAAATGCCAATAGAATTTTGGGGAGAAGCCGTCAACACAGCAGTTTATCTGGAAAATCGATTGCCCTCATCTTCAATAAATTTTGAAACCCCTTACAATTTACGCTTTGGCAAAGACCCGAAATTCGATCATCTTAAAGTTTTTGGCTGTGTGGCATATGCATTGATTGATAAATCAAAGAGAGGTGGAAAATTTCATCCAAACTCCATCAGATGTTGCTTTCTTGGTTATGCAGAAGACATGACTTCTTATCGTCTACTTCGGCTTGATAATAGGGCAATTATTTACTCTCACAATGTTGTTTTTGATGAATCTTCTTTTCCTCTCCAAGATTTGACAACAAACTCACAATTTTCAGAGATTTTTGTGGATGATGCTATTTCCTTCTCACCTGAAATTTCGAATCAGAATAAAACAGTCTTACCTTTCTGCAATAATCAAGCCGAAGAGCCAGTTTCAAAAGATCCTGCGAATATAAATAGATTTTGGGATTATCAGTTGACTCCCGATATAGCACCAAAAGATATTAATTCATCAATTAATCCGAATAACATAATTGAAACTGGTAGACGTAGAGTTCCAAGAAAGTTAAATTCAGCCATTGAAATCAAGTCTTATTTATCCTCAACAGAATTGATCAATTCGCATTCAACTCATGATGATGTGCCAAGATTAAATTTGTCAGACCCTCTTACTTACTTTGAAGCAATCAATCGTCAAGATGGTGATTCGTGGCATGAAGCAATAAATCGAGAATTGAACATGATCAAAGATCAACGTGTCTATGAAATTGTTGAACGACCACCTGATGCATCTACTATTGGTTCCGTATGGGTTTTCAAGATTAAAAGAGATGCGGATGGAAACATTCAAAAATATAAAGCCCGACTTTGCGCACGAGGTTGCTCTCAGAAGCCTGGAATCAATTATTTTGAAACTTTTGCGCCTACTGGTCGTCTAACAACTCTGCGCGTGCTTATCAGTCTAGCCACTAGAGAAAATTGGGATTTCATACAAATGGATGTCAAAGGGGCCTTTTTATATGGTAAACCAGATGAGGAAGTATTTATGAACTTCCCATTGGGTATGGATAAACCAGCAAATTTTAAGAAACCAGTTTTACTGCTGAAACGCTCCCTTTATGGACTGAAGCAAGCCTCCAGATGCTGGTACACTGAGTTAATAACGTTCTTTTACTCACTTAATTTTTATCCTTCAGCTGCGGACCCTTGTTTGTTTATTCATGATAGTTCAACACATCCATGTTATGTTCATGTACATGTTGACGATTTGTCGATATTTGGCAAAGATATTTCTTGGTTTAAGGAAGCAATTCAATCCAAATTCGACATGGAGGATCTTGGAGATGCAAAGTTTATACTTGGCATGAGGGTCACAAGAAATCGTGCTAATGGAACCTTGTCCTTATGTCAAGATCAAGAAATTAGAGATCTGCTTTCATCTTATGATATGTTGGATTGTAAACCTTCAATTACTCCAATGCAAATGAATACTCAATTAGTACCAGCTACTGAAGATGAAATCAAGGCATTCTCACAAATGAATATCAATTATCGATGAGCTGTTGGAAGATTGAACTATATCATACAAGCAACACGACCTGACATCGCATTTATCAATAGTCAACTTGCTCAACACCTGAATGCTCCTGGTATCAAACACTGGATAGCATTCAAAAGGGTGCTTCGTTACCTCAAAGGGACAATAGAATTGTCTTTATCTTTTCACTCTGATACTTCTTTTGTTAATGAAGGTCATTATAGTCATTCTTTACCAACAGGCTTTGCTGATGCAGATTGGGCTGGATGTCCGGTTACTCGGCGTTCAACCACTGGTTATGTTTTCATCATCAATGGAACTGCAATCAGTTGGCGATGTAAGAAACAACCAGCAGTCGCACTTAGTACTACTGAAGCTGAATCAAAAGCCACAGTTGATGCTGCTCAAGAAGCAATATGGATGCAAACACTCTTCAGCAATTTAGGTTTCGACTGCAAATCATCTTCAAAATTATTTTCCGATAACCAAGGATGTATTGCATTGTGCAAAAATCCCATGTATCATGCTCGTACTAAACATATTGAAATTCATTTTCACTGGATACGGGAACAATTATCTAATGGTAAAATCGACCTTCAATACACACCTTCAACAGACATGATAGCTGATATTTTCACCAAGGCTCTTAGTAAAGAAAAGTTTAAAATTTTTGTGAAGAAAATTGGCTTAGGAGATATGATTGATAGCAAGGGGGGGTGTAAGAACGTGTGATTTATTTTCTATTTTTGTTCTTGATATGTCTAATTTGATACATGTAGATATTGACCTGACATCTATAAGAACACGTTTCCTTCTTCTTTCTTCTGTTGACGTTCTTGTCTATTACTATTCAATCATATCTATTTTGATATTGAGCGAGATTCTAACTTATATACTGGGCTATGTCCTTTCTTTTTGCCCGTCTTTTCTCTCGCTCAATATTATTATTTAATCTTTATTATTAGGTCAGGTTTAGTTATTTGTTAACATTGACTATTTCTTATTAATTTTATTTTATTGTTTTATAATTGTTGTAATTAGGTAACAGCGGCAAGAGACCATCCTTAAGAGCAGATCATCGTATTAATATCTGCTTCTTTTTATTATCAAAAGGTTGGAATTTGTACTTAGCTGTTATCAGGTCTTTTCTCTCGCTCAATATTATTATTTAATCTTTATTATTAGGTAACAGCGGCAAGAGACCATCCTTAAGAGCAGATCATCGTATTAATATCTGCTTCTTTTTATTATCAAAAGGTAACAGCGGCAAGAGACCATCCTTAAGAGCAGATCATCGTATTAATATCTGCTTCTTTTTATTATCAAAAGATAGAGTTGTTTTACATCCCACACTGCACCCAAGCAACAACTTCTTCCCCAACCAAGACAAAAAAACTACACCTCTCCTCTGTCAGCCAACTATTCTTCTGACAGTTCCATCTCTTCAAAAGCTCCATCCAGAAGAGATCAATCTGCTTCCAAATCCCCCTCTCCTGCTCCATCCTTTAACAACCCTAGTACTCCATCACCAGCACCTCCTCCAGCTGAATCCAACAGAAATACCAACCACAACAACAAAAACAATCCCACTGCTCCAACTAGGCCCCAGAAACATCAGCCTCCTAGTTCACCTTCACAAAATCTTTCAGAGGAAGACCATGAGAATCCATATCTTTCCCTAGTTGATCCACCCACTATGACCATTACAAAATCTTCAGAGATCCAAATCCCAGCTGCTTACAAATTTGATGAGCTTCCAATCTGTAAGTACCAAATTAATTTATCCCATTTCTTCAACAAAAATAATTTCTGATCCAATTCTTCTTGTCTAGTTGGAACCCCTCCTCCTGAATCTATTATTAGAGTTGGCCAACCTCTAGAAACTTCTTTGATCCTGGATTATGGAGACATGAAGAAACACCTAAGCACCATGTGTTCCAACATGCTAAAAGCCTTTGCCCTCCATGGACCTTTGAATGACTTTGAAAAATCCATGAGAGAGTGCCTGTTGGACGACCACCGGAAAATGTCTAGGATCATTAAGCACACCC
Organism: Hemileia vastatrix; assembly: GCA_030280995.1. Lineage (NCBI taxonomy): Eukaryota > Fungi > Basidiomycota > Pucciniomycetes > Pucciniales > Zaghouaniaceae > Hemileia > Hemileia vastatrix. The sequence goes on along the minus strand of JASXTE010000003.1, from coordinate 47,893,851 downwards.
TCCAGCACTCCATTCCTGCCTCTTCTTATTCTTCCTCCTCTGAACTTCTCTCTAATCCAATTCATGACCATTACAGTCCCTATCATCTCTCCAGCAGGATGCACTTCAAAGAACACAGTGCTTCCCACAATCCCAACAAAAAACAAAAACATCATCACAATCCGGACCAGCCTCCAGAAGCTTCATCATCCAGAAAATGAGCTCCTGCAAAAAGATTAGAAACATAATAATAACATAAAACAATTTATAAAAATAATTTCATAATTTTTTTTTTTTTTCAATAATATACTAAAATAAAAAATAAATAAATAAAATGAAATGAAATAACATAAATGAGATAAAATAAAAGATAAAAAATAATACAAATGGTATCCCCCAGCCAATTGATGAGCTGATCCCCTGATACCTTACCTATATCCAATTGCACCTTGATGTGGATACACAATTAAATATTTTAAATGATTAAGAGAAAAAAAAAACAAAAATTTAGAAATTCAGAAGATAATAATAAAAATAATGAAACACAGAAACAAATGAAATAAATAATAAATAAATAATAATAAAAAAAGAAAATAGCATTGCCCGGCTAATTGATGAGCCTTTCCCCACCAATGATTGCCCACATCCAGGTGACCCTGATGTGGTAACACCCTATATTTTTGATTTTATAATTCTAAACAACCCCCATAAAAATTAAAAGAAAAAAAGAGAAAAAAGAAAATAATCTAAAACTTTTATCTAGTAAAAACATAACTGCAACATCAAAGACAGTCCAGCTCCATAGATGGTCCAATAAGGGAAAGTCCGATCCATAGAAATGATCACTGGGTGGGCTCCCTCCAATAAGTAAAAATGATAGGAGACCACCAGAGATCCACCACCAATCTGAAAAAAAACCAAAGATAAAGAAGCCAATCCCAAACCAGTTTAAAGTCATAGTGGACTTAAAACCTGAATAATAAACAACAGAACTAGAATTCAACTAGGAAAAACAAAAGACTTGAGACAGACATTCTGGGGTAACTGTTCTACAGAGCAGCCAGCTCATCAGTTACCCCCACACTTTCCAAAATAAAATCTAGAAGCCCCCCCTTGGTACCTTCTAACAAAAAAACAACATCCAACACAAAAAAAAACCAAAACCAATAAGAGTGAAGAGACCAGCACATGAAAACCAGAGGAAATTCCAGTTTAAAGTCATAGAGGACTAAAACCTGTGAAAAGAAACCAATACTAGGGTTCAACCAAATTAAGAGAAAGGGTTGGAAACAGAAAGTCTGGGGTAACTGTTGATAGAGCAGCCAGCTCATCAGTCACCCCCACACTTTCCAATACAAAATCTAGAGGCCCCACCCATGGGTACCCTCTAACAAAAGTTTCCAACAAACAGATGTATAGCATAACCATAAAAAACAAGATTAAAGAATGGTCAGTAGTTTATCCTCATTGCGGAGTCAATCTTCTTCATGCCTAGTGCCTCTGGGATAAAATCTATTCACTTGGTCTGCAGCCACCCTCTTTTTCAAGACTGCACCATCCAACTCTTCCAAAACATAAGAACCTCCAGACCCCTGAGATCTGACTCTGTAAGGTCCATTCCATCTGTCAGCAAACATTTTCCCCCACTGACTCTCCAAACTTCTATTATACACCAAAATCAAACAACCAGGTTTCAAAGGATTCCTGAGTCTATGAGCCAACTTCTTGTCCCAGTACCTGACTGATTGATTCCTAATCTTCATAATTCTAGAGTATGCCTTCTCTAGACATTCCTCTCTACATTACAACTGTTGCATCCTGGAACAGAGCAAATCTTCTGTTGAGTGCATGTCATCCCAATCAATTCCAAGATAAGAGACAGCTTCCAAGTCCACTGGTAGAACGGCTTTCTGACCAAACATTAACTCATAAGAAGAATAGCCAGTTGTCCTCTTCACATTGACCCTATCAGAAAATAACACCAAGGGTAAATAATGCCTCCACTTCTCAGCACTATCGCCACACATCTTCACCAAAGCATTCTTTATAACTTGATGGCCTCTTTTAACCATGCCTTCAGCTTCAGGATAATAAGGTGTAGCCACTCTAACTTTAGAACCAACACTAGCCACAGCTTCTTTAAATTCGGCACCAAACTCTGGCCCGCCATCAACAGTGACCAACTTCATCAACCCATACCTATAAATCCACTCCTTCTTCAAAAACTCTGCCACATTCTTGGCAGTCAAATTAACCAGAGGCACTGTTTCAACCCAGCCAGAAAAATCATCCCTAGCAATAATCAAGTATTTTTACCTGCCCTCTTTAATATGGACAGCATCCAGACTGACACTTCCAAAAACAGTTGATTCACCAGTAGCACGGCCCACCTCTTTAGGTTTCAAATGACCTCTTCTTTGACATTCTTCACAAGATTGAACGCAACCCTGCACAGCCAACTTCATACCTGGCCACCAAAATCTGTCTGCTACTCTTCTATAAGTCTCCCCAAAGCCTATATGACCAAGTTTTTCATGCAAAGAATTTAACACAAGTTCTTGACCCTTCTTCTGAGTCACCACCACTCGAGGATTAGGATGCCTTCTCCTCATCAACCTTCTTCCTGAAACATAAAATCCAGGACTCTTCTTCTTGATTTCAAATCAAGTATCATCATCACAAGTATCTGGCCTCTCCAAGGTCAACAGATATTCTACCAAAATAAAATAAAACCCAGACTGACCCCAGGTCTCATCTTCAAAATCCAACAAAACAACATCCAAGGGTACAATTCTATCATCAAAATCACCAGTATGAACATGAGCCAATTGAGCAGCCCAACCAGGACACCAATCCTGAAATTTTGGCACATCCTTCTCTTTCCACTGAACCTTGTGAGAATCCAGTTCACTAACAAAAACACCCTTTTCCAAATTTGAGCTTTCCCAAACAACAATTTCATCTTCATGAACAAAAACATCCTGATCACCAGAATCAAGATCAGATCCAGCCAGTTTAGCCTCTTGAGGAAGGTCAGAAAAATCTTCAGCACCCTTTGTGCTGGCCCTAACCACTGGAACATCTTTATCAAAATCTTCAGCCTCAGAATCTTCAACTGTAGGTGGCCTCCTTGATAATCCATCAGGCATAGTAAAAGTTTTACCTGGTTTGTGTACCAGGTCAAAAGAAAAATGTTGAATAAATTCCACTCACCTAGTTATTGGAGCATTTTGAAGACTAGGTGTATTGATCTTCTGAACCAAAAATTTTGCATCCACCTGCAGCTTAAAATGCTGCCCCCACAAAACCGTGTGTAGCTTCTTTAAAATTTTAGCTACGCCACACAATTCCAACTCAGGTTGAGAATTCCTAGATTCCACCTCATTAAACACCACAGGCTCATATCTTACTTGCCTGACCCTCCCAGTCTTATCCTCCTGAGACAAAACAGCACCAGCAGCAATATAACTTGAGTCCACTGCCAGATAAATTTTTCCAGCACCAACACCATAATCCAACTTGTGAAGAACAATATCTTCACCAACAACCTTTTTCAACTTCTGAAAAGCCTCTTCACACTCTTCAGTCCATTCCCAATCTGCATCTTTTCTGGTAAAACTCCTTAAAGGTGAAGCCAACAAAGAAAAATCCTAAATAAAAATCCTGAAATATACAGATACACCCAAAAATCCCCTGACTTCAGTAGTTCTTTTAGTCCTTGGCCATGACTGAATATTATTAATCTTCTTCTTCGCCATAATCCTTCCCTCTTTACATACCACATGACCCAGAATTTCCAAAGCAGGAACACAACAACAGAATTTTGACCCTGAAATGGTCAAACCAGCCTCTTCAATCCTGAACAACACTCTCTCTAGAGTTATTGCATATTTCCACACAAACCTTTTTATGCCAGGGTTCTCTGCTAACACCTCATTACCATAATCAGTGGATGGTCCTTTAATTCCACCATCATCAATAAAAATACCTGCATGAGTAGGAACCTCATCCTGCAAGATCCAAGCCATCTGTGCTTGATAAACTGCCACTGAATTAGTTGCTCCTTGAGTCAACCTAGTGAGCTGAAATATTATAAAAGGAGTCTCAAAAGTTGTGAGAGGCCTTGAATCTGTATGGAGTTCCCTCTCATCATAACCACCCATAATATCACCCAAACCATAACACACCCTTCCAGCGAAAGCTTCAACAAAATCCTCTGCACTTGGTGGCATACCAGTGTCCTTGATAGTGACTCTATTTAAGGCTCTAAGATCATGAACCACCCTCAACTTTCCATTTTTCTTTTTTCACAGAAAACCGGAGTTGAGTAGCTGGAAGTTGATTTTTCGTATAGCCCAGTCCTGACTCTTTCCCTAACATTTTCTACATAATCCTCTCTAATAGCGGCTGGAATCGGAATAGGTTTGATTTTCCAAGGTTCATGGCAAACCACAGGAATCAAGTAAGGCTCCCCATAAGAGTGCTTTAATACACCCCTTTCCTCCTCAAAAAACGCCACAGCTTTTTCCCTTAGCACAATAACGTGCAACAACAACTTCTTTTCTTCCTCAGACAACCACCCATCAGGACCAAAATTAACAACTTTCAACCTTTCCACGGTCACCTTAGCCGTCTCTATAAATTCTGGAGGATTCTTAAGCAAAGGAGTACAGTACGGATCTCTTGACAAAGGCGGTCTCTTCAAAGGCAGATTCAAGCCCACAGGCATAGGCTAATTGAGAGGCCTAATCTTCTGCGCTACCTTCTTATACTTTGCCGCTCCACCTTCAACTTGAGGGATCTTCAGGAAATCTTCACCACCAGACCTCGAATGAAAACCAAGGGTTTCCCCATTGCTTACATGTGTGGCCAAGGTAATGTTTTTGAAAGGTGTAGAAGAAACCCTAGCGGTGCACAATTGGGAGGACTTACTTTTACACCCCAATCTCACCACTCCAAAACTTTTCCGCAACTCCACATCTTCTTCCTCACTTCCAACTTCCAAATCTTCAAATCTTGATTCATCTTTTGAATCACATCTTCTAAAATTGTGCAGTTTATCCTCATGCTGGAGGCCCAAAAATCAATCTTGATGATCTTCTCTCTTCATAATTTTCTGCAGTTTAACCTCATGCTGGAGGCCCAAAAATAGATCTTGACGATCTTCCCAAAAATATTTTGCATCTTCTTTCTTCATTATCTTCAGATTTTTTTCTTGATTTTCATGAATTATTTTGAAATTTTTATCTTCTTTTCTTGAGTTTTCTTCTGATCTACAAAAATAACCAGGGGTTTCCCCAATGCTCACAGGTGTGGCCCAGGTAATGTTTTTGAAAGGTGTAGAAGAAACCCTAGCGGTTCACGATTGGGAGGACTTACTTTTAGACCCCAATCTCACTGCCCCAAAACTTTTCCGCATATCTTTCAATAAAGATATATAACCAATCTTCTTCTTTGAACTTGAATTAAAAATAATTAAGAATCTTGAGAGAGAACAGAGACTTGATAAAAAACTTGATGAATACTTGCAGAGAAGAGAAACATTAAAAAGAGAAAGTTGAAAATCCACTTGGTATATCTCCAAGGGAGCTGACCTACTACAACCTGGGATTTCCTCATCTTGGGGAGAGGTAGTAGCACTAGGGTGATAAGCCCTCATTACTCTAAAAAAGACAGACTCTCAATAGAGCCTGAGCCGCACTCCAAAAAACCAGAGGCAGAACCCACTTCCTTCCTTCTCCTGCAGCAGTCCATGAAATGGCACATTGAAGATAAACCAGTCCTGGTCTCCCAACCATCCTCTCCAGGGGATGACAACTTCATGTGAAGTCTCCTATCATCTTCACCAGTCAACTTCAAACTGATTCCCAAATCAAATTGATAACCAATTCTTGCCTGAAAATCCATCAAGAATGGCCCACCCAAAACTGCTTTTACATTACCTTTAGTAATGTAAAAATGAACCTTCCCTGAGGCTCCGCCAACATCTAACTTCACAAACTCAGAAGTTCCAACCAATTCAGTGACATGGCCACCGATCCCTCTCAAATTCCCACCAATACCAGTTTTGATGGGGAGGCCCATATGAGTTGCCTCAAACAAAGAAATCAGGTTTATCTGAGAACCTGAATCCACCAATGCCCTTGCCTCCCTGCCATTCAGAGTGACATTGAAATATCCCAGAGGAGCAGAAAAATGAGTTTCCAACTCCTCACCAAACTTTTCAGCAGAATCACAAATGTATTCTACCTCACCAGAATAAACTCTTCTCCTGGTCAACAACTTTTTTTGCCTATCAGCCAACCCTGGACTGATAGAATACAATTCCCCATAAGATAGGGAAACCTGACCCTGATTCATCCTTTCCAGGACAGAGTCCATAACATTAACTTGACCAGACACTACTGGCCTCTCAAAGTGAGCTCTTTGCTTCACCACCTTGGTCCTAGAAGATTCTTGAGGACCAGCACCACCAACAGATTTACCATTAACAGGAACCAAACCAGATCCCTCACCAGAACCTCTGACTCCAACAGGCTTTGGCAATGAAGCCAAAGGGACATCCTCCTCAGAGTCAGAATCCACCTCCATTGGCATTGGCTCACCATTCAGGTCCAATGCACCAAAACTAGGGGAGCCCATGTCAGCCATACCCTTCTGCATCTTGTACAGCTCCTCTTTGCTGTACCTCTTCCTAGATGCACTCAGCTTAGGATACATCTTTGAAGCATTTGGCTTTGGTTGGGCCTGAGAACTGCTCTTAGGCCTTCCCACCTTTCCTGCTTCCACATCATAAACACCAGCCAAGCATTCACCACTTGACTTTCCACCACAAGAATACAACTCCAAACCACCAAAGGAATTAGAAAAAGAGACTTTATTGACCTCCTTCCCCTTTCCCTTGACGTCCTCATTCTCCTTACCAGAAGACTTCCCTTTATCAGGAATCTCCTCAAACCTTGGCCTCCTTTTATTGAGACCTCCCCTCCTCCTGACCAAATCAACAGGAGCCTGCCCCTCACTGGGCTTAACAAAAGAACCATCAGGGAACTTGAAAACCCTGCCATCAAATTCAACCTTTCCTTCAGACACATCCCTGTTCAATTTACAACAATCATTGGACCTGTGCCCCCTCCTGCTGCAATAAGAGCAGACCCAATTATCACTCCTACCAGCCCTCCTATCAAAATCTCTAGACTGAGAAGGTGCCTTACTGACCTTCTTAGCCTCCTGAACAAAAATATGCAGCTGCTTTAGAAGATCAGCCAACTGCTCCACCATTGGGTCCCTCTCCTGTTTGGGAACCTGCACCAAATTGTTCTCCTCCTTTTTCTCCCTAACTTCCTCTTCAGCCAAAGCCTCACTGACTTTGCTGACATACTTGGCACACCCCTCCTGATAGGTGTCCACAGCCAATAACTTCAAATGGGCCTCAACAGCCTCTTTCACCTTATCCAAGGAAGGCAACTTCTGGTCCCCATTAGAGAGAGTCTTCATCAATTCCTTTCTTGATAACTCCTTCAACACATCCATCCTGACATCTCTAGCCAGGGAAGACCAAAAAACATCCTTGGCAGCATTTTCATGTGCTAGCTCCTCCACTTCCACCAAGTATTCCACCACAGGATCAAACTGTAGCAGAAACTTCCTGTAACTATGTAAGTTACCAACACTACCATAAGATTGCCATTCACTGACAACCTTGTTCAGATCCACCATAGTGAACCTGACACCCCATCTATCTATCATCTCTCTACACAACAATTTCCAATCCCTCTTCTTGTAGCCAGACATGGCCACAATTTCCTTCTCCACTGACCTATCACCAATGAAGAAGATAATCTGCTTCACCATGTCTAGGTTGGAAGCACCATCCACTCCAGAAGCAGTTTCACACTTCTCTAGAAACAACTTGACATCCTCCCCATTAAACTTGGTACCATCCCAAGATTTAATCCTCACACACTCCCTAACCATCACAGAAGGACGACCATCCCCCCCACTGACAGTCACCACAGGAATAGCAGAACCAGAAGCCATTCTTCCAGTCCAAAACACCAAAAAGAGCCAACCAAAGAAAACTGAGATTCCAAAGAACTAGCAAGTTCTACCCCACGTTGGGCACCAGAAATGTAGACAATCCTATAGTACTAGCTATAGGCCTTGACCAAGGGAGTTGGAGAAAAACCAGAGAGAAAATCCCCTGTCCCTTTAGAAAAATAGAGTGAGATTTACTTGCTAAAGTAAGTTGGTTCCTGTTTTGCTAAAGCTCCTGTTCAACACACTTGACTGCTTGATGAGCCAAGAAAGTAGTCACCAGACAGACTACCAGACCAAAGAACTTTAATGTAGAACAATGTCCACACCAGAGACAGAAAAGATACTTGATGTAGGCTGCAAATCCACACCAGAGACAGCAATAATACTTACTATAGCTTACAAGACTATAACAGAGAAAACAGTTGCCAAAGTTAAGTTAAATGAAGAACTCACTTGCAACAAACACATCCAATTGTGGCCAGAAAACAGTGAAAACTGAGTGAGGAACAATGATATCACCTCCGGATGGTTGTATGATGATTAAGGTTGCCCCAAACTGTCTTATTCACTATGTACACACAGACCACTAACTAAGAGCCCATGCGCACCCACCAATTTGGTGCCTGTACCCGCCAAATTGCATAAAAAACCCTCCTGAAGCGCTCCCCAACCTCCTAAAACAGAGGCGGGCAGGCCGCCCGACGTCAGAGATGCCTCCTGAAGCGACCCGGCCTCCCTGAAGCCAGAAAACCAATAAAAACAACTAATATACTTAGAAAAATTAGCTACAACTACTAAAACCTTTAAAACACGGAATTTCACTATAACAACCTTGTGACATGAAATATAGAGAAAAATTAGCTCTATCCAATGGTACTAAGCACTTAACCCTAAGACTTAAGGTTAGCCCGTAAAACACAAAAAACAAAATTAAACAGCAATCTTTTATATATGAAAAATGAGGAAATGACCCCTTAAAACTCAGAATATGAAAAATGTCTACAAGACATAAAATATAGAGAAATGTCAGGGCTATCCAATGATAGTACCCACATACTGGCAGACCCAATATCCACAGAATAAAACCAGAAAAATACCCAATTCCTTAACAGATATCAATTAAGACATGCACAAACAGCGCCAAATCACACAACAAAGGCCCCTGCCAATGTTTGAAGACCACAGCGCGCATTGCATGTGCTGCCCATATCTCATGCAGCTGACTTGATATCAGCTGCATGAGATATGGAAGCAATTGTGCAACGAGCTTTCACACAGCTTTGGCCACCTCCCAGCCTAGTAAATTGGCTGGGAGGGTGGCAAATATTACAGCAATCAATCAAAGTCGCTTTTAGCATCTTTGATTGCCTGAAAGAGACACTTCCAGCCAGGTTTCCCCTGGCTGGAAGTACTAAATTGCAATTTAAGGGACCCAAGCCAATTTCAAAGGCTTGGGTCATAAATTAAGCTTTCCAAAAAGAAGCCAGTATAAATCTGGCTGCAATAAAAAGTAAATTATCTAATTAAAATACATAAATAAATAAAAATTTGTTCAAAAAGATATACAACGCTCTGCAGCCGGTTATAAACGACCTTCCATTGATACACATAGAAACAAAATCAAATGTTGCTTTCAGCAAAATTGGCCATGTTTTGATATTTTGAGCCAAGTAAGATCAGGAAAAAGGCCAAGGCATAAAAATTGCACAATTAAAAATCTACCAATTTAATATGGTGGGGAGGTTCATATTTTAGAAATAGGTGGTGCACATTATAGTTCCCTTTAAAAAATTTGAAAATGAATTAATTTTGACGCAATGTAAATTTAAATGTGATGAGTGTATGTTTTTTAGCTATGTGAAACATGGTAGCTAGAATTATGTGGCATCAATTTTTTTTAGATGTGAAATTCAGCATTTCACAAACGTTCATCTGTACAACATGCAGCCAAGTAAATTCTAGCTGGAATTAGTATATGCATAGGAAAAAATGATCATTCTGTGTACAGTGCCTTGGAAACAATATTCTTGGAATTTAGATGAAGTTTATCATATGACTTGGAGAGCTGAATTTTTTTGAAAATGAGATCAGTAAAAATTCATGATATCTACATCTTTTTGCCACCCAATTTATTTTTCCTTTCTCTTTCTCACTTACCTTTTTCAAAAATTATCAATCATATTTTTGCTTTATCATTTTGAATTATTGGTACTATTTTCTTGACCTTATCTGATTACCAGTAAGCAAATTTTTCTTTCTATTGCATTTCATATCATTTTGGTTTGTTACTCTTTTTTACACTTTTGACAAGTTAATCTAATGATTCTAATTCTGAATATTTTTTATGGTATCTTTTACTGTACCCTTTTGATTCATTATAAAAAAATTATTTTTCAGTTAACTTAAAGTTTTTTATTTGTTTTTCAATTTACTTTTCTTTATTCCTTATCAAAAATGTTCAATTTATTTATCTAACCATTTATTTTTTAAAACAATAATTATAAAATAAACTTTATAATTAATTTTGATGAATCAGCTACAAATGGAAGAAGATTTTGTAGACACGTAAGTTAATGTTTTGCTTCTCATTTTTGTATATTTCTTTAATACTTTCTCAACCATTATATTATTAATATGAAAAGTAAAACATCATCTTGTACTTGCTGAAAGAATACAGGATAATGTTTTTCTTTTCATAATAATAATTAGATTGTTTGTACTTTAACTTTAATTTACAGATTTTTAGATTGTTTCAAAGTCTGGTACTTGCAGAAAGCATACAGGACAATGCTACAATTTAAAAATTAATAATTTATTGAAGTATAACTTCAAAGTCAATATATTGTTCAGAGCTAGATTTTTTATTTTATATATGTGGATATGATAATTCTGTAAATTTTTTAATATTAATAGTGTATTGGAGTTATACTTTCATTATATTATTAATATTAAGTGTAGAGCCAAATCTCGTACTTGCTGAATGCATACAGGATAAAGCTATATTCTTTATATGTATAATTTAATAAAGTATACCTTTGAAACACTTTCTTAATATTTTAAATAAAGAAAAAGTATATAAATTTACTAATATGTAGATATGCTAACTTTTGTATTTCTAATATTGAAGATATGATAAAGTTAAAGGTATCATTGACCAATAATTGAAATTCTGTTACTATTTTCTAATTTTTGATTTTTTTCTATTTTAAATCAAAATTGAATTCTCTTAGGATTGAACCATCAATGAGTAACAATTTGAAAAATAAAACGGCCACAGAAGAACTCTAACAATAGGTGGGCAAAAGACATTTCTACTGGAATGAAACTTGTAAATGCTCTTGGAATGGATACAAATGGGAAGAAGCCACATTTCTACGCACAATCTTATGCAAATAATATGACAGATTGCAATAATTATTACAATTTTTTTCCTGGTTGTAGTATTTATAAACCAAAAGGTGTCTTAATACCTAATGTTATTGTGCAGACTTTTGAAATTCATGAGCTCAAAGAACTAGATATGTTAGAAGCTACGGTGCAATGCATTAAGGATCTTTCTTACCGCGAACATGAAATTAAAAATAATGGTTATCATCGAAGAGCTGGTGGTTTTGGAAAAATGTTTGTTGGTGGCTTTATTTTAGATAGGAAGAAATCTTTATATATTCGTAAGTATCACTTTTTTTAATTTAAATACTGAATTTTTGAATGCTTTTCCTTGCAGATGAATACACTGATGATATTGTACAAACGGATGAATATAAAAAACAAATGAAGAGGATTGCAATGTACTTTAAATATTTCTTAAAAAAATATAATATGTAAAGTACAGCGAGGCAACTAATCTTTGTGCAAAACTTGGTATTCCTGGATTTTCAAAAGTTTCTAGTGAAGAAGAGGGTATACCATTTGCTAGTAATTTAACTTGGACATCTGGAGCAAATGGTAATGGGTTCTCCAATGAGGTTCATCTTGATAAGGATGCAAGTGAGTATACTTTAGGAATATTTTTTCCTAAAGATACAGAAAACAATACCATTCATATGAAGTATGATAAGACCCAACCACGACAAACAGGTGGAGAACTTATGTTTCCCGAAATTCGAAGTAAAATCAACTTTGAAGCAACTAATGGAATAACAGTGACATTATGGCCTGCCAATCAACTAAGGTATTTTACCTCAAGATGTCACGAAATTCCTGGCTTCACTAGGATAGGTTCTTCTATTCAAATCAGCAATTGAAATTTTCATGCTATAGAAAAGCTTAATGTTTTAGATATTGATATTTCAGAGTACTCGGAAATGAAAGAAGAAAAATATAGGTATAAATATTTGAATAGTGCTTTGAGAGTTTTTTTGAAAAGAGATGACTTAATAGAGGAAGAAATAAAATCAGCAAAGTATTATTTATCTAATTTTAAGACAAATCTAAAAAATTATGATAATTAAATATTAAAAATTTATATCATATTTACACAATTTAATGTGAAATTAAACATGATAAATACTGGGAGTAGCTGTAACATTTTCAGCTGTGATGATTAAAGTATTATCTATTTTTTTATTTGTGAAATATAATAATTTTTTTTCATAATATTATAAGAAAATTTAATTTACTTTTGAGGAAATATATAAGTTGTGAAATCTTTAACTGTACTTTTTATTAAATTGGTAGCAAATGATCTAAAGTACAAAAACTATAATTAAGAATTTGAAATATATTAGCCATAAAAATGTGCTTTTAATGCTACCAAATTAACTGTATAGTATTTTAGGTCAAACAAGCTTATTAATAAAAAAGTTAATAATAAAGAGTTGATGAAAGAATTTTGAATCAAAAATAGATCAAATTGTATTTTTTTAAGAATACACACATTTAATTGTTTAATTTGTTCTACTTTTGATTAAAAATTTTACAATCAATGAAAAAATTTGTAATAATTAATAGATTATTTAATATTAAAGGTAAAGTAACAAAACTAGAGCAGTTATCATATTTTTATATAAACAATAAAATATTTAAGAATTTAATACAAGTATTTGAAGTCATATAAGTAGATTTTAAAATCTTTGTTATTGCTGGACTTACAAAAATTTATTTTAATAATTAATTTAGAAAATCATGTCAAAGGTTTCTTAATAAATTTCAAAGATGGTCACATGTTTGATGTATTTGAAGGAAAATAACTTGAATTATACAAGATAAATCATATACACAGAACTTTATCTATTTAAATGTTGGAATATTAATTTATTGAAAGGATATGTTTAGCAAAAAAAGGTGATACTGGCTGAATGGAGCTCCAGTGATTAAGAAAATCTGCAGAAATAGCCCTAGAAATCCCTGGAGGACTTGGGGTATCAAATATTAAAGGAAATAGATCACACTTCCCTATAAAAGGTTTTATTAATGTTAAAATATAGTTATTTAAAATTTTTCAAATTATTTCTTCCATAAAATGATTTTTTTTTCATAGAAATTAATAAACTTAATTTCTGATATTACCTCCAAGCAATCAGCTTCTGAAGCCAATCTATGATATTGAGAGCTCAGAAATAAACCATGGACAACATCAATTATATAGAATGTGAAAGATTGATATCGGTAGTGGGAGTATTCAGAATTTATCTTGTTTAGTGCAGCCTTTTGTTTCTGTCTCATTATAGTCAGTTCAGTATTTTTGTTTTTCTGACTTGATTGTTGAGCTTTGCCAGTCTTGCCACTTGATATTGTTGCAGCACAATATTTTGATTTAAGAATGATAATTGACATAATTATATCAATGATAATATTGATGATTTGAAGAAGAGTTGACATTTATATATCATGGGTTTGAAGTGCAGTGGGACCAGCTTCTAAGCCATCAGGAATAGGACTCTTCAGATTTGAAAGGTGAGCTAGAAGCTGAAGACCACGCTCAATTGGACAATCTGAGTTAATGTTTTGATGTGATGGAAGCTGGCTGAATTCATGTGCGGTCAGATAAAGTGAAGATGATATAAGAGATACCCGTGAAGAACAGCAGTGGTCACTTGGGATCATTAATCTCATGAGCATTCGGATAAGATTGGATTCAGGGTGATTGGTTTTCTTTGTTGAGGAAAAAATTTCAGTATTTAAACCATCAGGATCACATAAATCTTCCATTTTTTTGAAATCAATATTATTGAGTACCCATAGCTGTGAGCTATCAATCTCTAAAAAAATATTTGCTACAAAATGAAAAAAATAAGTAAAAGAACAAAGTCAAGACTAAAAATTATGGTAACTTACATAACTCAGTAAGTTTTGAAAGCCAATCTTCTCCACAAGACTTTTCCCAATGAAAAGTAAACATTGGAATATTTAACATGGGTTCTTGGGAAATAGTAGAAGAGCGTAATTCGAGGAGAGTAAAAATTTCCAACCATGACCTGAGGACCTTTGCCGTGCTGATTCTACCTTTATAAAAATAATGAATTTTACAGAATTCCTCCTGAAAATCAGAGTCTTTTAGAACTGAGGGTGAATAAGTTAGAGGTTTTTTTGATATCTTGAATGGAGTTGATTTCATTGGTAGAGAAGCTTTCAAAGTGGTCAAAGTAGTTAATTTAGGAGGTGATGGGTATTGCTTCTTCGAAATGAAGGAATTTGGTGATGAGCAGTTTGAATCATCATCTTTATCAAACATATCGTCATGTCTTGAAGAAGATTTTAAATTTTGCTTGTTTTGATGAGCAAGCATAGCTTCATATTCTGACAGTTCATCATTGCTATTTTCATAGCTCTTTTCATCATCTTCATCAGGGAGAGGACGTTTATGGATGGAAAAATCTACAGTAGGTGAGTTTCTGGTACAAAATATCAAAAGAAAGATAAAAAGTAAAATATGTAAGCAATAAAAGAGATATATGATAGAATTTTAAAGATAAAAGAATAACAATAATAAAAAAAGGAAACAAGAATATACTCATTATTAAAGCCTTTGCTTTTTTTTTGAGATTTATTATTTGATACATCAGAAAATTCATTAGCAGAAGCCGGTTTAATATGTCGAACAAAGAGGAGCCTTAGGATAATTTCTTTTTCTTGGAGCAGATAACAGGTGTTTCAAGATTTTCCTTAGAAGTTGAAGCATGAGTTAAAGCTGATGGTTCATCTGTCTCATCATCATCCCTAATGACAATGATTTCATCAGGAGGAATCATACCCTCCTCGTAAGCTACAAATATATATGAAGAAAAAAAATATTAATAATCTTATCTACTAATTTAAAAGGAGACAAAAAAAGTGAAGAACATAAATTTTTCAAGACTTTTCACATATTGGAGTAACTCATTACAAGGGTTAGATAAATATGAAGGAGAAGGATTATTGTTAAGGATCTTGACAAAATCTTCTGTTTTATCTCTAGCCAATTAAAGTAAATTGGGATACTGAACTCTTGTTATTTCCTGCCTCTCATTGCTAAGTACAGGAGGGTTAGGTGCCATTCCATGTGGCAGACATGGTGCAAGCTCAAAAGCTTCAAAGCAAGTATCAATCAGAGAGTGGGATGAAACACATTCGGGCTCTGGAAAATCAATTTTTTGAAAAAAAAAGATATAGAACATAAGTAAAATATATAAATTAAGAGAGAGGAACATGATATACATACAAAGTGGAGGTGTAGGATTTTGAATACTAGACATATTGATTAATGAATATTAAAAAAAGTATTTGATATCAAAAAATTATGATGTAATATGATGAATAATTATAAGAAACTCTATTCTAGAAAATTGAAGTTGATAATTTAATAGGATAAAAAATTGAATAAGATTAAAATTAAAGTGAGGATGAAAGAAACAGAAAACATAAAGAGGGGGATTTTATATTATTTGAGCTTTTTTTAACATGTATTATTCATAGTGGGGTAAACTGAGTAACATGCTAAATCACAATCTGTTTATATTGAAGCAAAATTTGATGTAGCTAACAGAAAATACTAGGAATTCTTTGGGGACTTTTAGTGTGAAAAACAAATAATAAAAAATGTATATCCCATATGCAAATTGCCACAGGTAAATACAAAATTTTTTAAGTTAGAATTTACTCCTAAACAATGGAGATACACTTAATTAGTATATTAGGGGGTGTCAGTTCTGGCAAATCCGCACTTAAATTAAGTGGGGATTTCAAACCAAATCAGCACTTACAAATCAGCACTTGAATTTTGCAAAAAAGTCACTTATTTCAAAAAAGGGTGTCAGTTATGACCTCAAATCAGCACTTTTTTCCCGTTTTTTTTCACAACCACATTTTGGCCACAAAACATCCCTTCCTTTCTTACCCCATCCCTGTCACATGTGACACACTGACCTTCCTCGCTACCTACCCATCAATCCTCGGCACACACCCCTTCCTGACATTTTCAATATTTTGACCAGGCATGTTTACATTCTTTTTTACTTATTTCTTCTACTTTTTAATCTTTTTTCTTGTTATGTGCCAGTTTCATAATGCCTCCCGGACATTCCAAATCTCAAAAGGTAACTCAAAAATCTGCTTCATCACAAAAGTCTCCTCGTAAAGCAAGGATTACATATAAAAAAAATCAGTGACTTTTTCTATTACTTACAACTGTTTTTACAGAATTGAAAACTATGTTTCAGCTAATATTTTATGGAAGTGAACTCTGTTCTTCGCCCGAAGAACAGAGTTCATCCTCCTATTTTCACATTCTGTTTGCACCAATCTCCAACATTTTCAATATTTTGACCAGGCATGTTTACATTCTTTTTTACTTATTTCTTCTACTTTTTAATCTTTTTTCTTGTTATGTGCCAGTTTCATAATGCCTCCCAGACATTCCAAATCTCAAAAGGTAACTCAAAAATCTGCTTCATCACAAAAGTCTCCTCGTAAAGCAAGGATTACATATAAAAAAAATCAGTGACTTTTTCTATTACTTACAACTGTTTTTACAGAATTGAAAACTATGTTTCAGCTAATATTTTATGGAAGTGAACTCTGTTCTTCGCCCGAAGAACAGAGTTCATCCTCCTATTTTCACATTCTGTTTGCACCAATCTCCAACATTTTCAATATTTTGACCAGGCATGTTTACATTCTTTTTTACTTATTTCTTCTACTTTTTAATCTTTTTTCTTGTTATGTGCCAGTTTCATAATGCCTCCCAGACATTACAAATCTCAAAGGGTAACTCAAAAATCTGCTTCGTCACAAAAGTCTCCTCGTAAAGCAAGGATTACATATAAAAAAAATCAGTGACTTTCTCTATTACTTACAACTGTTTTTACAGAATTGAAAACTATGTTTCAGCTAATATTTTATGGAAGTGAACTCTGTTCTTCGCCCAAAGAACAGAGTTCATCCTCCTATTTTCACATTCTGTTTGCACCGATCTCCAACATTTTCAATAATTTGACCAGGCATGTTTACATTCTTTTTTACTTATTTCTTCTACTTTTTAATCTTTTTTCTTGTTATGTGCCAGTTTCATAATGCCTCCCAGACATTCCAAATCTCAAAGGGTAACTCAAAAATCTGCTTTGTCACAAAAGTCTCCTCGTAAAGCAAGGATTACATATAAAAAAAATCAGTGACTTTCTCTATTACTTACAACTGTTTTTACAGAATTGAAAACTATGTTTCAGCTAATATTTTATGGAAGTGAACTCTGTTCTTCGCCCGAAGAACAGAGTTCATCCTCCTATTTTCACATTCTGTTTGCACCAATCTCCATCCCTTTCAATTCTATCAACACATGCTTGTCTTCCCTCCCCATGCCTTTCGCTATCCTCCCAGCCCCATTGTATGCCATCCTCTTTTAAAGGTAATTCAAAAATCTGCTTCGTCACAAAAGTCTCCTTGTAAAGCAAGGATTAAATATAAAAAAAATCAGTGACTTTTTCTATTACTTACAACTGTTTTTACAGAATTGAAAACTATGTTTCAGCTAATATTTTATGGAAGTGAACTCTGTTCTTCACCCGAAGAACAGAGTTCATCCTCCTATTTTCACACTCTGTTTTCACCAATCTCCATCCCTTTCAATTCTATCAACACATGCTTGTCTTCCCTCCCCATGCCTTTCGCTATCCTCCCAGCCCCATTGTATGCCATCCTCTTTTAAAGGTAATTCAAAAATCTGCTTCGTCACAAAAGTCTCCTCGTAAAGCAAGGATTACATATAAAAAAAATCAGTGACTTTTTCTATTACTTACAACTGTTTTTACAGAATTGAAAACTATGTTTCAGCTAATATTTTATGGAAGTGAACTCTGTTCTTCGCCCGAAGAACAGAGTTCATCCTCCTATTTTCACACTCTGTTTGCACCAATCTCCATCCCTTTCAATTCTATCAACACATGCTTGTCTTCCCTCCCCATGCCTTTCGCTATCCTCACAGCCCCATTGTATGCCATCCTCTTTTGATCCCCATTTCACCCCTCTCAACCTCTCCCAGACCCTTTTCTTCATTTAAATTGCCTCGGAACCCTTAATCTTCCCTTCCAACTCTTTCCCAACCTTTGAGTGACTGAAAAAATATGCGTTTGCTGAAAATATGCGATTTCATGTTGAGTTGATGAAAGAAAACACAGAGAGAAAAAAAAATAAGACTTTAACAGCAAATTCAAAAACCAAAAAAATATGCAAAAAAATTTACCATTCTCAGTGAATAATACATGCAAATTGATAATTTGAAGAGAAAGAGAAAAAAATTAAAATTGCGTTGAAAAATGTTGGAGTGTTATTGGAAGGATTTTCGCCCTTATACTAGTTGATTGAGAAATAGAAGTGTTGGATATAGTCGGAGGTGAATCAACTTTTTCATCTTCATACAGCTCTAACCATTGATCTTTGAGGTCAGCAAGTAGGTTATGAAGTATAGTGCAACACAGAATCCAGTTGATCACTGCCTCCATTTCAGATTTATTTCTAAGAGGACTTCTTAATTCCCTTAAACTAGAAAAACGGCCTTTCAAGATTCCAATAGAATGTTCAATACGGACTCTTGACTTTGCCAAATGATTGTTGAATTTGGCATTTTGACTGTCTTCTGAAGCTGCTCCCTGAAAAGCAGGAAGTACATACTTTCCATTCACATAAGCAGAATCTGCAAGAAGATACTGATTTTCATCAAAGAATTTTTCAGGTTCATTTGAAATATGCATTCTTTGGAAGACGTAGGAGTCATGACATGAGCCAGGATAGCCAGCAAAGAATGATATAAATTTTTTGTTTACGTCACATATAAGCTGAACGTTAATTGAATATCTATAAAGAAGATATATTTGTTTGTGTTAGTTTCAAGGAGGATGAAAGGAGTTAAAAATAATCTACCTCTTTTTACGGTCAAAGTAATTGTTTCCACCTTGAGCAGGTTTCTGGGTCAAAGGAATAGTAGTACCATCAACAAAACCAATACATCCTGGAAAGCCCTCTGCTTGCATAACCTGAGATGATTCAAGTCGCTCTTCTTTTGTTGGCCAGGTGAGAAGTTGAGATTCCAAGGAGTTGATGGCAGTGATACATCGTTTGGTATAAGTGTTAACTGAACCATACCCTAAATCAAAGACATTTTCTAAACGTTTCAAAGCGGCTCCATTACCATTTGAACCCAAACGACATAGTGTGATGGCCAATTGAATTGAAGGATGTTGTTGTTCTTTTTGAGAATTATTGTGAAATATGGGATGATCCTGAATAAGCTCAAGCAATTTAAGGAAACATTCCTGAGAAGTCCTGAACAGCCATCTAAAACTGGGTGTAGATAGTTTAAGAAGTGTTTGGATGGTGTACTTGGGGGTATGAAGTACTTGAGGCTTTCTGGGAAGAAGGTAACGTTTCCTGGCCATTTTTGATAAAACGACAAAATCTTCTTCTAGATCAGAATCGGAATCAGAGTCCAAGAGCAGTTCAAGCGCCATGAAAGTCATTGCTTTATGTAATTTATCACAATTTGAAAGTGAGGAAGGCATGACTCTTATATGATATGATATGAAGATGTAAGTGATGTACAATGTTTTGAGTTATGAAGTGTTATTCTGCGGAGTGCTGCGTATGAATGGGATGATGCTGACAAATCAGTGAAATGGGACTTGATGGTGAAATCAGCACTTTTGGTTGAGAAAGTGCGGATTTGAGTGAAATAAGTGACTTATTTCATTTTGAAATCCACCAGTATTGGGGCTAGTGTGTTTTGGAAATCCGCACTTATTTAAGTGCGGATTTGGTCAAATTTAAGTGCGGATTTGTAAGTGCGGATTTGCCAGAACTGACACCCCCTATTATATGAAAAAAAGGGTAGTGCTTTATAAATATTTGTTAAATTTACTTTCAGATGACAATGCGAGATTCACAAATATACTGATATGCCTCATCAAACAAGAAATGAATTATAAATATAAAATTGGTAACATTAGAATTTAAGATAAGAACTTGTTTTTTAAGTGACAGGAGGAGTGTCAGGCTAGGGTGTGTGCACCGTGACCAAACCATTGATAAACTTGGATACAACTAAGTGAAAAAAATTGAATAGTTTTATTTTACAATATATCTTAGTCTGCACAAGATATTGCATTGTTGTCTCTAACTATACCAATATTGTTACTTTTCAAAAGTTATATGACTACTAAGTTGATAAAATATTATTATGAATCACCCAATGAAATACCTTAAGCAACATTCAAAATTATTAAAATATTAATATTCAATTTGAGATTTGGATTAACTAATTTTTCACAACTTACCACAGTTTTGATTAATATAATAAAACTTGAAAAAATTGTTGAGATAACCTAGAAATGGGTGCAAGAAAATAATGAAAAATATGACTTGAAACTTAACTCATACACAATTGATAAACTTCATGGATCCTGATTAATTTATATCGAAATTAATTTTGAGACTGGCATATTGAATTTTAGCTATGACCAAGTACTGTAAGTGCCATGGTTTGTATTCAATATATTGGTGTTGTAATTAATTTTGATGGGAATTAACAAGTATCATATGGCACCATGCATGAAACCCTGACAGAAAACACCAAATTTATGAGGCAATGAACCTCATAATTTTGATCAAAATTAATGTAGACCCCTGCATATTGAATACAAGCCATTTCACATGGACTACACAGACATATATAAAATTCAACATGCATGGCTTAAAATTAATTTTGATCAAAATTAACCAAGGCATTAAAACATCAATTTTTATATGGTGTACTTGATCAAACCAGTTAATCTAACTGCTTAGCTTACCTATAATTATTGGAATTTTATGCATAGTCCATGTCCATATTAATTTTGATCGAGATTAATGTTGACTAATACATAATGAATACATGCTATTCCACTTACACTTGCCAGGCATAGCTACCATTAAATATGCCAGTATCGAAAATTAATTTTGATTGAAATTAATGAGCATGATAATCATGAATTTCTGGAGTCAACTGCTTATTTTTATGCATGGTGCCTTGCCAACATTAATTTTGATTGAAATTGCTTTTGATACTGGCATATTGCATGTAGCTATGCCTGGAAAATGTAAGTGGCATAATGTGTATTCATTATGTATTGCTCAACATCAATTTCGATCGAATTTAATATTGACATTTGCATATTGAACCCAAGCCAGAAAACAACCCAGAAGATTCTTCATAAAACTTCCCATTAATTTTGATCGAAATTAAGGCTGACCATATACATATTGAATGGTAGTTATATCTGGTCTGAGTAAGCGGAGATTACTTATATTCAATATGTATTGGTCAACATTAATTTTGATCAAAATTAATGAGCATTTTGATGATGAACTTTTTCAGTCAGTTAGTTGTTTCAATGCATAATGGCATGCCAACATTAATTTTGATCAAAATTAATGTTGAAATGATATAATGCTTTTTTGCATGACATGTAAAGACGGCAAGTATTTTTAAGTATTGAAATTTACTATACATTTTGAGGGTAAATATAAAATTTACATATCCATATTAATTTCTATAAAAATTAATGTTGACCAATACATAATAAATAGTAGATATGCCTGGCTAGTGTAAGTGGCATAGCTTTTTTTCAATCTGCACTTGGCAACATTAATTTCGATCGAAATTAAGGTTCATGATTATCATCAATTTATTCAGTCAGTTGCTTACTGTTATGCATGGTAACATGTCAACATTAATTTTAATAAAAATTGAATTTGACATGCCACCAAGCATTTTTATGTAAGATGAAAAGTAGGGCACTCTATTCTTAAGTAAACACATTACAATGCATATTGAGCATGTAGATATCATTTACACATAAATATTAATTTCAATCAAAATTAATGTTGACCAATACACATTGAACACAAGCTTTACAACTTACACACACCAGATATAACTACCATTCAATATGTATATGGTCAATCCTAATTTCAATCGAAATTAATGAGCAGTTTTATGAAGAATTTTTTGGGTTGTTTGCTGGTTTGGGTTCAATATGCAAATGTCAATATTAAATTCTATTGAAATTAATGTTGACCAATACATAATGAATACAAACTATGCGACTTACACTTTTGAGGAATAGACACCATGCAATATGCCAGTATCATAATAAATTTTGATTGAAATTAATGTTGGAAGGGTGCCATGCATTAAAATATGCAATTGACTCCTGTAATTCATGATTAACATGCTTACTGATTTTGATCAAAAATAATTTTGATACTGGCATATTTAATGGTAGCTATGCCGGGCAAGTGTAAGTGGCATAGCGTGTATTCACTATGTATTGTTCAACATTAAATTTGATTGAAATTAATATGGATACATAAATGTGACATAAAGAGGTATGGACCATTAATTTGTTGAAAATACATTTTTATATCATGCATTTTTTGTTTTTCTTAAAAAAATGTTACTATCTCTCGATATCACCTTATAACATTTACCAAGCTGCTTTGAAAAAAAAAACAGAATACATAAAATTCAATATAAGATAGCTATATTACACAAAAGATCACTGTTATACCTAAGTTATGATGATGTTGATGCTCTATTAATTGATTCCCGAATCTTTACCAGATCAATATCAGCTCCAACCCCAAGTGACTCACGTTCATTCACAGATAATCCTTGCAAAAATGTTGCTGAAAAGCAATTCTTGGGGAGGTATTTGTGAAAATTGAATACAGCATTTTGTGAAACTGTCCTTTCTGAAGACCATGAATATGTTTTTAATGCTGATTTTCTTTGAGCTGGTGTATGGGCTAAGTCCTTTGTTATCTTATCCATTTTTTAAACAAATCATTGAGTTCAGGATTTGGCCATCAAGGAATAACTCAGATAGGTGCAGTTGGTGCTGGTGCTGGGCCTTCCTCAATATCAGAGATGCACCTAGTATCATGAAAAAGCACAACAAAACCTGGCACATCACTGCAGAGATCTCTTGCTAACTTGTAGCGTGCACTAGCAATCTGAATTCCAACTAAATCAGCTTCATAATAGCAAAAAGCAAAGTAAAATAAAAAACTTACCTTGGTCAGATAACGTTTTACTTGTGCCCTTGCCCTCTTTTTGATCTTTTCTCTTGTTACCCTTTCATCTTCTTGCCCAAATAACCTTATCATCTCCTTCCCCTTATTAACTACCCATTTTTCAATAACACATTGAGTGAACTGAAGCTTTCACTGATTGATTGTATTCAAGGTGTTGAGCCACCTGGTACAGTGGCCGTATACTATGCTTCCCATGACTTGATTGAAAGTTGATTCTGAAAAATCACGGCAAGTCCAATCAAAGACAAATTTCCAAAAACCTTTTTCTTGCAATTCACGCTTTAAGTTTCTTTTGACAGAAAGTAGGATCTGTGCTCCTCTTTTTAGTCCTTGAGGCTCAGGTGCTGGAAAAAATTCGCGTAGTCAAGTTTTGGATCGCAAGAAGGCTATAGAATTGGTTATCAGAAATTGTCTATCAGATGCAGAGTTGGCATGGTTAGAATATTGGACTTGGGTTAGGACAGTTTGAATTGGTTCCAAGCTTTCCAATTTGCAATCTCCAAAGTGTTGGGCTAGCAGGATATTTTGTTATTTGTGTTGGTCCCCCAAGACAATACTTCACGAAGTGGTAAATATTTCTATTTAGACTGTCCAAGCTCCTGGGAACATCATTCCTTCTAACTAAGCCTCTTACAGCCCTTAACCCCCATTCTCGTTCATGAGACTCTGCTGAATTGAGTCTGTGGTAATCACTGATACCCATAATGCTTGAGGGATTCACTAACAATTCAAATAAGTTAATTAAATTGGTTATTTTTCAATAAAAGAATACACTACAAATTTGAATTAACAGCTCCACTTGTGCTTTCTCCTTGGTTAGGCTGAGCAGATGATGATTGGTCTCCAAAAAATTCCCTCAATACTTCACTAGCCCAAACTCTTCCTAGCTGATCTGCATGCTTATCAGCAATATCAAGAGTAGAAGGATGATTGGTATTAAAATTTCTTGGTTCTGCATGAGACTCTTGGCCTGGATTGGGATTAGGTGGTGGGTTAGGATTAGGCAGTACAGATTGAGATGCATCTGGAGGTGGATCAGCAGCAGGTGGTGGAGTAGTATTTCCAGTATTAGTATATTGAGGTGGAAAACAATCAGAATCGGTTGGGTAAACAGAAATCCCTTCAAAATTATCATCCATAATGAATTGTAATAAAATAAAATAAAATAAAATAATCAGTTGTTAAAATTTATACCTATCAAAGCTAAAGTAAAAAAAGATAATATGTATATAGTCTTCTTAATGTGTATGTTCTCTTGTCAAAAAATAATGTGAATAATATATAGCTATCAGCTAAATTTGGAAGGTCAAACTATTTATAGTAGATGAATGAGCAAGAAGATTATTCATTAAGTAACAATTTTTTCATATTTCTCATTATCATGATTTTCTTTCTTTCATTCTTACATTTAAGATAAAAATGACTCATTGAAAGCATGGGCTCTCTCGCAATAAAAGCAACCAAAGTAATTTTTCACTGATTTATGATAAGGTAAGTTGGATGCATTGCATTTTTTAATCGATCATTGAATTATTTCTTTCACCATTTACAAACATCACCAATCCTACAAATTTCCCCAATCCCAAATTAACACAAAGATGTTAGTCAACATAAAATAAATTTGATTAATTTTTTCACTCACTACTGTCTGCAGTCCAATGGCAGTGACAACCTCGTCTTTGATTCCAAACATTCCTTTTTTGTGCTCGACAGTAGCTGCATGTCCAATTATTGCATCTTTCTTAATCACAATTTGAGTTGCTTTGGTTAATCTTACTAACCGACAATGCACTTGTGGGAAAAGCTCATAGGGATCCTTTGATGTTTCTTCTGGATGGAGCTCCTTGAAAGGACTTACTATTAAATATATTTGATCATTCTCTTCCTTTGACCTGAAAAGATCATCAATTTGCCCAAACTGGCTATCTTTTCCATAGTAGAATTCAATTGTTGAATTAGCAATGTGTCAATGGTAACTAGTAAACCTCTTTCCATGTATCAATATGCTTGCTACATTTTCAACTACCCGATCCCCACTTTTCTCCAATGGTGTCAAAGCTCGTCTTGAAGTTTCTTTTCACATTCGTGCCCTTACCCATTTAGTAAATAATGCCATACTTAGATGGATCCATTTTTTTTGTTTATCAAGATCAATATGGATTTTTTTAGTCTCACATTGATCATTATCTTCAGCTTCACCAAGATCTAATACCCTAGACTTCCAATACCAATGTTTGAGCATTGTTAGAGGTATCTCTCCTGTGGTAAATATTAATAAATTAGCACAGCTGAGTTTTTAAATCATTGTTTACAAACATTACATACGTGGATGGTGATTGTTTGGAATTTCAGATAATATATGATTCACCCACTCTCCAGACCAAGTAGCTGTACCTGATGGTGGACCAAGACGCTTTATCATTTCAGGATAATGTTGAGTGATATGCATATTTTGCTTTGTATTTATATTCTTCCAACCCTCTTCCAGGCACTCACGATATAGACAATCCTATAGTACTAGCTATAGGCCTTGACCAAGGGAGTTGGAGATAAACCAGAGAGGAAATCCCCTGTCCCTTTAGAAAAATAGAGTGAGTTTTACTTGCTAAAGTAAGTTGGTTCCTGTTTTTCTAAAGCTCCTTTTTAACACACTTGACTGCTTGATGAGCCAAGAAATTAGTCACCAGACAGACTACCAGACCAAAGAACTGAAATGTAGACCAATGTTCACACCAGAGACAGCAAAGATACTTGATGTAGGCTGCAAATTCACACCAGAGACAGAAATAATACTTGCTATAGCTTGCAAGACTATAACAGATAAAACAGTAGCCAAAGTTAAGTTAAATGAAGAACTCACTTGCAACAAACACAGCCAATTGTGGCCAGAAAACAGTGAAAACTGAGTGAGGAACAATGATATCACCTCCGAATGGTTGTATGATGATTAAGGTTGCCCCAAACTGTCTTATTCACTATGTACACACAGACCACTAACTAAGAGCCCATGCGCACCCACCAATCTGGCGCCTGTACCCACCAAATTGAATAAAAAAACCTCCTGAGGCGCTTCCTAAACTCCTAAAACAGAGGCGGGCGAGCCGCCTGACGTCAGAGATGCCTCCTGAAGCAGCCCGGCCTCCCTGAAGCCAGAAAACCAATAAAAACAACTAATATACTTAGAAAAATTAGCTACAACTACTAAAACCTTTAAAACACGGAATTTCACTATAACAACATTGTGACATGAAATATAGAGAAAAATTAGCTCTATCCAATGGTACTAAGCACTTAACCCTAAGACTTAAGGTTAGCCCGTAAAACACAAAAAACAAAATTAAACAGCAATCTTTTATATATGAAAAATTAGGAAATGACCCCTTAAAACTTAGAATATGAAAAATGTGTACAAGACATAAAATATAGAGAAAAACCAGGGCTATCCAATGATAGTACTCACATACCCACAGACTCAATATCTACGGAATAAAACCAGAAAAATACCCAATTCCTTAACAGATGTCAATTAAGACATGCACAAACAGCGCCAAATCACACAACAAAGGCCCCTGCCAATGTTGGAAGACCACATCAATACTCTTACAGAAATTGATCTAGATCTTTAAGCTCATTAGTCTGTATATTTTTTAATGTCAAAAAATTGGTGATCCAGCATAATGTTACAAGTGACTTGAGAAGATAATATTCTCTTGGTTTTTCAGCTGAGGAAGCTGAAGATTAATATTCTTTAAATTTTTCAAATCAAAGGGGTATAAGTGACAAAGGGAAGTAGAGAGTATACAGCATGTGCCATTCTGCTGCCTTGAGGGATCCTGCCTTTTTAGATCCTACTTATTTTGGAACTCGTGTTAGCCAGGAAGGTCTTCTTACTTGATCAATCATCTTCTATACAACCTGTAGCTCTGATGCCGTGATTTGTGGATTACTTCTACCTTCATTTTCTTTCTCCTTACCTTTCCTTTTATTTTCTTCATCTCTAGCTGTCTCATTTGATGAGTGAGATCCTTCACTCTGTGATATGCTAATGCTCCTTTGCCTTAAGTTATACAATGAATTCCTACTGTCACTGCTGTGAGACTCTATTGAGGCCAAATTGCTATATGGAGGAATAAATTTGGAGCTGGATGACCTACTCTGGCTTCTTGATTGATTTGTTCCCAATCCTTCATTATCTAGTCCATGATGACTTGATGACTGTCTTGAACTCGTAAGTCTTTGCGGCTTGTGCTGTCTTGTGTGTGCTGTATTATCATCATCACTATTTGTGGTGCTTAAGCTACTTCTACGTTTTTTCAAATGTTTGTGCAGTGAAGTATCAGAAAAGAAATCGTCATCTTCTTCTCTTACATGCCAATTTTTATCCTTTTCCAGCTTTCTTTATAGATCTTTTACTGCATTTTGGATTTGAAAATAGCTTAGACTGTGATCTTTTAGGTTGCCAAGCATATGTGAATGCATAAAATCAATTGAGCAATATTCAGTTGGACGCCAATATTCAAGGTTATTCAGCTCACTCCATTGTACCCCATGATTCTGAACAATTGATACACGCTCCCAATGTGTCTTGGAATTTTTCAACTTTGTTGCCCAGCACATATGATTCTCATGATTCTGTAATGAAAAATTTCCCACATTATTTTCACTAATTTCATCTTTAGAGATATTACAGAATTAGCAGAACATTTTTGCAGAGTGACTCAAAAAGCCAGCCAATTTTCATATTGCAGGAATGTCACCTATCAAAGAGAACAATGCAACTCTTAATTTCCGGCCTTGTGGATAAAGATGTGTCTTTTCAATGAATATACCATCCCATAGATTTTGTAGATTATTAACCAGTGGTTTTAGAAGGTGATTAATCTTTTCACTTGTGGGTTCTGTTGGTCCAGGTATAATAGCATACAAAAAAGATTTTCCATTTTGTATCTATCTTCTTGAAGTAGGTTCATACACACCATCATAAAATTTCCTACAGACTTCTTATGACCTCCAATCCTATTGCCACCAGGCCTAAACCAGTCAGCATATAAAGTAAACATTAAGTTTCCTGAAGTTATCGTGTATTCATCATCATTGCTATCCAGAGCTGGAGTGGTAATGGGAAATTTTTTCCAAATTGAACCATTGCAAACATCCTTCATCAAATCACACTCTGCATGTTCTGCCACAGGGGTTTTCTTCTCAATCAGAAGCTCAAATTTTAACAGTCTGATCTTTTCCTTAAGCCAGTTGATAAAATAATGGTGATGAAATGTTTTAAGAGATAAGTATTTTACATATTCTTTATGTTCCTCCATCAAATACAGCCTTTCATCACATTTAACTGCAATTTGTCCTGCTCCAAACATTTTTAAATAGCGCTTTGATGATGAAAGAAACTGTTGATTGCAACATAGTATAGATGGTTGAGATTCAGAGTTATACTCATAAAGAGCAAAGCATATAGGATAGCATGTTTTAGTGAAAAATGATTGATTGAGCTTTAATCGACTAAAAACTGTATCTATTGAGCATGTAATCAGGCGGACAATGCTATCAGAATCCAGTATTCCTCTATCACCTAGAAGTTTGTGCTCCATAATTTCTTCATCCAAAAATTGAGTACAACCTTCTTTGCTCAAATGATGAATCAGAGAAAGCTTTGCTGCCTGCCACATAATTATTTGGCTATACCGCTCCCCAAGATTTGAGTTTCTAGAGACTGTTGAAGATACTTCTGCCCCCAATAGCAACTGCCCCTATGTAATAAATCATTGAAACATCATAAAGACTTTTATTCTCACATTGAACTATAGATATACAGCTTACTGTTTCTGTGGAGCTGGAACTTCCAATGTTAAGTGGATTGTTGGAAGAAATAACCATCTGGGCCCTTCTATTTCTTTCCTCTTGATGTTTTGCGTAAGAATTAGAGCTTTTGAAAGCCATACCAACTTCAAAGGACCCAGAAGGAGTTTGATACTTTTTATTGACACATCCAAGATCTTGACATTGACATACATGAAAAAATGGAGGCATTGTAATTGTGATAATTGTAGGAATAAGTTAGCTATTGGAAGTTACCAAGTGAAGGTATTCCTTTTTTTGAAAGGCACTAGCTAATATAAGCTAAATTTTTTTATCAAAAGAATATGATGGAATATGTGTTGAAATTATTTAAGTTTAAATGTTTAATTTTTAATAAGATAAATTATATATTAATTAAAAGTTATGCAGTCTACTTTATTTGTATTCTGTATACTCTCTGCATTTGTACAACAATGCATGCATGTTTATCAGAATATTTTCTAACATAGAAAAAATTCTATTGTATGCACAAGCATCTTAATTATTTTTCTATCAAATGCCTTCTGAGTTATATCTAACTACCCTATAATTATTTAATTTTGATAAAAATTCTTAGTTATGGACTATAATAAAATTAATCCATATTTTTAAGATAATTATTTAAAAAATTCCCCCAAAAATCAAAGTTAAACCCAAAAATAAGGTTAAAATTTTGTAAAAAACAAACACTAACATAATTCTTTCACTTTGAAAATTGGTCTGTACTAGGTAGAATTTTCCATAAAGAAAAAATCAAAAATACTCAAATAATAGATGCTACAAAAGTGTAAACCTTAAAGCATTACAAAAAAGCTGAAACCTTCTATAAATTTTCATACATAAATGTGATGAAGTGAAACTCTTTTCTATTTATTCAGGTTGAACAAAAATTACTCAATGGAATATGTATTACTATCATATTGGACCAAAAATAATTTTTTGGTAATCAAAAAATGAACATAGCCTCACATTTATCAAATTATTTTTGTGGAAGAATTTTTTGAAAAGAAAAAAAAAATCCGTTTCTCAAATGAGTCTGCTTTTATCACATAATCATTCTCTTAATTCTATACCATTCCTTTTAAGTTCAAATTGCATATAAAAATATAATTTATGCATATTATAATGCCATAAAGTTGAAATATTTCTTATTCTTAATTTTTGTGATATTTCTCCTTAAATCAACTTTGATCATAAAGTTTTGGAGCTCAACAATTTATCCTTCTTCTTTGTTTAATTTAATTGAACACTTTCTTAATCTAATTCTTTATGAACCCTAGTAGCTCTTACTTTCCTCATGGAAACCTGCCCACAAACACACAAACACTCAATAGAATTTTTAATGAGACTTTACCTCCATTCAATTCTCACTTTTGTAGATCTATACACAATTTTTATCGTTCACTTTTGGATATGTCACCAGAATCAAATGGATGGAAATAAAACCCTACTGAAGAGCCATTAGACAGATTTTCATCATTCGACCTGAATTCATGCAACATCGCTTTTGAACTACCTCATCCAGAATCAAATTCAGTGGTTTCGGAAAAGTTTCCACCAATTTTCTGTGAATCTTTTATTAACCATCTTTGCATGTGCGGTTTCTCAGGTTCAACTTTTTCTTGGAACCTATATTGGTTTGACAAATGGAACCAGGTCTTGGAAAACATTCTCATTAAACACTGGGACAATGCCTTAAAAACCAATAATTTGATTGCATATCCAATTGACTCAACTCAAATTAGCTTCTCAAATCAAATGGGAGTTCTTCACCGTTGGTTTTTAGGTCATGCTGATAAATTAAGACTTGGGAAGGATTCTCATAGCTCTCAAAAAATAATCAAAGTGAGAAAGCATAAATATAGAATAAAAAAAAAGTATGAAAATCCCCTTTTTTTCAACCGTTTTTATTTATGACCTTTATTTCAAATAACAAAGATTCTTAGAATTCAGTTAACCAAACTAAACTTCTTAAACAACTTCCACATTTTGAAGCTTATCACAACCTTTTCACAAACATCAAGTGTTGTTCAGACACCAAAATTGATAATGATGGATTGTTAAGATGTATCTTAATGCAATGGAGGTCTGAAGATTTTTCTAAATTTGCACAATATCTTTACCAAAAACACTTTGATATTCGAGATACTTCAACCTACTCTGGAAGTGTGCTAAAGGACTTGGCCTTGTAAAAAAGAATCAGTTTGGTTTCAACATTATCCCCTAACCTTAATCCTTCTAATGTCCCCTGGGGTTTGCTGAGTGACTGAAATTCTCCCTTATATCTTGAATCTCTAAATCCTTAACAACTCAGACTTTTAAATCCTCGAAATCCCATAAATTTACCTGCTTTCCTTGAAATTCTTTCTTCCTCTAATGTGAGTGATTGACAAACTCCCTTAATAATAGGTTTGCACACTCATACTCCTCATTTCCACTGTTTGGGACACTTAGCCTTGAAAACAAAAACATATTTTTAATGCTTACTATTATCATTAAAATTTATAGAAATGAAATTTGGCTTACATTGTTAGCTCCATTTTTTTCATTTGAATCTTATACATGCTGAATTCTATACTTACTTGTACAAAATAATTCAAAACATTTACTTCATTTTGCTGCCCCATTCTATACAGCAGATCAACAGCCTGCTGCTCAACTGCTGGATCCCAATTTGGCTCCTATTTCAACATTGAACATATCAAAAATTTAATATTTTTGTTTTTAATATGAAATAAAAGACATTGAGCTCACCATTATATAAACATTTTGAGCACACCTGAGATCTATACCCTCTCCTGCAGCCTGAATTGTTCCAACCAAAACTTGGAAATTTTTATTAAAATGGAATTCATGCATATTTTTGTCTGGCTTTGTCCTGCTGAGTTAACCCATAAGCTGGGTATACCTAATATTGTGTACATTTAAAGCCATTTTTATTCTAATTTGATATATTAGAAAATTGTTTTTAATAAGCCAACACAATTTTGTAAAACAATTCATTATAGAATCACTTACATCTGAAAAAAGTCTGCAAAGTTGGAGAATATAACAGCTTTTGGAAAAATTATACCCCTTTCACCAGACAAAAAGTTTTTTAAGTGGCCTATAAGATGACATATCTTTGCTTAATTCTGCCAGGTGAAATCAAAAGTTGGAGTTTCATCCATATTTTTGTAGATTGGATGGTTGCAGAATTTTCTTAAAATTATCAGCTCTCTTAGAAACTCAGATGAGTCCCAAGGGATTTCAGTGCTTCTTGAGGGCCCATATTGCTTAGTGAATCCTTCTTGAAGCACATCAAGCTTAGACCTCCATGGATCTGCTAATTGAACCAATATCCCCCTTTGAATTATTTTTGGAAGAGACAAAATTGAATCCTTTGTTCTACGTAGGCTTATGACTTTCATTAAGTGATTGATTGATTTAATAGAATTAGCCTTTCCTTTTTGCAAACCTGGAAAAAGGAAATTCTTCCATAACCAGTCTTCTTGCCACTTTTCGATTTTAAGAAAAAATATGAGACTTTGAAGGTCAGTGGGACTGTTCTGAAGTGGAGTTCCAGTCAAGCATAGTCAGTGTTGGGATTCCAAGTCAAAAAATTGTTTGAGCCCTCTGCGAGTAAGGATTTTTAATTTAACTAAAAGAATATTTATAAAAATTGATTATAAAAATTAAGTTTTAAGTTTTAGATATAGAAATGGGCACTAACTGAGCTTCGTCTAAAACAACTCTATACCAGAAGAGCTTTTGAGTGACCGGAATCTTTTTTTGGCTTTGATTTTTTGACATCGTTAGGCTAGCTGTTTCATAGGTCGTTAAAACAATAGCAGTGTCCTCTAGCTCATTGATGTTAGTATTTTGACAATCCTTCCCATAGAGAACCTTGAAAGGAAGCGCATTATCTTCAAAGTGCACACTTACTTCATTGATCCAATTTGATAGTGTTGCCAGGGGGCATATAATCAGTGTGGCTGAGCTCCAATTAATACCTTCTTGATTTTTTGATACCTAGAATTGTCTTGCTTCACTTTTAGTTGCGCTTATAAGAGAAAGAGTTGAAAGTGTCTTTCCCAAACCCATATCATCAGCAAGTATTGACCCGTTTCCTTCAGGGGTTAATTGATTGTTAGGAAACTGATCTTTATAGTAATCGAATCCAGTTCTAAGCCAATGGTTGTCCTGGTGCCTCCACATGATATCCAACTTTTCCTTTAACATTTGTTCATTTTCAATCATAAAATTTATTACTTGAAGTTGATGTGCTTTGAGAACTGTTTTGATTCCTTGGATAATTTGATCAGCTTTCCAATCTTAAGTACTCTGAGATATTTGGAAAGATCCTTCAAAAATTAAATGTGGGATATCAAAAAAGATAGTGGAGTCGTAGTTCAGGATCGGACATAAATCAATTTGAGCAGAAGAAAATGCTTCTTTAGCAAGACTGATTAGTGTACTTGAGGAAAAAAGGCATCCCCAAAGTTGATAATGATTACCAAAAACTGGAACCAAGTAAGCATGAAAATAGAAAGGCTTCATAGGATTCAAGGCAGTTCTTTGGTTTATATCGTGAGATCGAGACCCAATGTCACCCATTAGTGGTCCAATGTGCTGACTCTGCACTTGAGAAAGATTACCAACAAGGGTTGGTTTTCATTCTTCAAATAGTCCAAAAATATGAACATTCAAATGGCCTCGCTGTAAAATAGTGGGGGTTGGTGAGTTATAAATCTTGAAATTACCTTCATATAAATTTGATCGATCATTATTGAGAACTGTCCAACACATCTGAGACTTGACATATTAAGTAAGAATAGTATCTGAAGATAGTGGTTGTTAAAAGATGAATTGAAGCAAAAAATGAATAATCAGTTTTGAATAAAACGACAAAATAACTTTTTAGCATATGCTATGCTAAGCTCATAATTCTTTCACATGTATTATTATTATCTTTTTAAAAAAGATTGGAAGTAAATCAATGATAACTGAAATGAATAATATGGTTTAAAAATAAATCTTGAGCCTATAGAGTAAATTTTGGTTTGTGGAGGAAGAAAAGTTTTCTCAATAAAAATGTGCTTTATTGCTACATTATAATCACAAAATAGAATAATTTCACTCTTATTACACTTATTTATGTTTCTGTCTAATAGAAAAATCCTTTAGATGTCAGTTCAAAATCCAAATTGAAACTACTACCTAGAACAATGTCTTGATACTAACTTACTTTTTGTAAGTCTTTGGACAGACACTTATGGTGATCTCAATAATACTAAAACTGATTTGAATTGTATGTTTTATCAAATATATATGTAGTCTAGTGTAATAATTGAGATACTACAGTTTAACCTTCTGTTACCAAGTTGGCAAGAAAAGATATTTAGATATTCTTAGAACGAATATTAAATTTTGCTGTCCAAAAGATGGGAAAGTGAATATTATAATATTTTAAGTGATATGTTCAAGCTTTGCTCAATCTGTGCTCAGCTCAAAATCAAAGTAATCACCAAGCTCCAAGAAACCTGTGATTGAGTTTGGTTGAACCTAGGTCTAACTGATTACCAAATCTTTGTCCAATTAATTTAAATCTGGTTTCACAATGAACTCCCAACAGCCTTCCAACAGCTTTCCAACCACTTCCCAACATTTTTAAATGAGGGGTATTGCTAGCAATACCCCCTCAAATTTTCTGTGGTGACTGATAATCAATTCTTTTCCGGAAACCCATCAAGAATGGTCCACCCAAAAAAGCTTTTAAATTACCTTTGGAAAAGTAAAAATGAACCTTCCCTGAGGCTCCACCTACATCCAGCTTCACAAATTCAGCAGTTCCATTCAGCTCAGTGACATGTCCACCAATCACTCTTAAATTTCCACCAATTTCTGTCTTGATGGGGAGGCCCAGATGAGTAGCCTCAAACAAATAAATCAGGTTAATATGAGAACCTGAATCAACCAATTACCTAGCCTCCCAGCCATTCAGAGTGACATTGAAATAACCCAGAGGTGCAAAAAAATGAGTCTCTAACCCCTCACCAAACTTCTCAGCAGAATAACTAATGTATTCCACCTCCCAAGAAGAAACCCTTCTCCTGGTCAACAGCTTTTTCTGTCTATCAGCCAACCCAGGATTGATAGCATAAAACTCCCCATAAGAAAGGGAAAGCTGACCCTGATTCATCCTTTCCAGAACAGAGTCCATAAATTTAGATTGGCCAGAAACTACTGGCCTCTCAAAGTGAGTCCTTGGCTTCACTAACTAGGCCCTAGAAGATTCTTGAGGACCAGAACCACCAACAAATTTACCATAAATAGGAATCAAAACAGATCCCTCACTAGAACCTCAAACTCTAGCAGGCTTTGGCAATGAAGCAAAAGGGACATCCTCCTCTGAGTCAAAATCAACATCCATAGGCATTGTCCTACCATTCATTTCCAATGCTTCAAAACTAGGGAGGCCCATATCTGCCATACCCTTATGCATTCTATACAGCTCCTCTTTTCTGTATTCTTCCTAGCTACACTCAGCTTAGGATCCACCTTTGAAGTGTTATGCTTTGGTTAAGCTTGAGAACTGCTCTTAGGCCTTCCCACCTTTCCTACTTCCAAATCATAAAAACCAGCCAAGCATACCCCACTTGAATTTCCACCACAAGAATACAACTCCAAACCATCAAAGGAATATGTAAATAGGACTCTATTAGCCTCCTTTCCCTTTCCCTTGCCATCATCTCAAACTTTATGACCAGAAGAAGCCTCATTAGGCAACTCTTCAAAAATTGGCCTCCTTGAGTTGACATTATGTCTCCTCCTGACCAAGTCTACTGGAGCCTGACCATCATTAGGCTTCTCAAAAGAACTATCTGGGAACTTGAAAACTTTCCCATAAAATTCAACCTTCTCTTAAGGCACATTCCTATTCAGTGCCCAAAAATCATTGGACTTTTGGCCCTTCCTGTTGAAATAAGAGAAGACCCAAGCATCACTCCTACCAACCCTCCCATCAAAATATTTAGGCTGAGAAGGAGCCTTATGAGCCTTCTGAGCCTCCTGAACAAAAATATGTAGCTGGTTTGTCAGATCAGCCAACTGCTCCACTACTGGATCAACCTCTTTAGGCTTCTTAGGAGCCTTTACCTTGTTCACACTTTCCTTCTTCATAAATTCTTCAACATTTTCACAAAAGCTTCACTGACCTTGCTAACATACTTGGTGCTAGATTCTTGAAAAGAATCCACTGCCAATAGTTTCAGATGACCCTCCACAAACTCCTTCACCACAGAAAGAGTAGGCAATTTCTGATTCCCATTAAGAAGAATCCTCATCTTATCCATCCTTGACAACTCATTCAGCACATCAATCCTGACATTCCTAGCCAGAGAAGACCATAAAATATATCTTGCAGAGTCAGTACTCTCCAACTCCTGAATATCAACCCAAATAATCCACCATTGGCTCCAGTTGAGCCAGAAACTTTCTATAAGTATGGATGTTGTCCACACCTCCATAAGATTTCCATTCACTTGCAATCATATTGATATCCACCATAGAGTACCTGGATCCCCACCTGTCTGTCATTTTCAGACATAACTTTTTCCAATTCTTTCTCCTATAACCCTCCAAAGAAGCAACCTCCTTCCACAGAGCCCTTTCACCAATATAGAAGATGACTTGCTTCACCATGTCCAAGTGAGAAGCACCATCCACATTCCCAGCAGCCTCAAACAGCTGCAGAAACAACTTCACATCCTCACCCATAAACATAGGCCCCTTCCAGGACTTGATCCTGAAAGAAGGCCTAACATAAACAGGAGGATTACCATCTTCAGCAGCACCAACAGTGACACTACCACCACTGAGAAAGAGAGTCCAGAAGATATATTCCAATGGATTACAGAAAATCACCTAAAACCACAGAAGAGAGTCCAAAAGTAATAGAAAGTCTGAAAATCTAACAAATACTCACTCCATGTTGAGTGCCAAAATGTAGACAATCCTATAGTACTAGCTATAGGCCTTGAACAAGAAAGTTGGAGTAAAATTGGAGAGAAAAACCCCTGTCCTTTTGAGAAATACCTGGTGAGATTTATTTGCTACGGAAAATTAGAGACTGTTACTATACCCCTTCCAACACACTTTTTGACTTCTTAACAAGTTAAGAAAGCAGCCTAGATAGACCACAGACCAAAGAGAACCTTAAATGCAGAAAGATCAACACCAGAAAACAAAAACACTGTGCACTTGTTGCACAGAAAACAGCAATAATACTTGATGTAGGTTACAAAGCTACACCAGAAAAACCAGTTTCCAAATTTGAGTTAAATTAAGAACTAACCTTGAAACAAACACAGCCAATTGTGGCCAAAAAACAGTGAAAACTGAGTGTGAAACAATGATATAATTACCAGAGGGTTTTATGATAATTAAGGTTGCCACAAACTGTCTTCCTCAGTATTTACACACAGACCACCACCTAAAAATTCCATTCACAGCAACTAAATTTGCGCTTTTGACAGCCAAATTGAATAAAAACCCTCTAGAAATGCTCCCCAGCCTTCTATAACCAAGGCTGGCAGGCCGCCTGGACATCCCTGAAGCCTGAAAACCACTAAAAACCTCCAATAAAGCCCAAAATACTTAGAAAAATCCACCACAAATACTAAAACCTTCAAAACAGAAAATTAAGCTATGAAAAAATTCACCACACAAAATGGGGGGCAGACTTGCTAGCAAGTCCGCAACCTTGTCCCAAACTCACCACAGATTGAACACACATTGAGCTATTGATAAAGGAGCTGTACAATCAGGGATGAACAACACTCAGCAGAACAGTATTAGGTGGGTTTTCAATTAGATTTCAGTATGGGTTCAGTATGAGTTTAGTCTGAGTTACATCTGAGTTCCATCTGAGTTCAGGTTGAGGACTTGCTAGCAAGTCCACCCCCTACATTGCGTAGAGATTGAGACATAAAATATAGAGTTAAATTAGCTCTACTTATCTTTACTAAGCACTTAACCCTAAGACTTAAGTTTAGCCCTCAAAAACATGAAAAACAAAATTAAACAGTTATCTTTTAGAAATGGAAAAAAAGTAAATCACCCCTTAAAACTTGTAATATGAAAAATATCAACAAGACATCAAATATAGATAAAAACCAGGGCTATCTAATGGTAGCACCCACACACTCAAAGCCCCAATATTCACTGAATAAAAACCAAAATACACCTAATTCTTCAACCAATGTCAATTAAGACATACAAAAACAGCGCCAAACTGACCAACAAAGGCCTCTGCAAATGTTGGAAGACCACAAGTGTTGCACGGAAAGTTCACAAAATGAATTGATTCAATTCAGTATGTGAGCTGAACTCAACATTTTGTTGCCATTTACTTCCTCCTGTGTTATGTACTTGCATGCAGCCCCCCCCCCCCCCCCCCCCTGATTTGCACTGGTGTGGATATGGAGCAAGTGAAATGCATAAAGAATGTTATATGATTGCAGATTAATGAGTTGCAAACAAAGAAAAAGGAAATAGTGCAAAAAAGATGGCTCAATTTTAAAGGTCAATATCTTGGCTGCTACAAGATGGAGGTAATAATAATCAGAATTCAGCTGGAAAAATGTGATGATTTAAGAAATGAAAAGGAATGAAATTAATATAATGCGAAAGATAAAAATTTGTGTCAGCAGTGTTAATTAACACAAATTCCAACATTTTGGCTGCATGTAAAAAGTGGGGGTTGGGGTGAAGGAGTATGATGTCCAGTGGATCGGGGGGATGTGATTATTGGTGGGCTGTATTGTGGTTGAGGAAGTGGTGCATGAGTGGGAAGTATTTGACCTCATGTTTGACATGTCCAATCCCACCTTTACCATTTATGATGGCATCTTAGAATGTTTTTTTGAGACTGAAGTTTTCAAGGAATATATGGTAATGCTTTACACCCTCTATTTTATAAGTTTTTTTTTTCAAATTGAAATTTATTGCTGCATTATTGACCATTATTATTTTTTTGGCACATAGGCCAGTCAATAGTTTACTCCTTAGTTTGTTTTTTAACCTGAAAAAGACAACAATATTCTCTTTTTCTTGTAAAAAACAATAGTTATTTTCAGACCTCTAAAATAACCCCTCTTCATCAAAATATGACTTTATTATTTGGTGCAGCCATTGGGGGAAGCACGCAATCCAATATCTCCCATGAATAGGCTTCCCCCATACCATAGTTTTCACGATCATTAGCTGATACTTGAACCAAGACACCGTACAAAGAGACAAACGCTTAGACTACTCACACAAGCTGAATCAGAAAGATTAGCTGATATTATTATAAAGGTTGTGAGGTTGTGAGTCATCAAAGAAACTTTATATAAATTCTATAAGTTTTGCAAGTCACTACCACATGCCTCATCTATGAATGTGCTACCAAACTAAGCATAACGCATTATATAACAAATACAATGGTATGAGTATGGAACAAAATATAAGTAAAAAGAACGGTATTTCCCCTAATAATAGATTAAGGCCACTGGGGATAGATAAAACGCAAGTCCCTACATATACCCAGAGGGCTCGTTCTTCATTTCTTGGGTTAGTGTAATACCCGTCTAATAAAATATCAAGTATGATACATATCAATTTTGTAATTATACTTTTAAATTTTTCGCAGTGCACTGAAAAGAGAGCACTGAAATATTCAATGCTCTAACTAAATCACTTTACGGAACCAGGCTTCAAATATTGCATGACTTAAAAGTTGGAATGCATTATTTTTTTTTAAAAAATCAATGTCCATCATCAAACATATGATGATTCCTTTTTATTTTCTATTTTTAGAGAAAGAGACAGAAACATATAAAAACAAAAAGCACTCTGCCACAACTAGCTAGATGATATGTGAGGCCAAAATATATTTCACTAATAAATTTTTACTACAATACAACTATTCAGTGTAAGCACTTTTGTCTACCCAAAATTAACTAATTCGAGACTTTGGTGAAAGCTGAGACGTCGAGGCCAACTTGTGCCAATTGTGAAAGATCCACACCTTGAAGTGCAGAGTTGAGTGCCGATGTAAGGGCGGCGGCAACATTGAGTCTAGTAGCAATGGCAAAGACAGTTCTGAAGACTGCCTCAAGAGCATCCGAAATTGATTGAAGAATGGCTGCTCATGAAAAAGAATTCGAGGTTCAAACATGTATATATTAGAAATAGAGTCGCCGCATTTGAAAGTGAGAACAGAACGTACTGTTGAAGATCCCCAAAACGTTGTTTTGGATGATGGCTCGGACAATAGCTGCGTATCTAGTCAAGATGGTGCTCAGGATTTGAGCAATAGCTGACTGTAAAAAATAAATCGATTCTTTGTCAACTTGCCAATTTAAAGGTTAGATATCTTGACTCACAGTATCAAGTGAAGCAGTAGCGTTAGCATTGGCATTCAATGTTGCGCCAACTCCCTGGGCAAGCAGGTTGAAAGATCTGAGCATGGCTCGGAGGATAGCTTGACTGACAACGTTTCCCAAGTTCAAGTTGGCAATGGTGTTTGCAATGTTTGAAAGAGATGTGCCCAGTAGATTTAGGATACCAGCAACGTTCAAAATGCCTCCTTGCTGAACGATGGCGGTAGCCTGGGCAGATTCACTACCACTAACACCGCGCTTGACATAGCGGCTGCGAGAAATGGTGTAGTAAGTGTTAGAAAAATAGTTAGCTACATATTTAACTCAAAAATATCTGAGTTGAGATGGCTCTTACTTGCTGGGAGCATCAACTCCTCCTAGAGCTACGTTCAACTCGCTAGGTGCAGCGAAAGAGGGAGAGGCAACACCCAAAAATACTACAAAAAAAAAAAAAAAAAAAAAAAAAAAAAAAAGGGGGAAGAAAAGAAAAAAAGAAAGAAAAAAAAAAGAAGAGAAAGAGAATAAGACGTTGCAAACGAATATACCTAGAAAAAAATTAAAAATCTTACAGAAGGCAGCCACACTGATAACAACAATGCTTTTGAAGTACATTATAAGATTTTAATATTTGATGAATAAATAACTATATTGATTTATAGATTCTGATGAAAGCTGGTGAAGAAACGAAAATGCGGTTTCAAGCCCAGTATTTTATACAGCTGAGATTCCAAGGGTACCCCCTAACGTCCTTCTGTTCAAGTCTCTTTGTAATTTTCATCCACAGACGTAATTAACATGGCGTTACTTCTGGTAAGGAATGGCGCCATTCTAATCTAAGACTCATAGACCAGAACTTTTGTTGATTGGAATCACCAAATAAAAATTCATGAAAGTTGTGGTCCAAACTACAAAGTGAAGGATGCGTTTGAAAGTCTATCGAACGGTGAAAATGAACGCCAAATACGCGTCAAGGTTTACCACCCAGAGTATCTGCTTAGCTTTTTATTGACCCGACAACCATAGACATTTCCTTGAGACAAGGTTTCCGCCGAATACACTGCTTTTGCTGTTTCATTCAACAAACTGTGTTTAATACGTAGTTCTCTAATTATCAGCCAACAAAAAGAAAAAATAAGCATCACACAGTTCAAAATCCGGAATCCCCTAGTTTGTGCAGTCTACGTTTGGATATTAATTATTCTCGACATATCATTTGCACCATATATAACTTTACTTATCTAAATTTTCCATTCGGAAACCAAATTTCATCAAGTTTTATATCGATTCTAAATACCCATCATTTTCCAGCTGCGAGAAGAAAATTGGTTATCATGATTACACGTACCCCGAGTATACTTAGATCATTGCAACTCACCCTTTGTAAGTAGTTTCATGCCCTTAGGGCGCGAGATCCTACGAAATAAAATAAAATGATTACACGTTCTGGGGCGTTTGAGTTGCTTTACAAGGTAATTTTTGGGCATTATTAAAGAAACGGTATTTGAATATGGATTGATAAAGTACATAAAATCTAGAACTAACCATTCGTGAAACATTCAAGTCTCCCTCTACACAATGTAATGATCTCTGGAGATGCCGTTCCCGTAGCTAGTGTATAATTGATATAATTTTTCAAGTATAAGTTTTCGATCAGAATCTTATGATCTCAGCTTGACGAAAATATGTTGCAAATGTCTTTTCTAAAAATAAGAAATTCGAAATATTGGTTATTGGAAAAACACACCAAGCAGCTATCCTGATTAAAGGAGGTTAGAGCACGTACAGTGGCCTACCAAAAGTCTATAAACACCATTTTTTAATGCTAATCTATCAATATCAATGCAAAAGACTTCAAGTTTTGTACCCTAGTGCAAAAGCATGTTTAAAATCAATCTAACATACTAAAAACACGAAATAACTGAAATAACATAAAGAAAAATTCAAAATCCAAGAAGCAATTCTTCTAGCTACGTTTATGAATCTTTCTAGATGGGTGAAATACTTACCTGAACATAGCCCAGATATAACAGAATGACTTCTCAAAAGCAAAAGTTAAAAAAAATTTATTAAAAAGGATAATTAACTTTTTGGGTCGATTCCCCCGTGAGTGCAATGGTTCAAAAATCTCCCAATTATGTCAAGGGAATTATCAAGGCTCATTCAAAGTTACTCTTTAAAAGCAAGGATGGCCCAAAAAATGATTTGGAGTAGAAATATCAGTGAGTATAGGCAGATATGAGGTAGGATAAGGCTTGGTGAAGTGAGGGTAAGGTAAAAAAAGTTTGGTTGCATGCATTGAAGACTTAGGTAGTGTTTCCATGAAAAAAAAGGTTTGATTTTGATGTATGAAGCTGTGCTAAAAGTAGAGTATAGAAAAAAAGTCTTAAAATGGAAAAAGGATGTGGATCAGCAAATGGTTGTCATGAGAAGATGAATAAAATGGTGAAATGTAGGGATGTTTCAGTGCAAAACAGGCAAAATGCATAAAAATGCTGTCCACTAATTTTGGTTGCCGACAGCCACTGTTCAGTGGCCTCTAACAAGTCTTTGACCAGTATTTTTTAAACAGTACTATCTCAATAAAAATCAGAAAACATATTTTTTTTGTATTCAGGTGAAAAAGCATGTTTGAAGTGAATTTAACATATTATAAATACAAAATAATGATAGTAACGCAAAAATAAACTTGAAATCAAAAAAGCAAATTTTTCAGCTACAAGAAATAATTTCTTGTAGCTGAGTTGAAATACATTTCATTAGATAGCTAAGAAACTATAGAATTTCTCTATAAAAGGAATTTGAATAAAAAAATTAAAAATAGTCCCCCTCCCCCATGCCAACTAATATCTACCAACTAATTGATCCTCCATGATTATCAAAAATCATTTGGATTCTTTCATGCATTGAATCAATAATTTTTTTCCAATTCAGAAGTTGGGAATTCTTCCCAAGAAAAGAGAAATGCTTCTTGAATCTCTTTAATGCTTTAAGGTTGAAATTTTTCTTGAATGTTACACTTTTAAGTTTAGGTGAACAATTAGAATGTGGAGCAGCTTCAATTGTTCCAGTATCCTTGAAATGCCTGAACAAGGTAGAGACAGTGGAGCAAGATAGATTAAATATTTTGCATATCTTCTGATTTGGAACCTCTCCTTTAAATAGGCAAAGAATTTTCCAATTTAACTCCTGCAAAATTTGTGTATTTCTCAACCCATCTCTTGACATCTATGAAAAGATTGGATGATAAGACTAAGAAAGGCTGGTTCACTTCATCAGTTAACTTAATAAAACAATAATAATAGAGACAGCAAGTGACGAGGCCTGAGAGAACAAAGCAAGAAATATAAAACCAAAGATAAAATAAATACCTGGTTCATGTTAAATGAAATATCTCTTATCTATTTATTATTGTCTCAGCAATCTCTACATGTAATACTGAATCTAGATATTAATTCTGTTTGGACTTATTACGTTTTGGTCATTCATTTAATTATTGTTCTGCATGTTCATTTCATTTTTGTTCCATGTGTATTTATTTCTTTTTTATGTGAAGCAGCACTTATTCTATTTTATGAATAAAAGGAAATGCATTCACTTTGTTATTCTGCATCTCTTTTATCACTCTTTTTCTTCTTATTATCACTTTTCACTTTTTTTTAATATTCTTATTAACATATTGACTTCTCCTCAGTTTCTCTCAGTTTTCTATTACTTTAAAGTGCTGCTTCCTTCATAGACTTGTATCTATCAATCCTTATTATCTTTTGTTGTTTACATCTTTGGTTCAGATATTTCATTTTCTCTCAGTTTTCTATTACTTTAAAGCGCTTCTTCCTTCATAGACTTGTGTCTATCAATCCTTATTAAATTTTGTTGTTTA
Organism: Hemileia vastatrix; assembly: GCA_030280995.1. NCBI lineage: Eukaryota > Fungi > Basidiomycota > Pucciniomycetes > Pucciniales > Zaghouaniaceae > Hemileia > Hemileia vastatrix. Next base: position 47,849,160 of record JASXTE010000003.1, on the reverse strand, counting down.
CATCTTAGGCTCAGCTCAAAAGGTTATGGGCCCAGTGCCTTTCTAACTTAATCCAACATTGCTTCTTCTCCCATCAAAAACTCTGACACCTCCTTCAAATCCATACTCACTACTGTTCCAGAATCCTCCTTAAGCTGGTAAAATATGGACTACCACTTCTCCGAAATCAAAGGGGTTGAAATCCTAACCAATAAAAATTACACCACTTGGAAGAACCAGATGTTTTATGCTCTGGGGATTCAAAATCTTGACCAATTTCTTCTCAAGACCATCACCCCCCCAACAAACGCTGCTGTTCTTGTAATTTTCAACTTCAAGAAAAAGGAAACAGCAATAATCCTACATATGTTCCTTGACAAAGACAGTCATACTCAATTTGTCTCTGATAACTCTGTTTTTGATCCTGCCAAGCTTTGGGACAAAATTAAGGAACACTTCACCTCTACCTCCGCTGAAAATTGTGCTAGCATCATCACACAATATGGGGGGAAGACTTGATAGCGAGTCCGCAACCTTAGACTCAAACTCACCACAGATTGAACACACATTCACCACGGGAAATGTAGGGGTGAATTGCTAGCAATCCCCTCTCTTGAAATTTAAAGTGTCCCTTAATTATTCCAGGTTTATGAATACTTTATAAACATAAGTAAATTAGAGTTAGATTTACATTTATTCTCAGATTGATTATTGACAGAATATCAACTGATTCAAAATTATGCAAAAGTTAATCCTCAAGAACTTGATTTTGGTCCTCTGATGAGAACAAATTGAGCACAAATTTATCTAACCTAAGCTTATGCATATATAATAATTCAGGATACTTGCTCTATTAAATTTGATAATAAAAAAAATATTGATGAATTTATATAAAAAAATTATTATGTAAGATATTAAATTTTAAATTTAGGCATCATAGGAGGGCACCTAATAGAACTTAATTATACTATGTGACACCTTAATACTGTATCACGCAGTTTGAAACATTTAAAACAAAATGAGTCATAATGGGCAATGAAATTTCTTGGACAGACACTTTCGAAATTAATACTGACCATAATACACAAGTATGAAACCTTGGAATCTATCCAATAAAAGATTTTCCTTCTGATAAATGGATTTTTCTCAGTTACTACCTGCTAAAAAGTGTCCATCTGAGGTTTGTCTGACATTCAGGGGGGTAATTTGGCCACATCACACTACTTCTATTTCCATGATTGACCAAAACATCATCCTCATTCCCATCTAAAGAGTTGATCTCATCTGACTGTGGCTGATCAAAGGGGTCCACCACAAGTTTAGCCAAAATTTTGGTGAACACTTTTTTGATGGATAGTGACTAACTGGTGCTTTCCGAAATTGTCCACCTCAAGTTAGGATAAACTTCAGGAGGATAAATTTATTATGAATACCAAATTAACTGAAGAATACTTTTGCCCTAGCTACTCTGCATCATAAAAGTGTCCAACTGAGGTTTAGCCATAATTCAGGTAGACACTTTTGGAAAGGCACAGTCTGATGGGTTTAATATCTATATATGCCAATAAGTATCAGTTCTTTATCAACATGGAACTAGAATTAATTTAATATGGCCAAAGTGTCCACCTGAAGTTTGGCAAAAATACAGGTGGAAATTTTTATGAGGATTACTTGATGAAATGAAGAAGACTTTAAATTGCTTTCCATCATAAAATTTTCAAACTTAAGTTTATCAAAAATTGTGATGACACTTTTGCCAGATCCAGTCATATGAGATCAACTCTCTATATGGCAATTAGAATCAATTTTTAGTCAATCATGGCATTAGAAGTAATTTTATATGGAAACACTTTCCACCTGATTTTTGGCCAAAAATAAGTTTGAAATGTTTATGAGGAATACTAGATTAACTAAAGAAGACTTGCACCCTACTACTGTCCATCATAAATATGTCCACCAGAAGAATTCTCAAACTTGTGGTTGACACCTTTGGCCTGGTCCAGCCATATGGGATCAATTCTGCATATGGAAATGAGGATTTAATTTGGTCAATCATGGTACTAGAAGTAATTTGATATAGATAAAGTGTCCAACTAAATATTGGAAAAAAATCAGTTGAAAACTTCATTTAGTTTTTCAAAAAATCAAATTAAGTAAAATTTTATTCCTGATGATGCCCATTTTATCCAAAACCTCTTCTGAGCCTTGAAAGTAGGCATTTAGCTTGAGTTTTGAATTACATATAAAATACCTATTATTCAACCTATTTCTTTTTATCCCTTTTTTTTCTTTTAGATATCAATTAATTTTATGTAAAACAAATCATTTTCATAATTTTTTACCTGTATTTAATAGAATTATTAAAGGTTTAACATCACCCTGTAAGCATTTGGCACATGTTTTTTTGCTATACTAATATAAATAATAATATACTGGTAACAAAAATTTGATCAAATGATAAAATATTAATAAAACAGAAAGATCAAATACCAGTGGATATGTTTTAAAAAAATACCAGTTGCACTGAAGAAGAGCTGCACCCTAGATACTAACCATCAAAAAAGTGTCCAGCACAAGTTCGGCCGAACTTGTGCTGGACACTTTTGGTCAGTTGTAGTCATATGAGATAAATTCTCGCTATGGCAATGAAAAAAATGTTTTGGATAAAAAACTTCACTAGAAGTAGTTTTACATAGCCAAATTTTCTACCTTGATTTCATCCAAACCATAGGTGCACAATTTTTTATCTTTGAAAAAAGTCAATTTAGTACAATTTATCCCTGATGGCTCTCATTCCCTTCAACACCTCTACTGGCCTTTGATAGTAGGAATATTACTTTGATTTCTTTTTTCATATTTGATCCCTTTAACTTAATTTTTTATTCCTAATATTGCTTTTGGATATCAATTAATAATTTTTATAATAAATTATTTTCATATTTTTATACATTTATTTAATAATATTATAAATGGCATAAAATCACCTGGTATGCATTTGGCACATGAGTTTTTTCTATACTTATAAAATTAATAATATAATGGCAACCAAAAATTAATCAAATGATATTAATGAGTGTGGAACAAATATAAAATACCAGTAGACATGTTTGTAAGAAATACTAGATGAACTGAAGAAAAATTCTACCCTAGCTACTCTACATTAAAAAAGTGTCCAGCACAAGTTCGGCCAAACTTGTGCTGGACACTTATGGTCAGGTGCAGTCAGAGAGGAGCAATTCTCTCTATGGAAATGAAGATAAATTTTTGATATAAAATTACACTAGAAGTAGTTTGATATGGCAAAATTTTCATGCTGAAGTTTTGGTAAAGCTCAAGTGGATTTTTTTTTTATTTTTACAAAAAAGAAAATTTAGTACAAGTTTAGCCCTGATTGTTCTAATTTAATTCAACATCTCTTTTTTCTGTTTATGGCATGAATTTAACTTGGATTTTAATTTTTATCTTTGATTTCTTTTATTTTACTTTATTCCTCTCATATTGCTTTTGGATAGAAGTTTATTTTTTGTAAAATAAATAATTTTCATATTTTTTTACCTTTATTTAATAATATTATAAAAGGTGTAACTTTTCTAGAATTTTTGCTTTATTTCTACTATTTTTAATAATCTTATAAAGTATTTTTGATTATTTTTGATTTTTCATATTTATCTTAACTTTGATAGTGTATTACTAGGTGAATAGGGCTTTTCAGACTACCAAAGTTATAATGAAATTTAAAAAAAGAAGTAGTTCTATCATCTGTAATTTTTCTAGATTTTCTATTAATATTTTAAAGGTTCTAATTGAGTCCAGAAGTCCTTACAAGCTCTGGAATACTCCAAAAAAGCTTTGTACAGACTCTGGAGATCTCTGGATGAGCTACGGACAAGCTCTGAAATTCTCCAGCTAGGAAAAGTAGGGCAGGTGAAATACTATTCAGATAAAGCCTGTAAACTTAAAATTAGATACAGGGATCATCCAGCTATCTTACAACTTGTATCTTAATAATCATCATACAGTAGACCAACTCTAGTAATGTAATTTAATAACAATTTTTATTATTTTCAAAACAAATTATAAAATTTTAATACCCTTATAAATATTACACTTTTACATAACATTATAATAAATTCTCACAACATCATAAATATTAACTTATAGGGTACCATTATAAAGGTCTCATCACCAGGGATCTGATTATAACAACCAAACCATAAAAACATATTTTTCAATAATTTGAATAACTTTCTAAATACAGCTTCAATGTTGTGTTTTTTAGTCTCATTATAAAGAACACCAATTCTAAATCTCAACACTGTTTTTGAAAATCCTATAGTACTAGCTATAGGCCTTGACTAAGGGAGTTGGAGAAAAACCCAGAGAGAAAATCCCCTGTCCCTTTAGAAAAATATAAGTGAGATTTACCTGCTACAGTAAATTGATTCCTGTTGTTTACAGCCCCTTTTCAAATACACTTGACTGCCTGATCAGCAAAGAAAGTAGTCTCCAGACAGACTACCAAACCAACAACTGAAATGTAGACCAATTTCCACACCAGAGAAAGCAATGATACTTGAAGTAGGTTGAAAATACACACCATAGACAGCAATAATACTTATTATAGCTTGCAAGACTACACCAGAGAAAACAGTTGCCAAAGTTGAGTTAAATGAAGAACTAACATTGCAACAAACACAGCCAATTGTGGCCAAAAAAACAGTGAAAACTGAGTGAGGAAAAAGGATATCACCTCCGGATTGTTGTATGATAATTAATGTTGCCCCAAACTGTCTTATTCACTATATACACACAGACCACTATCTAAGAGCCCATGCACACCAATGAATTTGGCGTTTCTTAGCACCAAATTGCATAAAACCCCTCTAGAAACGCTTTCCAGCCTTCTAGCACCAAGGCGGGCGGTCTGCCTGACGTTGGGAGGCCTTCCTGAGGCAGCCGGACAACCCTGAAGCCAGAAAACCACCAAAAACCTCCAAAACTACCCAAAATACTTAGAAAAATAATCTACGACTACTAAAACCTTTAAAACACATAATTAAGCTATAACAACATTGCGACATGAAACATAGAGAAAAATTAGCCCATTCTAATGGTACTAAGAACTTAACCCTAAGACTTAAGGATAGCCCATAAAACGTGGAAAACAAAATTAAGCAGCTATCTTTTAAAAATAAAAATGAGAAATAATCCCTTAAATACTTAGTATATGAAAAATTTCAACAAGACATAAAATATAGAGAAAAACTGGGGCTATCCTATAGTAATACCCACCTTCCCGCAGTGCCAATATTCCCCAAATAATTCCATAAAAACACTTAATCATTAAACAATGTCATTTAAGACATATCAAAACAACGCTAAATAGACCAACAAAGGGCTCCGCCAATGTTGGGAGACCACACCGTTAATAAAAAATAAATTATTGGTCATTTCATATTAAGTAGAGGTTTTAGCTTAGTTGATTGTGAACTCTTCATTTACTTAATGGAACGGGGTTTTCTACAGTTTATACAACTCCCTTAGATTCTGCTTACAGAAAGGAAAATGTAAGAGTCTTTCTACATTGGTGGCACTCAACATGGGTTTCAAATTCTCTTCTTTATAATTGATCTTAATTGGTATCTGGACTATCTTAGCCTGAAAGAGGCTTATTTAATGAACTTTATTTTTTTAATGTTTTAATCTTGTACTTTTGGGATGTCTTCTTCTGCTAGATCTGGTGTTTCTCTTCCTTTCTGTGATTCAGTCAGAATTGTTTCTTGGGATGGGCCCAAGTTTAAAGGGGATAAAGTTGGAATTGGAGGTTATTGTGATGGAAGGTTTTAAGAAATGGTATTGGTTAAAATTGTCAAAAGAGATGGTTTATAGATGGGGAGTCAGGTACACTATGGTGGAACTCAACAAAATTGTCAGTGAATGGAAGGCTAAAGATGGTGTGTCAAATATGGTGGACTTCAAGAAGCTATGTAGGAAGTTTACTGAAGTGGTGGATTACAAAACTTGTATGGAAGAGATTGGCCATGAAAATCAGGTAAAGTATTTGTTTTGGTCAGCATTAAATAGGGAGATAAGTATGGAGTTTTTGAAAGAACTGTGTAGGAACAACATGATGAAGGAAATGAAAACTGGAGAACAGAAACTACCGGATTTAGAAGGTCATAAAATATAGCATTTAGGCATATTTAAAAATAATGGCTTTGGACAAGTATCAAGAAACTTGTACTCAATATGTTAGCAATGTTAGTGAATTTTTGGCTGAAAACAATAATATTATGGTTAAGGTATAAGAGGCAAAAAAGACTCAGTTGGGTCAGCCTGTTGCTAAGGATTAGGGGGATTTTGACAATAAAATAGTGGACCATCTATCTGACTTAACTAAGCAGCTCAAAAAATTTGTTCATGAAACTCAGAAGGCAAACAGAGTGCCTGTGGCTTCATCTTCTACTTATTCTTCTTATCAATCTAGGGGTTATGAGAGGAGGAACTATGGCTTTAATGGCAATGATAATGGTGGTAGTAATGGTAATGGTAATGGTGGAAATGGTTATAGAGGTAAATATGGAAAACCTAAGGTGTCCTCCTATTGCAATAGGAGGGGGCACAAAGCAGAAGATTTTTTATTTTTTGGATAGGTAATTTCAGGCTGGTAGAGTAAAATTTGAAGGAAAAGTTTATATATTTCCAGATTATTCTTTCATCAAGCCCAGTGACAGGCAAGAGCCTTCAGATTTTGTTAAGAGGAATTTAATAGCTGAAAGGAGAGCTAGTTTTGAAGGATTAACTGGTTATCATGATGATAATGCTAAGGGTGGTAAAAAGAATGTTGGTACTAATGGTGGAAAATTAGATAAGGGTAAAGAAAAGATTGCTATTAAGGCCACTTTTACAGCTTCATATAGTGGATTAGAGTTGGGAACAATCACTAGGGTTGATGGAAACTGTATTATTGATGAATATGATGTTGATGCTGCTAGAAGAGAAACTGCTACCTAAGCTAAAAGTAGCATTCAGAGCCAACTTAAGGCTAAACCGGACAGGGATAAAATTATGAAGATTGAAAAGAAACCTTACACCAAGTACAAAATTAATAAAATGCAGAAAGGAATGGTGGTGTAGACAATCCTAAAGTACTTAGTAAAACTTGAGAGAAAACCCCCTGTACCTTTGAGAAATACCAGGTGAGATTTATTTGCCACAGCAAATTAGAGACTGTTACCATACCCCTTCCAACACACTTCTTGACTGCTTAAAAATTCAAGAAAATAGCCTAGATAGACCACAGACCAAAGAAAACCTAAAATTCAGAAAGATCCACACCAGAAAACTAAAACACTGTGCACTTGTTGCACAGAAAACATCAATAATACTTTATGTAGGTTACAAAGCTACACCAGGGAAACCAGTTGCCAAATTTGAGTTAAATGAAGACAAACCTTGTAACAAACACAGCCAATTGTGGTAAAAAACAGGGAAAACTGAGTAAGAAACAATGATATAATCACCAGATAGTTGTATGATCATTAAGCTTTCCCCAAACTGTCTTATTCAGTATGTACACACAGACCACCACCTAAAAAATCCATGCACAGCAACTAATTTGGCAATTTTGAAAGCCAAATTGAATAAAAACCCTCTAGAAACACTCCCCAGCCTTCTATAACCAAGGCCTGCAGGTGGCCTGCCTAGAGGTGGCCAGACCTCTCCAAAGCCAGAAAACCACTAAAAACCTCCAATAAAGCCCAAAATACTTAGAAAAATCCACCAAGACTACTAAAACCCTTAAAACACAAAATTAAGCTATGACAGAATTGGGACATAAAATATAGTATCAAGATAGCTCTACTTAATTGTACTAAGCACTTAGCCCTAAGACATAAGCTTAGCCCGTAAAACTCAAAAAACAAAATTAAACAGCTATCTTTTTGAAATGAAAAGTGAGTGATTGACCACTTAAAACTTTGAATATGAAAAATATCATCAAGACATCAAATCTAGAGAAAAACTGGGGCTATCCAATGTTAGTACCCACATACCCCTAGTCCTAATATTCACTAAATAAAAACAAAAATACACCTAACTCTTCAACCAATGTCAATTAAGACATACAAAAACAGCGCCAAACAGACCAACAAAGGACTCTGACAATATTGGAAGACCACATCCTCCCTCCAATTGAGAATATCCAGATTCTCCCTCATCAGATCCTCCATATTCAGCTGTCTTTTGAAATCTGCCTCTGACATGGGCCCTTGCCAATACCGCATTGACAAAAATTTAATCTGCACCATCACACCGCCAGCTCATCCATAAAGAACCTCCTGTGATGTCTGAAAATCCAGAAAGAAGACTTTCTTCAGACCTGGTCCATTATCATCTTCAACATCTTCACCTCCAGCTCAACCTGATCCATCTTCCACCAATACCAAAATATCCAGGCCATCCATCCTGATACCCAGATTGCTCAACAAACTACACCATTCAAAGAAGAGTGCTAACACCACTACAGCAACCACTTCCAGCATGCTTGGTCCATCTGATAGTAAAAAAATTTTTTTTATTCCTTCCTTCTACTTTTAAAACTGATGACTTCTCAGTTCCTCCATCTTCTTACAGTGATGATGACAAGGTAGGATCCATTGCACCACCAACACCTTACCAATTTCCTACCATTAAGTCCAAGTTCCAACAACATTCCTCTCAACAAAAAAACCTTCTACTAAGCTAATTCCAATCCACTCATGCAAGAAACCCACAGGACCTTGAAAAAAGGAAGGACCTCATCCACCAGTTCAAAGCTAATGCTGAAAACTTTGTTTCATCTCTTGATTCTCTTCTGCCACTTGAATCTTGATTGAAATTATGACTTAGAAATGAAAAATTCATGACCACACTCCAGACTTCTTGAATATAGCCAATCATAAGAAATTCCTCAGTTTACAGTCTTGGGAGACCCATCCTCAGTTTTAAGTCTTGCGGGACAAAAAGCCCTCATTTTATAGTCTTGGGGGACTCAAAACCCTCATTTTATAGTCTTGGGGGACTCAAAAACTAAATAATAAAGACAGAACCAGAGATGAAACAATTAAAGACTAAAGAAATAAACTGACATTCTGGGGTAACTGTTCTACAGAGCAGCCAGCTCATCAGCTACTGCCACAATCTCCTTAACTAAATTCAGAGACTCCCCCTTTGGATTCCCTCTTCCATAATCACACTAAAATCATATTATCAGTTTATAGTCCTGAAGGACTCAACCATCAAAGAATCCTCAGTTTATAGTATAGGAAGACTATACAATTCTTCAGTTTACATTCACATTAGACTGGCTACAGTGTTCATTTTAAAGTCTTGACAGACTTACCACAGTGTTCAATTTAAAGTCTTGATAGAATTTCCACACTTTGCATAAAAAGAGGGATCCTATTCCATGAACAATAATCTGCAGCTACCCTACTGAACTACCACTTTCTCTTCATCATCTATCAATCACTGATAAGAAATTTTCTTTTATCTCTTTTCTCTTCATTGTTTTCCCATCACAGATCATGGCTAAATCCCCAGATCTTGACCCATCAGACCTTCCTTGTCTCACTGCTCCAAAGGACTATTCTTGAAAAGATTTTATCCACATGTGCAGATCTTGCAATTTCACTCTTCAAACTCCTGAGGCCAAACTCTAAAACAGGGCTTTTGATTCTTGCAACTAAAAAAAGAGAAAAGGTGACAGCAACCCCAATTATCCTACACCACCACCTTCACCTTCACAAAAATACATCTCTAGATCTCCTACCAGATCTGCAGAACTTGGTCCTGCTTCTTCTTCTTTATCTTCAGCTCCATCCAGAAGATCATGCTTCTTTGACGCCAAAACACTCTCCAAAAGATCTGCTTTATCATCTCAAGAAACAGCCTTTATCTTAACAAATTCAGCTAAAACAACTTAAAATCAGCTCCCAGCTGCTAGACCACATCCAGACAGCCTGCCTGCATTGCTAGAAAGCAAAAAAAAGGCTCAAAACCTTCAAAATCAGCTGTAAAACAGCCAAATTCTGCCAGAAAACACCAATAAAACCACAAAACAACCTCCTAGTGCTCCCAGAGTAATAAGCTCAAAATTTCCTTTGTCCAAAGTTGACAAAAATTCCATAATATCTAGAAGATCTTCCAGGGGACCCCAAGAAGACACCAGAGCACCAAAGACTTCTCTCAGACAAAACTCTGTCTCTTAACCAAGAAGGATAAACTACATCTCTCCTCTGACAGTTCAATATCTTCCAGATCTTCATCCAGATGTTCCCAATGTACTCTACCACCAGTATCCAAACAAACTGATCCAAGAAACAATATAAACAACAACAAGAACATCCCTACTGCTCCAACTAGTCCCCAGAAGTGTCCTCATTATAGTTCATATTCTCAACACCATTTAGAGGATGACCATGAAAATCCATAGCTCCATATGGTTGATCCTCCTACTACATCAATTCAAAATCCTTCAACAGTCCAGATTACGCCTGCTTACAAATTTGATGAGCTCCCTATCTGTAAGTACAAAATTAATAAATCCAATTTCTTCAAGCAAAAACAATTAATGATCCCATTCTTCTGTTTAGTTAGAAGCCTGCCTCCTGAAACTACAATCGGGATTGGCCAACCTCTAGAAATCACATTAACACTGGATTACACCAATATGAAAAAACACCTAAGTATTATGTGTTCAAACATGCTTAAAGCCTTTGCTCTTCATGGGCCATTGAATGAATTTGATAAGAATCTGAGGAAACAACTTCTTGATTACAACTGCAAGATGTCTAGAATAATTAAGCAACCCTTCTAACACTCCATTGCAGCCTCTTCTACTTCTACCCAAAAGTTACCTTCCAATCCAGTTCCTAACCATTACAATCCATACACTCTCTCCAGCAGCCTACACCACAAGGAACAAAGTTCTTCCTTCAACCCCAACAAAATAAAAACAAGGCAACATAATCTGGACCAACTGCCGGATGCTTCTTCTACTTGAAATAAATTATAGAAACAAAATGAAATTAATAATTACTAAATGGAGAAAACAATAATAATTAGCAATTATAAAAATTATTTTTTTTCATTTTTATTTTATTTTTATTTTATTTTTATTTTTATTTTTATTTTTATTTTTATTTTTATTTTTATTTTTATTTATTTTTATTTTTATTTTTATTTTTATTTTTATTTTTATTTTTATTTTTATTTTTATTTTTATTTTTATTTTTATTTTTATTTTTATTTTTATTTTTATTTTTATTTTTATTTTTATTTTTATTTTTATTTTTATTTTTATTTTTATTTTTATTTTTATTTTTATTTTTATTTTTATTTTTATTTTTATTTTTATTTTTATTTTTATTTTTATTTTTATTTTTATTTTTATTTTTATTTTTATTTTTATTTTTATTTTTATTTTTATTTTTATTTTTATTTTTATTTTTATTTTTATTTTTATTTTTATTTTTATTTTTATTTTTATTTTTATTTTTATTTTTATTTTTATTTTTATTTTTATTTTTATTTTTATTTTTATTTTTATTTTTATTTTTATTTTTATTTTTATTTTTATTTTTATTTTTATTTTTATTTTTATTTTTATTTTTATTTTTATTTTTATTTTTATTTTTATTTTTATTTTTATTTTTATTTTTATTTTTATTTTTATTTTTATTTTTATTTTTATTTTTATTTTTATTTTTATTTTTATTTTTATTTTTATTTTTATTTTTATTTTTATTTTTATTTTTATTTTTATTTTTATTTTTATTTTTATTTTTATTTTTATTTTTATTTTTATTTTTATTTTTATTTTTATTTTTATTTTTATTTTTATTTTTATTTTTATTTTTATTTTTATTTTTATTTTTATTTTTATTTTTATTTTTATTATTATTTTTATTTTTTTATTTATTTTTATTTTATTTTATTTATTTTTATTTTATTTTATTTATTTTTATTTTTATTTTTATTTTTTTAAACTACTAACATACTAAAAAAAACTTGAAAATAAATAAACAAAATTAACCAAAAATATGAGGGCTGAAAAATAAAAATGGTATGAATAATAATAATATAATGAGATAAAAAATAGTTTCAAACGGTATCCCCCAGCCAATTGATGAGCTGACCCCCAGATATCTTACCCACATCCTAGTGCACCTTGACATTGAAATACCTTTAAAATTTTTTTAAATGAGTTAAGATAAAATAAATTAAGTAAAATAATATGAAATAAATAGAAACCAATGAAAATAATTAAAAAATGAGATAGAGATAAAAAAATACTATTGCCTGGCCAATTGATGAGCCTTTTCCCACCAATGCTTTCCCACATCCAGGTGACCCTGATTTGATGACACCATTTAATATAATTCTGTGATTTTTCCCTCTCTATATCCTAGTAACCCCCACAAAAAGATTAAAAGAAAAAAAGAGAAAAAAATAATCTAAAACTACCATCAAACATAACTATAGACACAAAATTAGAGAAAAGAAAAAGATAAGACAAAGTCTGGCTCCATAAAAATTCCAGTCCAAGAAAATGATCACTGGGTGGGCTCCCTCTAATAAGCAAAAATGATGGGGGACCACCAGTGATCAAACACTAAACCCAAAGAAGCCTGTCCTGTACCAATAAGCCAGTTTAAAGCCATAGTGGACTTAAAACCTGAATAAAAAAAACCAGAACTTGGATTCAACTAGGAAAAACAATATACTTGAAACAGACATTTTTGTGTAACTTTTCTTTAGAGCAGCCAGCTCTAAAGTTAACCACACACTTGCTAAAATTATATCTAGAAGCCCCCCTGGGTACCTTCTAAAAAAACAAAATCCAAGACATTAAACCAAAACCAATAAGCCTGAAGAGTCCGGCACTTGAAGACCAAAAGAATTTTCAATTTAAAGTCTTAGAGGAACAAAACCTGTGAAAAGAAACAAATAATAGGGTTCAAGCAAATAAATAGAAGGGGTTGGAAACCAAAACTCTGGGGTAACTGTTGATAGAGCAGCCAGCCCATCAGTCACCCCCACACTTGCCAATATAAAATCTAGAAGCCCCACCCATTGGTAACTTCTAAAAAAGAGTTTCCAACAAAACAGATGCACAAAATCACCAAAATCAAAAATTAAAGAATGGTCCATAGTTTATCCTCATTTCAGAGTCAATTTTCTTCACTTCTAGTGCCTCTTGGTTAAAATCTCTTCACCTGATCAGCAGCCACTCTCTTCTTTAAGACTGCGCCATCTAAATTCTCAAAAACATAAGAGCCTCCAGACACCTGAGATCTGACTCTGTAAGTTTTATTCCATCTGTCAGCAAACATCTTTCCCCACTGACTCTCCAAACTTCTATTTTACACCAAAACCAAAAAACCAGGTTTCAAGGGATTCCTGAGTCTATGAGCCAACTTCTTGTCTTAGTATCTGACTGATTGATTTCTTATCTTCATCATTCTAGAGTATGCCTTCTCTTGACATTCCTCTCTACATTCCAAATGTTGCATCCTGGAAATGAGAAAATCTACTGTTGAGCACACATCATCCCAATCAATTCCAAGATAAGAGACAGCTTCCAAATCCACTGGTAGAACAGCTTTCTGCCCAAAAATCAATTCATAAGGGGAAAGCCAGTTTTCCTTATCAAAGAGACCCTATCAGCAAATTACACCAAGGGTAAATAATGCTTCCATTTTTCATCACTATCTCCACACATTTTCACAAAAGCATTCTTGATAACTTGATGGCCTCTTTCAACCATGCCTTCAGCTTCAGGGTAATAAGGTGTAACCACTCTGAATTTAGAGCCAATACTTTCCACAGCTTCTTTTAATTCAACTTCAAACTCTGGCCCACCATCAACAGTCACCAACTACATCAACCCATATCTAAACAACCATTCTTTCTTTAAAAATTCTGCCTTATTTTTGGCAGTCAAATTAACCAGAGGCACCGCCTCAACACAACCAGAAAAATTATCCCTGGCAAGAATCAAGTATTTATACCTGCCCTCTTTGATATGGACAGCATCCAGACTAACTCTTCCAAACACAGTTGTTTCACCAGTAGCACAGCCAACCTCTTTAGGTTTCAAGTGACTTCTTCTTTGACATTCCTCACAAGATTGAACCAAACCCTGCACAGCCAACTTAATACCTGGCCACCAAAATCTATGTGCTACTCTTCTATAAGTCTCCCCAACGCCTCTATGACCAAGGTCTTCATGCAAAGACTTCAAAACCAACTCTTGACCCTTCTTCTGAGTCACCACCACTTGAGTATTTGGATGTCTCCTCCTCATCAACCTTCTTCCTGACACATAAAAGCCAGGACTCTTCTTCTTTATTGACACCCATATATCATCATCACAAATATCTGGCTTCTACAAGGTTAACAGATATTAAACCATAATAAAGTAAAACCAAGTCTTACCCTAGGTCTCATCTTCAAAATCCAACAAACAACATCCAAGGGTATAACTCTGTCATCAAAATCACCAGTGTACACATGAGCATCAGGACCGACCCAGCCAGGACACTAATCCTTAAAATTTTGCACATCCTTTCCCTTCCACTGAATCTTATGAGAATCCAGTTCACCAACAAAAACACCATTTCCAATATTGAGCCATCCCAAACAACAGCCTCATCTCCATCAACAAAAATATCCTGATTACCAGAATCATGATAAGAACCAGCCAGTTTAACCTCTTGGTAGAGAGAGAACAATAATCCAGTTTAGGCTCCTGGAGGAGGAGAGAAAAATCATCCAGCTTAGCCTCATAGGGAAGCAGAGAAAAATCATCCATTTTAGCCTCATAGGGGAGGAGAGAAAAATCTTCAGAACCCTTTGTGCTTGCCATAACCACTAGAACATCTTCATAAAATTCTTCAGAATCAGAATCTTCATCTGTGGGTGGTCTTCTTGATAATTCATCTGGCATTGTAAAAGTTTTACCTGGCTTGTGCACCAGGTCAATAGAAAAATGTTGAATAAATTCCACCTACCTAGTTATTGGAGCATTTAGAAGACTAGGTGTATTGGTCATTTGAACCAGAGATTTTGTGTCCACCTGCAACTCAAAAAGCTGCCCCCACAAAACGGTTTGTAGCTTCTTCAAAATTTTTGCTAAACCACAAAATTCCAACTTTGGCTGAGAATACCTAGATTCCACATCATTAAAAACTACAGACTCATACCTTACTGGCCTGACATTTCCAGCTTTATCTTCCTGAGACTAAAACTGCACCAGCAGAAATATAACTTGAGTCTACTTCCAGATAAATTTTTCTAGCCTCCCTTCCATAATCCAACTTGTGAAGAATAATATCTTCACCTACCACCTTTTTCAACTTCTGAAAATCCTCTTCACAATCTTTAGTCCATTCCCACTCTGCATCTTTGCTGGTCAGCCTTCTTAAAGGTGAATCCAACAACAAAAGATCTTTAATTAAAATCCTGATGTACACACAAACTCCCAAAAATCCCCTAAATTTGGTAATATTTTTGGGCCTTGGCCATGAATGAATTTTATTAACTTTTTTCTTTGCTATAATCCTTCCCTCCTTACATAAAACATAACCCAGAATTTCCAGAGCAGGAACACAACAACAAGAAATTTGACCCAGAAATTGTCAAAACAGCCTCTTCAATTCTAAACAATACTCTCTCTAGAGTAATTGCATATTCCCAAACAAATCTCCTTATACTTGGGTTCTCCTTCAGCACCTCACTTCCATAATTAGTGGAGGGTCCTTAAATTTTAACTTCATCAATAAAAATACCAGGATGAGTTGGAATCTCATCCTGTAAAATCCAAGCCATTTGAGCTTGATATACTGCTACTGAATTAGTTGTTCCTTGAGGCAACCTAGTGAGATTAAATATTCCCAGAGGAGTCTCAAAAGTTGTGAGTGGCCATGAATCAGTGTGAAGTTCCTTTCATCATAACCAACCATAATATCACCCACAACATAACACACCCTTTCAGCAAAAGCTTCCACAAAGTCCTCTGCACTTGGTGGCAACCCTGTATCTTTGATAGTGACTCTATTCAAGGCTCTAAGATCATGCACCACCCTCTTATTCCCATTCTGCTTCTTTACAGGGAAAACTGGACTTGAGTAATTAGATTTTTAATGTTTGTATAAACCAGTCCTGACTCTCTCCTTAAAAATATCTACAAAATAACTGCTAATATCAGCTGGAATTGGAATAGGTTTGATTTTCCAAGGTTTGTGACAAACCACAGGAATAAAGTAAAGTTACCCAAAAGAGTGTTTCAAAAAATCCCTTTCATCTTCAACAAATGCCACCACTTTCTCTCTCAGCACAATAACGTCCAACAAAAACTTATTTTCCTCATCAGACAACTACCCATCAGGACCAAAATCAACAACTTTCAATCTTTCCGCATTCACCCTCGCAGTTTCCAAAAAATCAGTAGGATTCTTCACCATTGGAGTACAGTACGTATCTCTTGAAAACTGAGGTCCCTTCAAGTAAGGATTCAAACCTAAAAACATAGGATCATTGACAGGCCTGATCTTCTGTTCTACCTTCTTGTACCTTGAAGCCCCACCATCAACTTGAGGGATCTTCAGGATGTCTTCACCACCAGACCCAGAACAAAAACCAAGGGTTTCCCCATTTCTCACATGTATGGCCCAGGTAATGTTTTTGAAAGGTGTAGAAGAAACCCTAGCGGTGCACAATTGTGAGGACTTATTTTAGACCCCAATCTCACCACTTCACAACTTTTCCTCTATTCCACATCTTTATCCTCACTTCCATCTTCCAAATCTTCAAATCTTGATTCATCTTCTGAATCACATCTTCTTAAATTATGCAGTTTATCCTCATGCCAGAGGCTCAAAAATTGATCTTCATGATCTTCTTTCTTCAAAAATTTGTGGAGTTTAACCTCTTTCTAGAGGCCCAAAACTTGATCTTTCTGATCTTCTTCATTTAAAAATTCGTGCAGTTTAACCTCATGCTGAAGGCCCAAAATTTGATCTTGATGATATTTACAAAAATAATTCTTTTCTTCCTTTTGGATTATGTTCAGATTTTTTTCTTGCTTTTCTTCAGTTATCTTAAAATTTTTATCTTCTTTTCCTGAGTTTTCTTCTATCCTACAAAAATAACCAGGGGCTTTCCCAATGCTCAAAGACGTGGCAAAGGTAATTTATTTGAAAGGCATAGGAGAAACCCTAGAGGTGCACAATTGGGAGGAAATACTTTAAGACCCCAATCTCAATACTCCACAGCTTTTCCACATATCTTTCAATTAGGATATATAACCCATCTTTTTTTTGAACTTGAATTAAAAATAATTGAGAATCTTGAGAAAGAACAGATACTTGATAAAAAACTTGAAGAATAATTGCAGAGAAGAGAAACATTAAAAAGAGAAACTTTAAAATCCACTTGGTATATATCCAAGGGAGATGACCTACTACAACCTGGGATTTCCTCATCTTTGGGAGAGGTTGTAGTACCATGGCAGTCAGCCCTCATTACTCTAAAAAAGACATACTCTCACTTGAGACTAAGCCACACTCCAAAAAACCAGAGGCAGCACCCACTTTACTTCTTCTCCTACAACAATCCATGCACTGGCACATTGAAGACAAGAAAGGCCTGGTATCCTAACTATTATCTCCAGGATATGACAGCCTCATGTGAAGTCTTCTTTTGTCTTCACCAGTCATCTCCAAACTGATTCCCATATCAAACTGATAACTAATTATTGCTTGAAAATCTATAAAGAATGGTCCACCCAAAACAGCTTTTACATTACCTTTTGAAATGTAAAAATGAACCTTCACAGAGGCTCCACGGAAATCCAGTCTCAAAAATTTGGCTGTCCCAATCAACTCAGTGAAATGGACACCAATCCCTTTTAAATTTCCATCAATTCCTGTCTTTATGGGGAGGTCCAGATGATTAGCCTCAAACAATGAAATCAGGATAATCTGAGAATCTAAATCCACCAATTCCCTAGCCTCCCTGCCATTTAGAGTGACATTGACATAACCCAGAGGAGTAGAAAAATGAGTTTCCAACCCCTAGCCAAACTTCTCAGCAGAATCACAAATGTATTCCACCTCCCCAGAAGAAACCCTTCTCCTGGTCAACAATTTTTTTTGTCTATCAGCCAACTAAAGACTGATAGTGTACAATTCCCCATAAGTAAGGGAAACCTGACCCAGATTCATACTTTCCAGAATAGAGTCCATAACATTAGATTGGCCAGAAACTACTAGCATCTCAAAGTGAGCCCTTGACTTCACTACCTTGGTCCTAGAAATTTCCTGAGGACCAGAAACACCAACAGATTTACCATCAACAGGAATTAAACCAGATCCCTCACCAGAACCTCTAACTCCAGCAGGCTTTTGCAATGAAGCCAAGGTGAAATCCTCCTCAGAGTCAGAATCAACATCCATAGGCATTGGCTCACTATTCATGTCCAATGCACCAAATCTAGGGGGGCCCATATCAGCAATCCCCTTCTGCATCTTGTACAGATCCTCTTTTCTGTACTTTTTCCTAGCTGCACTCAGCTTAGGATCCACCTTTGAAACATTTGGCTTTGGTTGGGCCTGAGAACTGCTCTTATGCCTTCCCACCTTTCCTGCTTCTACATCATAAACACCAGCCAAGAATTCACCACTTAAATGTCTACCACAAGAATACAACTCCAAACCACCAAAGGAAGTAGAATGAGAGACCTTATTAACCCCCTTCCATTTTAACTTGACATCTTCATCTGCCTTACCAGGAGACTTCCCCTAAACAGGAATCTCCTCAAAACTTTGCCTCCTCTTATTGATACCATTCCTTCTCCTTATCAAATCAACAGGTGTCTGCCCCTCAATGGGCTTCACAAATGAACCATCAGGGAACTTGAATACCCTGCCATCAAACTCCACCTTTCTTTCTGACACATCTCTGTTCAGAGCCAAAGAATCATTGGACTTGTGCACCCTCCCTCTGCAATAAGAGCAGACTCAAGGATCACTCCTGCAAGCCCTCCTATCAAAATTTCTATTCTGAGAAGGAGCGTTATTGTTCTTCTTAGCTTCCTGAACAATAATATGTAGCTGTTTTGTAAGATCAGCCAACTGCTCCACCATTGGGTCCCTCTCCTGTTTGGGAACCTCCACCATATTCTTCTCTTCCTTCTTCACTCAACTCTCCTCTTCAGCCAAAGCCTCACTCACTTAGCTGACATATTTGACACACCTCTCTAGATTGGTGTCCACAGCCAATAACTTCAAATGGGCCTCCATAGGCTCATTCACCTTTTCCAAGGCAGGCCACTTCTGATCCTTATAGGAAAGAGTCTTCATAAAATCCTTCCTTGACAGCTCCCTCAACACATCAATCCTGACATCTATAGCCAAGGCAGATTAAAAAACATCCTTGTCAGCATTTTCATGTGCCAGCTTCTCCACTTCCACCAAATACTCTACCACAGGATCAAACTGTAGCAGAAACTTCCTGTAACTGAGTTAGTTACCAACACCACCTTAAGACTGCTGTTTACTTAAAACCTTGTTCAGATCCACCATAGTGAGCCTGACACCCCATCTATCCACCATCTCCCTACACAATAACTTCCAGTCCCTCTTTTTGTAGCCAGAAATGGCCACAACCTCCTTCTCCACTGCCCTATCACCAATGAAGGAAATAATCTGCTTCACCATGTCCAGATAAGAAGCATCATCCACACCAGCAGCAGTTTCATACTTCTCCAGAAGCCACTTCACATCTTCACCATTGAACTTGGTACCATCCCAAGTTTTAATCCTAACACACTCCCTAGCCATCACAGAAGGAGAACCTTCCCCCCCATTGACAGTCACCACAGGAATAGAAGAATCAGAAGGCATTCAAATACAACAGAGATTCCAAGAACTAAAAGGTTTCACACCACATTAGGCGCCAGAAATGTAGACAATCCTATAGTACTAGCTAAAGGCCTTGACAAAGGGAGTTGGAGAAAACCCAGAGAGAAAATGCCCTGTCCCTTTAGAAAAATTAAGTGAGATTTACCTGCTACAGTAAATTGGTTCCTGTTGCTAAAGCCCCTTTTAAAACACACTTGACTGCCTGATCAGCCAAGAAATTAGTCTCCAGACAGACTTCCAAACCAAAGAACTGAAAAGTAGACAATGTCCACGCCAGAGAAAGCAATGATGCTTGATTTAGGTTGCATATCCACACCAGAGACAGCAATAATACTTGATATATCTTGAAAGACTATACCAGAGAAAACGGTTGCCAAGTTAAGTTAAATGAAGAACTCACCTTGCAACAAACACAGCCAATTGTGGCCAAAAAACAGTTAAAACTGAGTGAGGAACAAGGATATCACCTCGGGATGGTTGTATAATAATTAAAGTTTCCCCAAACTGTCTTATGTACTATATACACACCAACCACTAACTAAGAGCCGATGCACTGCAACAAATCTGGCATTTCTGAGCACCAAATTGCATGAAACCCCTCTAGAAACGCTTCGCAGCCTTCTAGCACCAAGGCGGGTGGTCTGGCCAATGTCAGGAGGCCCCCCTGATGTGGATGGACCATTCTGAAGCCTGAAAACCACCAAAAACCTCAAAAAATTGTTAATATTAGTCAATAATCTATAAACATAATACTTTTACTACATACAGACATATATAGATATATATATATTTAGCTATAGAACCTATAACCCTATCAGTAGAGCACGCTTCTTTATCATCATTTATATGCATACCCTAACAGCAATGTATTTAGGAATGACCGTTAATCTCTGATTCTGCATTCACTCTTTCTCCTTATTTTTACCTTGCGATATTTTCTTCACTCACACTTCTTTTATCTTACTTTCTTTTTTTGTCCCCTTTTTCTTGTCTTGTCCTCGCTCGTCTGTCCTACTCCCTTGTCCACTATTGTCCCACAACCATAAGTCCTATTGTCCAACTAACACTATCTGTTAATTGTTATCAGGTAAACTGTATGTGCTCTACGACTGCAATGAATTCACTCTTTCTCCTTATTTTTACCTTACGTTATTTTTTTCACTCACACTTCTTTTATCTTAGTTTCTTTTTTTGTCCCCTTTTTCTTGTCTTGTCCTTGCTCGTCTGTCCTACTCCCTCATCCACTATTGTCCCACAACTATAAGTCCTATTGTCCAACTAACACTATCTGTTAATTGTTATCAGGTAAACTTTTCTTTTTTTGTCCCCTTTTTCTTGTCTTGTCCTCGCTCGTCTGTCCTACTCCCTCGTCCACTATTGTCCCACAACTATAAGTCCTATTGTCCAACTAACACTATTTGTTAATTGATATCAGGGTTATGGGCCCAGCGCCCCTGCATTTAATCTAAACTGGCAACCCCTCAATCAATAAATACTTCACCCCTCCTCCGAGTCCATCTGCCTCAACACAACAAACTTCTACTCCTAGAATGACCTCACCTTCCCCTCCTCCAAATTTTTCTTATCTTCAAGACTCTTCTAATTACTCCAAGATTAAAGACATCGAAAAATTGAATGATAAAAACTATAGCACCTGGAAAACAGACATTAAATATGCCCTTACTGTGTGAAATCTTGATCAGTTTCTTCTTGAAGACTGCCCTATACCTACCGATTCAGACCTCCTCAATGTCTTTAACATTCAACAAAGGCAAACAAACACCATAATTAAAATGTTTATGGATAGGCCGAATCAACACAAATTCATTCTTGACGATGATATAGTGGAACCAGCACAATTATGGAAACGAATTAGGGACCACTACACTTCCAAATCAACTCAAAATTGCTCCTATGTTGTCAATCAACTATTCAAAATCAAATTTACAGAAGGGAACTTACTTGAATCGATGAATGAATTTAGAGGGACAATGAAATTACTATGGGAGGTGGCACCCGACTTATTCAAGGACAACATACTCTCATACATTATGGGGAACTACATACTCAATCTTTTACCGGAATCTTACCAAACTTCCGCTAAAATCATCCTAAGCAAGTACGACATTACCAATCAAAGACCTACAATTGAAAAAATCTTCTCTGACATAGAAGCTGAAGTTATCCGTCGAAAAGCTCTGAATCTATCTAACTCTGGTTCAGTCTTGGCCGTGGACACCAAGACCAAACAACTCTGTTCGAAGGGCAAACATAATCCCTTAGCACCTCATTCGGAATCTTCCTGCTTTCAACTTCATCCCGAGAAACGTGAGGAATTTCTCAAAAGGAAAAAGGAAAGGGAGAATCGTAGTAATGAAAACTCTCACAAAGTATTGTCAATTATAGACAGATTACCGAACGATCATGCCATACTGGACAGTGGCGCATCATTCTCTATTTTAAACAATCAAAATTTTTTCTACACTTACCACAATACTAAAACTTCATTGTCAATGGCCAATGGAGATGAGTTAACTGCCCTTGGAAAAGGCAAAGCTCTATTTTCATCAAATATAGGACATAACTTCAATATTGACAATGCTCTTTATGCACCCAACGTCAAAGCAAATCTAATTTCTCTAGTGGACATCTTATCAGATGGTCAGAGCTTAATTAATGAAAAGGGACGATTTAAAATTAAAGATCAAAACACTAACCTCATGGAGTGTTCTTCAAAAGGATGAATATTAACATTTCCATTAGTTAAAAACTTATCCTTAAACTCTATCAATAATATCAACACAGCAGACAAGAAGTTGAGACTCCTCCATCATAGCTATGGACATCCCAATAATCAAATCATGGAAAAGATATCACCAGGTTTGAACTTCACTGACTTTTCCTGTAAAACATGTGCTCTTGCTAAAGCTCATGTATTACCTTTCTCGGGCACTTTTCAGACTCCTGAATCTCCTCTGAATGTTATTCATATGGACCTATGTGGCCCTATTACTCCCAAATCCAAAGGAGGAAAATCATATTTTCTCCAAATAGTTGATGGACACTCTCAATTCCGAAATGTCAAGTTCTTACAACTCAAATCTGAAACTTTTGAAAACTATAAAGAATTCGAAACTCTGGTAGAGAATCAACTAGAGCAAAAAGTCAAATGTATAGTTTCAGATAACGGTGGCGAATTCGTCAATTCATCGACAAAAAATCACTTCAAAAATAAAGGAATCATCCACTTATGCACAGCCCCGTACTCACCCCAACAAAATCCAATTGCCGAAAGAGGGAATCTCTCAATCGTTGAAAAGGCTAAATGCCTACTTATTGAATCAGGACTGGATGCACACTGGTGGGCAGAAGCAGTCAACACTGCCACCTATCTGCTTAATATCTTACCAACTACTTCTCTTGAAAACAACAAATCACCGTGGGAACTTTGGAATAAAAATACAAGACTGCCATCTAAACTACACCCATTTGGATCTGACGTTGTTTTAAATCTTCAAAAACACAAACGTCTTGGCAAATTTGGTAAGAGTGGTGAGGAAGGAATATTCATTGGGTATTGTGACGGTCATGTCAACTATTGCATCTATTCTCCAGCCTCCAACTCAATCATCACTACTCATTACGTCAACTTCCTAAACAACTTCAACTTTTCAATTCAAATCTCAAAAGGGACATCTGTCGATTCTCTACGATTCCCCGAAAAATTGATATCGACACTCAATTTTTTTTCTCGCCTTCAATCCCCACTAATCCTGGCCCACTAGAGGAAATCCCTACTCCCATGTCAGAATTTTCCAATACACCTATCCTAGATACTGAAGTTCCGCCATCAAACAAATCCAAGAACTATGATTATGTTCCTTTTGACACCAGGCCTTCAAAAGAAATTTCTTCTCAAATTCATACGTCCAATATTCTAACCTCTAAAAGAAGAGCCAATGTTGCATGTATGATTGTTACTCCTTTTGACACACCACGTAGTTACCACGAGGCTATTAACTCACCTGAAAGTGATGAATGGATGAATGCTATCAACAACAAATTGAACAGTATCAGTGAACATGGAGTATGGGAAGAAACACCTCCACCAACCAACAACCACCTAATAGGATAAACTTGGACCTTCAAAAAGAAGACAGATTCTGAAGGAAATATCATCAAATATAAATCTCGACTCTGTGCTCAAGGCTTCTCTCAAATAGAAGGCATTGAGTATAACGAAACATATGCCCCCACCGGTCGATTAGCTACTCTCAGATTTTTACTTGGCCTTGCAGCATACAAAGACTGGGACCTCTGTCAAATGGATGTGCAATCAGCTTTCCTCCATGGTAATCTGGATGAAGACATCTATCTACGATATCCTCTTGGCTACTCTCCTAAAAACAAAAATCAATGTCTTCACCTCAAAAAGTCACTCTATGGTCTAAAGCAGAGTCCTCGCTGCTGGTACAATACTCTCGTTGATTTCTTTAAAAGTATTGAATTTAAAGCAAGCATAGCCGATCCCTGTCTATTTTATCATACTGATCATTCTCGTCCATGTTATGTATTCATACATGTTGACAATCTCATTATCGGTGGCACTCACATTGATGATTTCAAAATGAAGATCTCAAAAGCCTTTGATATCGGGGATCAAGGTGACTTAAGCTGGGTTCTTGGCATGAAGGTGATCCGGAATTGACCTGCAAGGACACTCACACTCACTCAACAACTATACGTTCAAAAACTACTTAATGAATTTAATCATGCCAACTGTAGGACGGTAACAACTCCCCTAGTTCCCAACTCACAATTCTCACAGACCAATGAAACTAAGCTGACACACCTATTCAATTACCGAAGAGCTATTGGGCTACTCAACTACTTGGTATTATGCACAAGACCTGAACTGGCCTTTGCAGCTAGTTCCTTAGCTCAACATTTGAACCAACCAACTGACAAACAAATTGTGGCCTTCTTCCATAACTTGAGATACCTTCAACTGATGAAGAACTTCGGTCTAACATTGGGAAATGTTCCCAACAGCAAACTCGGCGCACTTTCTGGCTTTGCTGATTCAGACTACAACAAATCTCACGATTCCAAATCAACCTCTGGTTCACTGGTCTTTCACTTGGGTCTGCTAAGCTGGCGTTCATGTAAGCAACAGTCTGTCTCACTATCAACTTCTGAATCAGAATACTATGCTATGACTGAATGCGGCCAGGACCTATTATGGGCAAAGGAGCTATTCAATGACTTCTCCATTCAACTTACCTCCACTCAACTCTACGGTGACAATCAAGGCGCAATCAATCAAGCCCTGAATCCTTTATATCAACACCGAACTCGTCATATCAACACAAAAGTGTACTGGTTACAAGAACTAGTCAACACTCAACAACTTAATATCAAATACATTTCAACTAACATAATGACTGCCGACATTCTTACAAAACCCTTACCTAGAATTAAACATCATGAATTCTTATCTAGTCTGAACTTAGGCCCATTTCCATCTTGAGCACGGGTGGGTGTTAATATTAGTCGATAATCTATAAACATAATACTTTTACTACATACAGACATATATAGATATATATATATTTAGCTATAGAACCTATAGCCCTATCAGTAGAGCACGCTTCTTTATCATCATTTATATGCATACCCTAACAGCAATGTATTTAGGAATGACCGTTAATCTCTGATTCAGCATTCACTCTTTCTACTTATTTTTACCTTACAATATTTTCTTCACTCACACTTCTTTTATCTTAGTTTCTTTTTTTGTCCCCTTTTTCTTGTCTTGTCCTCACTCGTCTGTCCTACTCCCTCGTCCACTATTGTCCCACAACCATAAGTCCTATTGTCCAACTAACACTATCTGTTAATTGTTATCAGGTAAACTGTATGTGCTCTACGACTGCAATGAATTCACTCTTTCTCCTTTTTTTTACCTTACATTATTTTTTTCACTCACACTTCTTTTATCTTAGTTTCTTTTTTTGTCCCCTTTTTCTTGTCTTGTCCTTGCTCGTCTGTCCTACTCCCTCGTCCACTATTGTCCCACAACTATAAGTCCTATTGTCCAACTAACACTATCTGTTAATTTTTATCAGGTAAACTTTTCTTTTTTTGTCCCCTTTTTCTTGTCTTGTCCTTGCTCGTCTGTCCTACTCCCTCCTCCACTATTGTCCCACAACTATAAGTCCGATTGTCCAACTAACACTATCTGTTAATTGTTATCAAAAATACCCAAGATACTTAGAAAAATCTACTACAACTACTAAAATCTTTAAAACACATAATTGAGCTATAGCAGCATCCACAATTATTCAGTTGTGTAACTCCCGCTCTAGGTAGACTCTTACAGTTGCCTTGCTGTAAGCAGAATCCAAAGGAGTTGGATAATCAGAGAAAACCCTATCCCTCTAAATCAATTTGTGAGTTTTTAGATCAATGAGCATAAAAGTCCACTTGATAATAATAAAGAATGAAATCCTATCTAATTAACGCTTGTTAAGATGATTGAGCGGTTCTTCTGTGCAAAACAACTGCAATGCAACAATAAAGTTACACCAGAAACAATATTTTAAAAGGAATAAGTTTTAATGTTTTTATATTTTAATAATTTTTGAAAAAAGATACTATAAATGAGTCCCTGGAGTTGAGACCCTTCTAATGATACCCTATATGTTAATTTTTAAGAGTTGTTGAGTAAAATTAAAGTGTTATGTAAAATTGTTATTTTATAAGGGCATTATAAATAAATAATTATTTTGTTGACAAAAGAAAAAATATGAATAATGGCTTTTATAATCCTCTATTTCTATTCTCTCTCTAGCTTCTCCTTTCAATAATTTTTATTCTAAAGCCTTATATGCATATTAATCAGTCACGTGCCCTTTTTCCCTCTGGAGCACAGCCGGTGTGGTAGCCTAAAGTTTAGTACGGCACCTAAATATGTAAATGGAGTTATTACGGCGTGCAAGATTGGCGTTATTATTTTTTTATAAAAGGGTTTTATTTAATTTATTGGAGTTTAAAATATGAAGAAATTGGTCATGAGCGAATGCCTACACAAATACAATTTATTTTACGGAGAAAACTTATTTTTACGGTCTGAAAAATTTATAAGTATCAAGTCAAGTCACTCAAGAACCTTGGGAAATTTTCCCAGAATTTTTACTATTTTTCTTATATTTTTAAATGAATTTTAAAGTTTTATAGAAATATTTACGTTTTCAAAAATTACCTAACTTTGATGAATTTCCACGGGGTAATTAGAGCTGCGCAGACTACGAAAATTAGTTTGGTATGTAAAGGGGAAGTAGCTCTATTATGTGTAATTTTTCTAGATTTTTTATTATAGTTTTAAGGTTCTAATTGAGTCCGGAAGTCCGGACGAACTCTGTACGGACTCCGCTTTGACTCCATACGGGCTCCGGATTGACTCTGGAAGAGCTCTGGAGGGGAAAACTTAGGCACGTGACTAGGAATACTTAAGCGCTTCTCAAACTCGAAATTGAGAGGGGGGATAAATCATACAGCTTAATCTTTAACCACCACAGTCTCATTTTTTATTACTCAACAAATTAAATAAATTTGTAATACCCTTATAACTTTATATTTTATATATAAAATTTTAGAAATACTACTCAACAATTTAAATCACACTTCATACAGGGTATCTTTAGAAAGGTCTTTGTCGCTGGGACTTGATTATTGCTGTCTCATAAAAATTCAAATTATTATAAAAACATAAAAGTCAATCTTTTCAGATCTTTCACTGGTACACCTTAATTGTTGTTATCAGTATTTCTTTTATCAACAGCCACTTTTATTTAAATCTCAATAAGCGTTAATTATTTTAGAGTTTCACTATTTTTATCAAACAGATCCAAGTAGACTGGTTAGCTTAGTGATTTAGAATTCCCATTTTGTTATTTTTATTGGAAGGACGGGGGTTTCAGCTAAATCCACATATCTCCTCTGGATTCTGCTTACAGCAAGGCGACTGTAAGAGTTTACCTTACCATAGTTGGCGCCCAACATGGGGTTTCGAATTCTCTAGCTTTCTTTAAAGACTTACTTGGATCAAGAACGTTATTAGCCTGCAAGAGGCATATTTTCTGGAACTCTAATTGGATTTTTGTTATTGGCCTGCAAGAGGCTTGTTATTTTAACGGTTGTTAACGCTTTTCTTATGTTTTGGGATGTCTTCTACTAGTGGAACTGCTGTGTTGGCTGCTGGTGTACCTTTTAGGGCATCAGTAAGGATTGTATCTTGGGTTGGGCCCAAGTTTTCTGGAGATGATTTAGAAGGATTTTTACATAGGTATGAAACTGCAGCTGCAATTGATGGTGCTTTACCTTTGGATATGGTGAAGCAGATTAGGTTCTTTATTTTGGACAGAGAGGTGGAAAAGGAGGTTATTTCTATGGATGGTTATAAAGATCAAGATTGGAGAAAGCTCAAGATGGAAATGGAAAAAAGGTGGCCAAAAGTTTATTCATTGGAGGATCTAAAGGATATAGCTAGGAAATGGGAATTAAAAGGTGGTGTAACATCTCTGCATCAGTATCATCAGTTTATGGTTGAATTTCAGGTGGTTCTGGATTATTTGTTGGAGTATGAAATTTTATTTCATGATAATGCATCAAAGTATGTTTTTTGGGATGCTATGGGGGAAAAGTTTAAGAAAGATGTTTTGATGGTGCTTATTAATGGGAATTTAATGAAGGATCTCCCAGACGGAGAAACTAGGATTCCTGGTATGGAGGTGCTAAAGAAGGTTATTTTGGAACATCTGGATACTCATAACTCTGTTGATTTGGACTCTGGAGAAGACACTGAGGTCGCTCAAGAGATAGAAGAGGATGGTGTAAAAGAACTAGTTACTGATGAAATTTCAGATTCAGCCATTCCTGAAGATTTTGTCCAGCCTGAAGATATTATTTTTGTTGACTCTTCTGTTTGGAAAGAAGAGGTTTCTGAAGATGAAGAAAATTTGGATGTTGGGGATAATTTTGTTTTGGATAATTTGGAATTTGATTTAGAGGAATATTTACCTCAGGTTTTGTCTTCAAAAGCGGAGACTGTTTGCAATTCAGATGTGGATATGGTTTATGAATCTGGTATATGTATGGTGGATTTGCTTCAATCTCAGGAAGAGATTTTTATGGAGGATATGGTTTTCCCTGCACTAATAAAGAGTGTAGTGGCATTTGATAATAGAGTGCAAAAATTGGATGCACTCATGTTTTGGAAAAGGGCTGTTTATTTTTTATGTCCAATGGTAGGACAAATTATGGGGGTTTATTTTTGGGTTTTATGGAATCGGTGGATAGGCCCTTGGGGCAAAATTATGGATTATCTCCAGGGGATATCAAGAATTTAATTCCTCTGAAATGAGGATAAACTACCTAAACTGGGCTGAAATTTTCTTTTATTGTTATGTCTTCAATTTATTCAGGATTCAAATTATTATGGAGGCCCTCATTTTTTGGGGTAGCAGGGGCTGATCACTCTAATGTTGTAATCTCTCCTCAGAATGAGATCCCAGATTGCAATAGGTCAGCTCACTTGGAGATAATTCAAGTGGATTCTCAATTATTTTCTGTTAATATTACTTTGGAGTTCAAATACGTTATGGACTTTTCTATATGTTTATTGGATTTACCCTGTTTTTCTATAAAATTTAAAAATGGTAAAAAAGGCGAAATGGGCCAAATCAGGTTGGATAAAAATTGGAAGGGTATGTTTTATGGCCTCCAGCAAGAGGTTAAACTGCAAGTATCTCCTTCTATTATGGACCTCCAGCAAGAGGTTAAACTGCAATTATCTCCTTCTATTACGGACCTCAAGCAAGAGGGTAAACTGCGAAAATCTCATCAAAACCAAATTAAAAATCTCAGTATAAGTAAATCAGAAAAAAATAATTTATGTGAAAAGGTTATTCCAGACCTCCAGCAAGAGGTTAAACTGCAATTATCACCTTCTATTTTGGACCTCCAGCAAGAGGGTAAACTGCTAATATCACATCAAAATCCGATAAAAAATCTCAGTATAATTAAAACACAAAAAAATAATTTTTGTGAAAATTCAATTCCGGTCCTCCAGCAAGAGGTTAAGCTGCCAACTTTCTTTACAGGTGATTTACTGTTGGATAAGGGAAGCAAAGGTGTTGGAAAATCTGTTTATAAATTAGATGAGGGAAAGGAGAAAAGGGTAAAATTTAAAAATGAAATAAAATATTTTTCTAATTTTTCTTATTCTGATTCTGGCGATGAAGAAGATTCATTTGATGAAAGTTTTAATGGCGATACAAAAGAAAATGTTTTACCTCAAGTTTATTTAGATGTGGACGCAGCCAAATATAAGAAAGTAGCAAATAAAGTTCGACCTATTAATGAACCGCTACCTGCTGAATTAAATCCACCTTTGAGAAGACCAAGGTTATCAAGAGATCCTTATGAAAGTCCCTTGGTAAAGAATCCGCCTGAATTTTCTGAGACGTCAAGAATCACTTTTGAGAGACTGGGTGTTGTTAATTTTGGACCTGATGGTTGGTTGTCTGGAGAAGAGAAGAAGTTGTTGTTGGATGTGATGGTCAAGCGAGAGAAGGCCATTGCTTTTTTAGAAGAGGAGAGGGGTGTGTTGAAACATTCCTATGGGGAGCCTTACAAGATTCCTGTGGTATGTCATGAACCGTGGCAGCAGAAACCGATTCCTATTCCGGCTGCATTAAAAGAAGCCTATATTGAAGTTGTCAGAGAACGGATACGCACTGGACTGTATGAGCAATCAACATCAAGTTATTCTAGTCCTGTATTTTGTATCAAGAAACCGAATGGCAAGCTTAGAGTTGTTCATGATCTTAGGGAATTAAATAGGGTTACAATAAAGGATGCTGGGATACCGCCTAGTGCTGAGGAGTTTGTTGAAGCGTTTGCAGGGAGAGTGTGTTATGGTTTAGGAGATATTATGGGTGGATATGATGAGAGAGAGTTACATCCGGACTCAAGGCCTCTAACTACATTCGATACGCCACTAGGACGTTTACAGTTAACAAGATTACCTCAAGGAGCAACAAATTCGGTTGCAGTTTATCAATCTCAGATGGCTTGGATCCTCCAAGAAGAAATTCCACAATATGCTGGAATCTTTATAGATGATGGAGGAATTAAGGGACCAACAACCGACTATGATAACCAGGTGTTGGAAGAGAATCCCGGGATACGCAAATTCATTTGGGAGTTTGCAATTACTTTAGAAAGAATCTTTTTTCAAATTGAAGAGGCTGGTTTAACTATTTCAGGTTCAAAATTTTCATGTTGTGTGCCAGCCTTAGAAATATTAGGCCATGTGGTATGTAGAGAGGGTAGGATTATGTCCAAGAAGAAAGTTAACAAAATTCAGTCCTGGCCAAGACCCAAGAATACGACCGAAGTTAGAGGGTTTTTAGGCGTTTGCGTATATGTTAGAATGTTTATCAAGGACTTTTCTTCATTGGCAGCTCCATTGAGACGGTTAACGAGAAAGGATGCAGACTGGGAGTGGGATGAAGAGTGTGAGAAGGCGTTTGTGAAGTTAAAGGAGGTTGTGGGGAAGGATTTAGTCCTGCACAAGTTGGATTTTGGAAAAGATGCTGGCAGAATTTATTTAGCAGTTGATTCAAGTCAGGTTGCAGCTGGGGCGGTTTTGTCTCAGATGGATAAAGCTGGTTACATCAGGCCAGTTAGGTATGAATCTGTAGTATTTACTGAGGTCGAATCAAGATATTCTTAACCGAAATTGGAATTATGTGGTGTGGCGAAAATACTGAAGAAACTTCAGCATATTTTGTGGGGGCAACATTTTGAGTTGCAAGTGGATGCAAAATCGTTAATCCAGATGATTAATTCCCCAAGTTTACTGAACGCACCCATGACGAGATGGGTAGCTTTTATTCAACATTTTTTGTTTGATTTAGTTCATAAGCCTGGCAAAACTTTTACTATGCCAGATGGTTTATCAAGGAGACCACCCACTGAAGAAGATTCAGACTCAGAAGAGTTCGATGAAGATATACCTATTATCAAAGCCAGCACTAAAGGAGCTGAAGACTTTCCATACCTCCCCCATGAGGTTAAACTGGCAGGACTATTGTGTTTAGATTATGATGATGATGACCTCCACCAAGAGGATAAACTGGAAAATAGTTTTTATGTTAATAAAGGTGTTGGAAAAGGTGTAGATAAATTCGGTAGAAAGGAGGTAGAAGAAGATGTGGTGTATGTAGAGGAAGATGGATTGGTAGTGTAGGATAGTAGTAAATTAAGGAATGGTGTATATGTTGGAGAATTAGAGAATTTAAATAAAAATGTGGATAAAGAGAAAGAGGTATTTTCAAATACGGTTTACAAAGGATCCAAAGGTTCAGAAGAAAAATGACAACATAGCTCGATTAAAGATTTATTTAGGGGTCAACGATTATTGGCTCATTCATGTGCAGGTGATATTGGTGATAGAGAAGTCCCTATTGATGTTATATTAATCAATTTTCAAGATGAAGTCTGGGGTCAGACTGGTTTTTATTTTTTGTTGGTCAAATATTTGTTGACTTTAGAGAGGCCAGAAGATTGTGAAGACGATGAATGGGTGGCTATCAAGAGGAAGTCATCTACCTTTCACCTATCTGGTCAAAGTTTAATGAGGAGAAGGTATCCAAATCCTCAAGTAGTTATAACTCAAGAGAAGGGGCAAGAATTAGTTTTGAAATCACTGCATGAAGATCTCGGGCATAGAGGCGTTGGAGAAACGTTTAGAAGAATTTCTGATCGATTTTGGTGGCCTGGCATGAAGATGGCTGTTAAACAGTGGCTTCAGTCATGCGAAGAATGTCAAAGATGAAGTTATTTAAGGCCAAAAGAACCTGGACGCGCGACCGGTGAATATACGCTCTTTGGAAGAGTTAGTTTAGATGCCGTTCATATAAAAGAGGGATGGTATAAATATTTAATTGTGGCCAGAGATGATTTATCTGGTTGGGTAGAGGCAGCGCCTCTTATTAATTTAACTGTCAAAAATGTGGCAGAATTTTTTTTGAATAATTGGGTATATAGGTATGGGGTGATGAAGTTGGTAATGGTAGATGGAGGTCCTGAATTTGGGAAAGAGTTTAAAGAGGCCGTATTGAAAGTTGGATCAAAGGTTAGGGTAGCAACTCCATATTATCCTGAAGCTGAAGGCATGGTTGAAAGAGGGCATCAAGTTATTAAGGATGCTTTAGTTAAAATGTGTGGGACAAGTGCCGAAAAGTGGAGGCACTATTTACCTTTAGTTTTATTTGCTGATCGAATCACTGCCAAAAGGAAGACCGGATTTTCACCTTATGAACTTGTTTTTGGACAGAAAGCAGTTTTACCGGTTGATTTAGAAGCTGAATCATATCTTGGAGTTGACTGGGACACGGTCAAAACTACTGAAGAATTATTGTGTGCAAGAATGATGCAGCTAGAAAAGAAAGAAGAATATTTAGAAAAGGCATATTCACGGATGATGAAGATCCGAAATCAATCAGTTAGATATTGGGATGAGTGGTTGGCACATCAATTAAGGAAACCTTTGAACCCAGGTGATATGGTCTTGGTGTATAATAGAAGTCTAGAAAGTCAATGGGGAAAGATGTTTGCAGATAGGTGGAATGGACCGTATAAAATCAAGGAGCAAGTTTCCGGCGGTTCATATGTTCTAGAAGAGTTGGATGGAGTAGTATTGAAGAAGAGGATAGCAGCCAATCAAGTGAAACGGTTCTATCCTAGAGGCACCAGGAGTGCCGAAGTCTAACTCCGAAATGAGGATAAACTACAATTTTAATGACATTTATCAAATTTTATACCTCCGCAACAAGGATAAACTATGATATCTACGAAATTTTATGGATTCCTCCGCAACGAGTATAAACTATCTTCTTATTTTTATCAAAAAATACTTTACTATCATTACACTGCATATGGGCGACAAAAATGTGATGAAACATAACGAAATGTGAGAAAACCTTCATTGAAAATTTTCAAAATTAAAAATTCTTAAAATATGGGTGAAGATAGTGTTGGAAAAATTTTAAAATTTATTGGAAGAATTGTTCACAGGGGAACCTTCTTAATTAAATATTGGCAAGTGTGGGGGTAATTGATGGGCTGGCTGCTCTATACCCAATTACCCCATAATTTTCGTTTCCAAAATTTTCCCTGTTTCTAGTTGAATCCTGGCTTTGTCTTTTAATTTTAGGAAGTCCACTAAGACTATAAACTTGAACAAATCAAGAGACACCGCTCTCAACGCCGGATTCAAGATTTTTTTTATTTTGTTTTTGATTTTTTATGTTAGATTGTGATTTCTTATCTTTAATATATATTATGAATTAATGTAAAGGTGATGCTCACTGGTGGTCTCTAATCATTTTTATAAATTGGAGGGAGCCCACCCAGTGATCATCATTATAAAAATTATCTTCTAAAAACTTTCATTTATTTTCTTTTCTTTTCAATTACTCAAAATTGTGTAACCACATCAAGTTGCACTTGGATGTGGGTATGATGTCGAGGGTACGGCTCATCAAATGGCCGGGGGGCATCTTTTAAAATTTTATTTAAAAAAAAAAAAAAAAAAAAAAAAAAAATTTATTACTTTTTTTATTTTTCTTTTCACATTCGTTTATCTTTCTTTAAAAATTAAATTTTAACTTTTATCTCAAAACTATCTTTTTTTAAAAAAAAATTAATTAAAATTTTATTTAAATCAAAAAAAAAAAATAAAATAAAAAAAAAATAAATCAAAAAAAAAAATAAAAATAATAATAATAAAATAATAAAAGGCATTTTAGTTTTAGGTAGTTTAGATGTTTATATTTTATTTTTCAAACATTATTAAAGAAAGATATATACCAGGAAGAACACCATCAAGGGTTGTTATCTTTTGAAGAATTGAAATTAGAAAATTTAGAAGGACCTTGATTGATTTCCTGGGATTCGAATCTTATTTCACGGTCACAATAGTGTTGAAGCCAGTTGGCTATTTTGAAAAGGTCTCTTAACAGTTGCTCTCTCATCCAAGATTCTGATCTATCAGAGGGCGGGTATCGTTGGAAATAAGCGATAAGGTTATTAAAATTAGCAAAAAGCTTTTCAGACGCTAGGTGAATTGGAACTCTAGGGAAGCTTGGATTAGGTTCTGGTAGTTCATAAGCAGAATATGAAATTGGAGAACCGGTGGACGCTTATCAAATTAAAATATCAGCAAATTAAAACCTGAAGATTAAGAAAATAAAAAGAGACAACTAACCTGTGTCAACACTATCATGATCATAGATAAATGGCTTACTTGGTAATGGAGTGGGATTTTTTATGTTTAGAAAAGGATTTTTTATTTTTGATAGATGAGGAGGACTGGTGTTGGATTTGGTGTTTGAAGTAGATGTTCTGGGCCTTTTGGATGATACAAGAGGAGATGAAGACTGCTGGCTATTATAGGACCTTTTGTGCTTCAAGATGTTGGAAGAAGGAGAAGAATTGTTAGAAGGTTGAAGCATGGCCCTGGGAGCAGCAAGAGTTCTTGGGGGAGTAGCAGCAAGTCTAGATTGGAGAGAAGGACCCAGAGGATTAGGTGATGGAGAAAGATTAAAATAGGCTGATGGAGAAAAAGGGATGGGATCTTTAGAGGTTGATGGAATAGGGGGTGGAGTAGAAGGTGAAGAAGAAGGAAGAGGTTTGCAGAAGGTCGAAAAGCTAGTAGCAGTGATGGGGAAAGAACCACAGTTCAAGCCAGAACATTTTCTTTTCTTCTCATAGCAGGATAAACAGGCCCTGTTATAAGTGTGCTTTTGCCAGTTAAAAGAGAAGATACATTCCCTATGGGTGAAGGCACAGTATTTGCAAGATTGATCAGCTGAAGCAATGAAGTCAGAAGGTTTCATCTTGTTAGGAGATATTTTTTTTGAAGAAGAAAACTTGAAACTAGGATGAAGAAAGCTGGTGGCAAAATCTGGGTTCAAGGATAGAGAAGTTGTTAGGTCCACCATGACCTTAAACTGGATTTCTTATCGATTAAATGTTTGGTCCACCATGACTTTAAACTGGTAGTTCATTCATTGTTTAGTCCACTATGACTTTAAACTGGAAAATTAATATCTGCAGGATAATTCAACATTCATTGGACCACTATGGCCTTATACTGGATTACTTGTCGATCAAATGTTTGGTCCACTATGACATTAAACTGGATTATCAAATTTATTCAATCTTTGGTCAAGCCTAGGCCTTACTTAGGAATTTATCAAGTTATTTATGCACCTAAACGATCTTTGGTCCACCAAGACCATAAACTGGCAATCGATTATATGTTTGGTCCACCAAGACTTTAAACTGGAATGTCAATCTTGTTTGGATAACTCAATTCAATCTTTTAATTTATCACTGTCCACTAAGACTCTAAACTGGTTATTCAATTATTTCTGGAATTGGGTGCTGATAGCTTTAGGAGGTTAAAATTTTAGGTGGTAATGATGCTAAAGAAAGCATAATGGTTAATTAGGTGAAATTTGTGGCGCTTTAACATGGTCTAAAGTTAATATTATTATTGGAAGCCTGGCAAAAGTATTTTATGGGTTTGCTGTATAGCAAAGTTTGAAAATTGTGATGAAGGAATCAGAAGTTAGGATGGTAGTTGGATTTTAGGGAATGATTTTTTTAGTGCCTCATAGTTAGGCCATTTTTTTTTTTTTGGTGTGAAGCTTGGAGGACCTTATGGCGAGATTGGAATCATAGAATTCGGCTCAGTGGGGGGCCCTATGAGGTTGGAATCAGGAGTATTCGGCTCATAGGAAGATCCACTCTCTCAATGCTGTGACAAGAAGGAAGACTGGTATATGGGAGACTGAAGGGATTCAAACCTTGCTCTCAGTAGTGAAAATCATTACAAGATTTATATTATTTTATTTTATGTTATATCAAGCCAGAGAAGAAAGAAAACATCATTTATGTTGAAAGTTTAAGAAGACCAAGCAAAAACAAAATTTTATCAAGTTATACTGTTAGAAAAGATAATTTCTTTGAAATTGTTCAACATCATTATCAAAGCTTTGCATTAAAATTCTTCTTTTAATGAGGTCTTCATGGTTATTAGCTGGAGTTTCTTGAAAATAGGCCAGCATTTTTCGTTTCAACTCATTAGTAAAGTCAAGAAAAAGATAGCGATGAAAATTTGGGTAATGATTGATATAGTCTGTCTTCACTCTACCAACATCATCAGTGTTGGTTATTTTGACAGCTAGAAGTTCAAATATGTTATTAAGTCATAGGTTTAGTCAATTTTGATTAAAAGTTTTTTTTAGTAAGATAAATAGGGTCTTACATTTAGAGCCAGGAAACATAGTCTCAGCAAAGTTAGTTGGGGGTACTGGCGTTATAGGATTAGGATCTTGTGAAGGCAAAATTAGGTCGGGATCAGTTGATGAAGATTGAACTTTTGAAGCTGTTTTTGATCTTATTCTTTTTAAGAAGACAGGAATTTTGGATCGCTTTTTAGAAGTTGAGGGATCAGGGAGAGCTGCTGGTCCTAAATATACGTTTGTTTTAGAAGGAACTATTGGCCGGTTGCATTTGACTTTTTTCACACGGCATAAGTCGCAAGCTGTTCTGCCAGGAAGATTAGGGTTGGACATTAAACAAGGTACCTGGTATTGAGCGCAGAGTTCACATGGAGCGACAAGTTCTTTGGAAGACATATTGATGAAGATGAATTTTATAGTTGATTAAAGAAGATGGTGGTTGAAGGTTAAAGATGAATATTGTGTTCGACCACTTATGCAAAGTTTTAAGAATGGGGACATTCTCGATATGGTAAGGTAAACTCTTACAGTCGCCTTGCTGTAAGAAGAATCCGGAGGAGATATGTGGATTTAGCTGAAAACCCCGTCCTTCCAAATAAAATAACAAAATGGGTGTTCTAAATCACTAAGCTAACCAATCTACTTAGATCCGATTGATGAAAATAATGAAACTCTAAAATAATTAACGCTTATTGAGATTGAGATAAAAGTGGCTGTTGATAAAGAAATACTGATAACAACAATTAAGGTGTACCAGTGAAAGATCTGTAAAGATTGACTTTTATGTTTTTATAATAATTTGAATTTTTATGAGACAGCAATAATCAAGTCCCAGCGACGAAGACCTTTCTAAAGATACCCTGTATGAAGTGTTATTTAAACTGTTGAATTGTATTTCTAAGATGTTATGTAAAAATAATAATTTTATAAGGGTTTTACAAGTTATTTCAATTTGTTGAGTAATAAAAAATGAGACTGTGGTGGTTAAAGATTAAGCTGTATGATGTGTCCCCCCCCCTCAATTTCGAGTTTGAGAAGCGCTTAAGTATTCCTAGTCACGTGCCTAAGTTTTCCCCTCCAGAGCTCTTCCAGAGTCAATCCGGAGCCCGTACGGAGTCCGTACGGAGCCGAAGCGGAGTCCGTACGGAGTTGAAGCGGAGTCCGAACGGAGTCGAAACGGAGTCCATCCGGACTTCCGGACTCAATTAGAACCTTAAAACTATAATAAAAAATCTAGAAAAATTACACATAATAGAGCTACTTCCCCTATACATACCAAACTAATCTTCGTAGTCTGCGCAGCTCTAATTACCCCGTGAAAATTCATCGAAGTTAAGTAATTTCTGAAAACGTAAATATTTCTATAAAACTTTAAAATTCATTTAAAAATATAAGAAAAATAGTAAAAATTCTGGGAAAATTTCACAAGGTTCTTGAGTGACTCGACTTAATACTTATAAATTTTTCAGACCGTAAAAATAAGTTTTCTCCGTAAAATAAATTGTTTTCGTGTAGGCATTCGCTCGTGACCAATTTCTTCATATTTAAAACTCAAATAAATTAAATAAAACCCTTTTATATAAAAAAATAATAATGCCAATCTTGCACGCCGTAATAAATCCATTTACGTATTTAGGTGCCGTACTAAACTTTAGGCTACCACATCCTCCCTCCAATCGAGAATGTCCCCATTCTTATAACTTTGCATAAGTGGTTGAGCAATTCCAAAAGAATTATCTTTTCTAATAAAATAATTTGATAAATTTGTTTTAGCTGGTCTTCTTTTAATTCTTTATAATAAAAATGTTGTTTCTTCTTCTCTGGCTTGATATAACATAAAATAAAATAATATAAATCTTGTGATGATTCCACTACTGAGAGCAAGGTTTGAATCCCTTCAGACTCCCATATACCAGTCTTCCTTCTTGTCACAGCATTGAGAGAGTGGATCTTCCTATGAGCCGAATACTCCTGATTCCAACCTCATAGGGCCCCCCACTGAGCCGAATTCTATGATTCCAATCTCGCCATAAGGTCCTCCAAGCTTCACACCAAAAAAAATGGCCTAACTATGAGGCACTAAAAAAATCATTCCCTAAAATCCAACTACCATCCTAACTTCTGATTCCTTCATCACAATTTTCAAACTTTGCTATACAGCAAACCCATAAAATACTTTTGCCAGGCTTCCAATAATAATATTAACTTTAGACCATGTTAAAGCGCCACAAATTTCACCTAATTAACCATTATGCTTTCTTTAGCATCATTACCACCTAAAGTTTTAACCTCCTAAAGCTATCAGCACCCAATTCCAGAAATAATTGAATAACCAGTTTAGAGTCTTAGTGGACAGTGATAAATTAAAAGATTAAATTGAGTTATCCAAACAAGATTGACATTCCAGTTTAAAGTCTTGGTGGACCAAACATATAATCGATTGCCAGTTTATGGTCTTGGTGGACCAAAGATCGTTTAAGTGCATAAATATCTTGATATATTCCTAAGTAAGGCCTAGGCTTGACCAAAGATTGAATAAATTTGATAATCCAGTTTAATGTCATAGTGGACCAAACATTTGATCGACAAGTAATCCAGTATAAGGCCATAGTGGTCCAATGAATGTTGAATTATCCTGCAGATATTAATTTTCCAGTTTAAAGTCATAGTGGACTAAACAATGAATGAACTACCAGTTTAAAGTCATGGTGGACCAAACATTTAATCGATAAGAAATCCAGTTTAAGGTCATGGTGGACCCAACAGCTTGATAACAGTCCAGTTTAAGGTCTTGGTGGACCTAACAAATCCAATAAAAAAAATTTCAATGATAGTCTTGAAAATTAGCCAGTTTAAAGTCTTGGAGGACTAACAGCTCCAAAATACGTGTAAAAAAACCTTAAAGAACGTCTTGAACAGTAGCCAGTTTAAAGTCTTGGAGGACTAAAAGATCCAAAATACGTAAAAAAAAACCTTAAAGAACGTCTTGAACAGTAGCCAGTTTAAAGTCTTGGAGGACTAAAAGATCCAAAATACGTAAAAAAAAAAACCTTAAAGAACGTCTTGAACAGTAGCCAGTTTAAAGTCTTGGAGGACTAACAGATGTCTTGAAGTAAAATCCCATTGGTATTGAGTTCTCCTAGACCCTGCTTCCTGTCTAAACTAAATGAATAAAGCTAAAAAGTATGAAAACTAAAAAAAATAAAACTTAGAAATATAATAATAATTTTGATTTAATTAATTAATTTTAATTTTATTTTTTTTTATTTTTTTATTTTATTTTTTTTATTTTTTTATTTTATTTTTTTTTTTTAAATATTTTATTATTTATTTTATTTTTATTTTTATTTTTATTATTATTATTATTTTTATTTTTATTTATTTTATTTTTTTTTTAATTTTAATTAATTTTTTTTTTTTTTTTTTTTTTTAAATTTAAAATAAAAGATTTTAGAATAGATAGTTTTGAAATAAAATTTAAAATTTAATTTTAAAGAAAGATAAATGAATGTGAAAAGAAAGATAAAAAAAGTACTAAAATAAAATTTTAAAATAAAATTTTAAAAGATGCCCCCCGGCCATTTGATGAGCCGTACCCTCGACATCATACCCACATCCAAGTGCAACTTGATGTGTTTACACAATTTGAGAAATTGAAAAGAAAAGAAAATAAATGAAAGTTTTTAGAAGATAATTTTTATAATGATGTTCACTGGGTGGGCTCCCTCCAATTTATAAAAATGATTAGAGACCACCAGTGAGCATCACCTTTACAATAATTCATAATATATATTAAAGAAAAGAAATCACAATCTAACATAAAAAAAAATCAAAAACAAAATAAAATAAAAGAATCTTGAATCCGGCGTTGAGAGCGGTGTCTCTTGATTCGTTCCAGTTTATAGTCTTAGTGGACTTCCTAAAATTAAAAGACAAAGCCAGGATTCAACTAGAAACAGGGAAAATTTTGGAAACGAACATTATGGGGTAATTGTGTATAGAGCAGCCAGCCCATCAATTACCCCCACACTTGCCAATATTAAATTAAGAAGGTTCCCCTGTGAACACTTCTTCCAATAAATTTTAAAATTTTTCCAACACTATCTTCACCCATATTTTAAGAATTTTTAATTTTGAAAATTTTCAATGAAGGTTTTCTTGCATTTCGTTATGTTTCATCACAGTTTCGTTGCCCATATGCAGTGTAACGATAGTAAATTATTTGATAAAAAAACGATAGTTTATCCTCGTTGCGGAGGTATTCATAAAATTTTGTTGATATCATAGTTTATCCTCATTTCGGAGGTATAAATTTAATAAGAGTCATTAAAATTGTAGTTTATCCTCATTTCGGAGTTATCCATATAATTTCATAAATGTCATAGTTTATCCTCATTGCGGAGGAATCCATAAAGTTTCATTGATATCATAGTTTATCCTCATTGCGGAGGAAGACTTTGGCACTCCTGGTGCCTCTAGGATAGAACCGTTTCACTTGATCGGCCGCTACCCTCTTCTTCAATACTACTCCATCCAACTCTTCTAGCACATATGAACCGCCGGAAACTTGCTCCTTGATTTTATACGGTCCATTCCACCTATCTGCAAACATTTTTCCCCACTGACTTTCCAAACTCCTATTATACACCAAGACCATATCACCTGGGTTCAAAGGTTTCCTTAATCGATGTGCCAACCGCTCATCCCAATATCTGACTGATTGATTTCGGATCTTCATCATCCGCGAATATGCCTTTTCTAAATATTCTTCTTTCTTTTCTAGCTGCATCATTCTTGCACACAATAATTCTTCAGTAGTTTTGACCGTGTCCCAGTCAACTCCAAGATATGATTCAGCTTCTAAATCAACCGGTAAAACTGCTTTCTGTCCAAAAACAAGTTCATAAGGTGAAAATCCGGTCGTCCTTTTGGCAGTGATTCGATCAGCAAATAAAACTAAAGGTAAATAGTGCCTCCACTTTTCAGCACTTGTCCCACACATTTTAACTAAAGCATCCTTAATAACTTGATGCCATCTTTCAACCATGCCTTCAGCTTCAGGATAATATGGGGTTGCTACCCTAACCTTTGATCCAACTTTCAATACGGCCTCTTTAAGCTCTGTCCCAAATTCAGGACCTCCATCTACCGTCACCAACTTCATCACCCCATACCTATATACCCAATTATTCAAAAAGAATTCTGCCACATTTTTGACAGTTAAATTAATAAGAGGCGCTGCCTCTACCCAACCAGATAAATCATCTCTGGCCACAATTAAATATTTATACCATCCCTCTTTTATATGAACGGCATCTAAACTAACTCTCCCAAAGAGCGTATATTCACCGGTCGCGCGTCCAGGTTCTTTTGGCCTTAAATGACTTCGTCTTTGACATTCTTCGCATGACTGAACCCACTGTTTAACAGCCATCTTCATGCCAGGCCACCAAAATTGATCAGAAATTCTTCTAAACGTTTCTCCAACGCCTCTATGCCCGAGATCTTCATGCAGTGATTTCAA
This sequence comes from Hemileia vastatrix, assembly GCA_030280995.1. Taxonomy (NCBI): domain Eukaryota; kingdom Fungi; phylum Basidiomycota; class Pucciniomycetes; order Pucciniales; family Zaghouaniaceae; genus Hemileia; species Hemileia vastatrix. The sequence goes on along the minus strand of JASXTE010000003.1, from coordinate 47,806,309 downwards.
AACTAATTCTTGCCCCTTCTGTTGAGTTATAACTACTTGAGGATTTGGATACCTTCTCCTCATAAAACGTCGACCAGATAGGTAAAACGTAGATGACTTCCTCTTGATAGCCACCCATTCATCGTCTTCACAATCTTCTGGCCTCTCTAAAGTCAACAAATATTTGACTAACAAAAAATAAAAACCAGTCTGACCCCAGACTTCATCTTGAAAATCGATTAATATAACATCAATAGGGACTTCTCTATCACCAATATCACCTGCACATGAATGAGCCAATAATCGTTGACCCCTAAATAAATCTTTAATCGAGCTATGTCGACGTTTTTCTTCTGAACCTTTAGATCCTTCGTAAACCGTATTCGAAAATACCTCTTTCTCTTTATCCACCCTTTTATTTAAATTCTCTAATTCTCCAACATATACACCATTCCTTAATTTACTACTATCCCACACTACCAATCCATCTTCCTCTACATACACCACATATTCTTCTACCTCCTCTCTGCCGAATTTATCTACACCTTTTCCAACACCTTTATTAACATAAAAACTATTTTCCAGTTTATCCTCTTGGTGGAGGTCATCAACACCATAATCTAAACACATTAGTCCTGCCAGTTTAACCTCATGGGGGAGGTATGGAAAGTCTTCAGCTCCTTTAGTGCTGGCTTTGATAATAGGTATATCTTCATCGAACTCTTCTGAGTCTGAATCTTCTTCAGTGGGTGGTCTCCTTGATAAACCATCTGGCATAGTAAAAGTTTTGCCAGGCTTATGAACTAAATCAAACGAAAAATGTTGAATAAAAGCTACCCATCTTGTCATGGGTGCATTCGGTAAACTTGGGGAATTAATCATCTGGATTAACGATTTCGCATCCACTTGCAACTCAAAATGTTGCCCCCACAAAATATGCTGAAGTTTCTTCAATATTTTCGCCACACCACATAATTCCAATTTTGGTTGAGAATATCTTGATTTGACCTCAGTAAATACTACAGATTCATACCTAACTGGCCTGATGTAACCAGCTTTATCCATCTGAGACAAAACCGCCCCAGCTGCAACCTGACTTGAATCAACTGCTAAATAAATTCTGCCAGCTCATTTTCCATAATCCAACTTGTGCAGGACTAAATCCTTCCCCACAACCTCCTTCAACTTCACAAACGCCTTCTCACACTCTTCATCCCAAACACAGTCTGCATCCTTTCTCGTTAACCGTTTCAATGGAGCTGCCAATGAAGAAAAGTCCTTGATAAACATTCTAACATATACGCAAACGCCTAAAAACCCTCTAACTTTGTTCGTATTCTTGGGTCTTGGCCAGGACTGAATTTTGTTAACTTTTTTCTTGGACATAATCCTAGCCTCTCTACATACCACATGGCCTAATATTTCTAAGGCTGGCACAAAACAGGAAAATTTTGAACCTGAAATAGTTAAACCAGCCTCTTCAATTCGAAACAAGATTCTTTCTAAAGTAATTGCAAACTCCCAAATGAATTTGCGTATCCCGGGATTCTCTTCCAACACCTGGTTATCATAGTCGGTTGTTGGTCCCTTAATTCCTCCATCATCTATAAAGATTCCAGCATATTGTGGAATTTCATCTTGAAGGATCCAAGCCATCTGAGCTTGATAAACTGCAACCGAATTTGTTGCTCCTTGAGGTAATCTTGTTAACTGTAAACGTCCAAGTGGCGTATCAAATGTAGTGAGAGGTCTTGAGTCTGGATGTAACTCTCTCTCATCATATCCACCCATAATATCTCCCAAACCATAGCACACTCTCCCTGCAAACGCTTCAGCAAACTCCTCAGCACTAGGTGGTATCCCAGCATCCTTTATTGTAACCCTATTTAATTCCCTAAGATCATGAACAACTCTAAGCTTGCCATTCGGTTTCTTAATACAAAATACCGGACTAGAGTAACTTGAAGTTGATTGCTCATACAGTCCAGTGCGTATCCGTTCTCTGACAACTTCAAGATAAGCTTCTTTTAATGCAGCTGGAATAGGAATCGGTTTCTGCTGCCACGGTTCATGACATACCACAGGAATCTTGTAAGGCTCCCCATAGGAATGCTTCAACGCACCCCTCTCCTCTTCTACAAAAGCAATGGCCTTCTCTCGCTTGACCATCACATCCAACAACAACTTCTTCTCTTCTCCAGACAACCAACCATCAGGTCCAAAATTAACAACACCCAGTCTCTCAAAAGTGATTCTTGACGTCTCAGAAAATTCAGGCGGATTCTTTACCAAGGGACTTTCATAAGGATCTCTTGATAACCTTGGTCTTCTCAAAGGTGGATTTAATTCAGCAGGTAGCGGTTCATTTATAGGTTGAACTTTATTTGCTACTTTCTTATATTTGGCTGCATCCACATCTAAATTAACTCGAGGTAAAACATTTTCTTTTGTATCGCCATTAAAACTTTCATCAAATGAATCTTCTTCATCGCCAGAATCAGAATAAGAAAAATTAGAAAAATATTTTATTTCATTTTTAAATTTTACCCTTTTCTCCTTTCCCTCGTCTAATTTATAAACAGATTTTCCAACACCTTTGCTTCCTTTATCCAACATTAAATCACCTGTAAAGAAGGTCGGCAGTTTAACCTCTTGCTGGAGGACCGGAATTGAATTTTCACAAAAATTATTTCTTTGTGTTTTAATTATATTGAGATTTTTTATTGGATTTTGATAAGATTTTCGCAGTTTACCCTCTTGCTGGAGGTCCATAATAACATTTTCACATAAATTATTTTTTTGTGTTTTAATTATACCAAGATTTTTAATCGTATTTTGATAAGATTTTTGCAGTTTAACCTCTTGCTGGAGGTCCATAATAGAAGGAGATAATTGCAGTTTAACCTCTTGCTGGAGGTCCGAAATAACATTTTCACATAAATTATTTTTTTGTGTTTTAATTATACCAAGATTCTTAATCGTATTTTGATAAGATTTTTGCAGTTTAACCTCTTGCTGGAGGTCATAAAACATACCCTTCCAATTTTTATCCAACCTAATTTGGCCCATTTTGCCTTTTTCACCGTTTTTAAAATTAATAGAAAAACCGGGTAAATCCAATAAACATATAGAAAAGTCCAAAACGTATTTGCACTCCAAAGTAATATTAACAGAAAATAATTGAGAATCCACTTGAATTATCTCCAAGTGAGCTGACCTATTGCAATCCGGGATCTCATCCTGAGGAGAGATTACAACATTAGAGCGATCAGCCCCTGCTACCCCAAAAAATGAGGGCATTCATCCCTTTCCAACAAACATAATTCACCAGAAGCCGTCCGTTTTATATGCCGCTTCTTGGTGCAAACACAACACTGGCACAGAGTAGTAATCCCTGGCTGTGTTTCCCAACCTTCATCTCCAGGAGGCGCTAAACGCATATGTAACCTCCGCATATCTTCACCAGTGATTTCCAAACTAATCCCCATGCCAGCTTGATACCCTATCCTGGCCTCAAAATCCATCAAGAAAGGACCACCAAGAACAGTTTTGACTGCTCCTATGGCCACATAAAAGTGAACCTTACCAACAGATCCACCAATGCCTAACCTGACATGCTCAGCTGTTTCCATCAGCTCTGTTGCATGCCCTCCGATGCCTCTGAGGTTTCCCCCAGTTCCACTTTTAATTGGCAAGCCTATACTCGTTGCTTGCTCCAATGAAATTAAATTAATTTGAGACCCTGAATCGACCAAGGCCTTTACTTCTTTACCATTAAGAGTTACCACCAGGTAACCCAGGGGAGCGGAAAAATGTGTATCTACATCTTCCCCAAACTTTTCAGCATTTTCACAAATATATTCCACCTCTTCAGTGGAAACCCGACGCCTCGTCAAATGCTTCTTTTGCTTTTCAGCAAGCGCCGGACTAATCGTAAATAACTCCCCCAAAGATAAGGGAATCTGCAGTTGATTCACCCTATTCAAAACTGCGTCCATCGCATTAGCTTGACCGGAAACTACTGGCCGCTCATACTGGACCTTTGATTTAACAATCTTGGCCCTGGGTACCTCTTGAGGTCCAACCGAGCCATCTTCACCCCCCATTATAACATCTTCACTTTCTATAACCCTAACTCCGTCACCAGCTTCTTGCACTAATCCTGATCCATCGCTAGTCCTTCTTACTCCCTCCATTGGGATGGGACCGCTAAAACTTGGTCTGGGTAGAGACGCCAACGGTACGTCCTCCTCAGAATCCGAATCATCCTCTGGCATAGGCTCACCATTTAAATCAAACTTGCCATAACTAGGGGGCCCCATATCAGCAATCCCCTTCTGCATTTTATATAATTCGTCCTTAGAGTAAGGGTTCAATTTGTTGGCGGCAGTTTGAGCACTAGAAATCTTGTCCTTAGAGTAAGGGTTCACTTTGTTATTGGCCTTGCCAGGATTAGCCCTCAATTGGCTCTGAATGCTACTTTTCGCCTTAGTAGCGGCTGCTCTTCTAGCAGCATTAACATCGTATTCGCCAGCCATACAGCTACCCTCAACCTGGGCAACCGTCGCCAGCTCTAAACCACCAAAAGAAGTAGAAAATGTGGCTTTAATGACCTCTTTCTCCTTGCCCTTGTCAGCTTTACCACAATTACCGTTACCATTTTTACCACTCTTGGCATTAACATCTTCATCCGTCACCTCTTCAAATCTGGCTCTTCTTTCAGCCGTTAAACTTCTTCTGACCAAATCAGAAGGAGACTGTCCATCACTGGGCTTGATGAACGAACCATCAGGAAATTTATAAACTTTACCATCAAATAAAACTCGCCCAGCATCCATATCCTTATCAAGAGCAAAACAAACTGTTGCTCTGTGACCCCTCCTATTACAATAGGAGCACACCTTTGGCTCATCGTAGCCACCTCTATATCCATTACTACCACCATTCCCACCATTTCTCCCATTGCCTGGGAAGCGGTTACCGTTGTTATTGCCATTATAATTTTGACGTTCATAACCTCTAGACTGATAAGAAGTCGACGTCGACGAAGAAGCGATTGGGGCCTTGTTGGCCTTCTGGGTTTCTTGAACAAATATTTTTAATTGTTTAGTTAAATCGGCCAGGTGATCGACCATCTTATTTTCTACATTACCCTCAACTTTAGCAGCAGGTAATCCCATTTGAGCCTTCTTGGCCTCCTGGGCTTTGACCATAATATCATTGTTTTCGGCCAAAACTTCGCTAACCTTGCTAACATATTGAGTGCATGATTCTTGATATTTGTCCAACGCCAATAACTTTAGATGGGCTTCAATGTTGTCCTTGATAACCTCCAGAGCCGGCAGTTTCTGCTCACCATTAGGCAGTTCCTTCATCAAATCTTTTCTTGAAAGATCCTTCAAGACATCCATACAAATATCCCTGCTGCATGCTGACCAAAACAAATCTTTTGCTTGGTTCTCATGCACTAACTCGTCCACCAGTATGAGATATTCCACCACTTCATCAAACTGAACACAGAGCTTTTTGAAGTAAGCCATAGAAGAAACACCACCTTTTGCTTGCCAGTCTCCAACAATTTTATTGAGGTCCATCATAGTAAACCTAACACCCCATCTATCAACCATAGCTTTAGAAAGCTTAACCCAATCCTTGTCCTTGAATGCCTGCATAGCAATAACCTCTTTTTCCACCTCCCTATCGGCAATAAAAAATCTAACTTGCTTCACCATATCCACATGGGAAGCACCATCAACAGCAGCAGCAGCTTCATACCTGCTAATGAACCATTTAACCTCCTCCCCATCAAACTTTGGGCCATCCCAAGAAACAATTCTAACTGAGGGAGTAAGAGGGTTAGAAGATCCAGAAGCAACAGCAGAAGAAGACATCCCAATAAGTAATGAAAAGCGTTAACAATTGATAAAATAACAAGCCTCTTGCAGGCCAATAACTAAAATCCAATTAGAGTTCCAGAAAATAAGCCTCTTGCAGGCTAATAACGTTCTTGATCCAAGTAAGTCTTTTAAAGAAAGCTAGAGAAATCAAACCCCACGTTGGGCGCCAACTATGGTAAGGTAAAATCTTACAGTCGCCTTGCTGTAAGCAGAATCCGGAGGAGATATGTGGATTTAGCTGAAAACCCCGTCCTTCCAAATAAAATAACAAAATGGGTGTTCTAAATCACTAAGCTAACCAATCTACTTAGATCCGATTGATGAAAATAATGAAACTCTAAAATAATTAACGCTTATTGAGATTGAGATAAAAGTGGCTGTTGATAAAGAAATACTGATAACAACAATTAATTTGTACCAGTGAAAGATCTGTAAAGATTGACTTTTATGTTTTTATAATAATTTGAATTTTTATGAGACAGCAATAATCAAGTCCCAGCGACAAAGACCTTTCTAAAGATACCCTGTATGAAGTGTTATTTAAACTGTTGAATTGTATTTCTAAGATGTTATGTAAAAATAATAATGTTATAAGGGTTTTACAAGTTATTTTAATTTGTTGAGTAATAAAAAATGAGACTGTGGTGGTTAAAGATTAAGCTGTATGATGTGTCCCCCCCTCTCAATTTCGAGTTTGAGAAGCGCTTAAGTATTCCTAGTCACGTGCCTAAGTTTTCCCCTCCAGAGCTCTTCCAGAGTCAATCCGGAGCCCGTACGGAGTCCGAACGGAGTCCGTACGGAGTCGAAGCGGAGTCCAAACGGAGTCGAAACGGAGTCCATCCAGACTTCCGGACTCAATTAGAACCTTAAAACTATAATAAAAAATCTAGAAAAATTACACATAATAGAGCTACTTCCCCTTTACATACCAAACTAATTTTCGTAGTCTGTGCAGCTCTAATTACCCCGTGAAAATTCATCGAAGTTAAGTAATTTCTGAAAACGTAAATATTTCTATAAAACTTTAAAATTCATTTAAAAATATAAGAAAAATAGTAAAAATTCTGGGAAAATTTCACAAGGTTCTTGAGTGACTCGACTTAATACTTATAAATTTTTCAGACTGTAAAAATAAGTTTTCTCCGTAAAATAAATTTTTTTCATGTAGGCATTCGCTCGTGACCAATTTCTTCATATTTAAAACTCAAATAAATTAAATAAAACCCTTTTATATAAAAAATAATAATTCCAATCTTGCACGCCGTAATAACTCCATTTACGTATTTAGGTGCCGTACTAAACTTTAGGCTACCACATCGATTGGAGGGAGGATGTGGTAGCCTAAAGTTTAGTACGGCACCTAAATATGTAAATGGAGTTATTACGGCGTGCAAGATTGGCGTTATTATTTTTTTATAAAAGGGTTTTATTTAATTTATTGGAGTTTAAAATATGAAGAAATTGGTCACGAGCGAATGCCTACACAAATACAATTTATTTTACAGAGAAAACTTATTTTTACGGTCTGAAAAATTTATAAGTATCAAGTCAAGTCACTCAAAAACCTTGGGAAATTTTCCCAGAATTTTTACTATTTTTCTTATATTTTTAAATGAATTTTAAAGTTTTATAGAAATATTTACGTTTTCAAAAATTACTTAACTTTGATGAATTTTCACGGGGTAATTAGAGCTGCGCAGACTACGAAAATTAGTTTGGTATGTAAAGGGAAAGTAGCTCTATTATGTTTAATTTTTCTAGATTTTTTATTATAGTTTTAAGGTTCCAATTGAGTCCGGAAGTCCGGACGGACTCCGTACGGACTCCGCTTTGACTCCGTACGGACTCCGTTCTGGCTCCGGATTGACTCTGGAAGAGCTCTAGAGGGAAAAACTTAGGCACGTGACTAGGAATACTTAAGCGCTTCTCAAACTCGAAATTGAGAGGGGGGATAAATCATACAGCTTAATCTTTAACCACCACAGTCTCATTTTTTATTACTCAACAAATTAAATAAATTTGTAATACCCTTATAACTTTATATTTTATATATAAAATTTTAGAAATACTACTCAACAATTTAAATCACACTTCATACAGGGTATCTTTAGAAAGGTCTTTGTCGCTGGGACTTGATTATTGCTGTCTCATAAAAATTCAAATTATTATAAAAACATAAAAGTCAATCTTTTCAGATCTTTCACTGGTACACCTTAATTTTTGTTATCAGTATTTCTTTTATCAACAGCCACTTTTATTTAAATCTCAATAAGCGTTAATTATTTTAGAGTTTCACTATTTTTATCAAACAGATCCAAGTAGACTGGTTAGCTTAGTGATTTAGAATTCCCATTTTGTTATTTTTATTGGAAGGACGGGGTTTTCAGCTAAATCCACATATCTCCTCCGGATTCTGCTTACAGCAAGGCGACTGTAAGAGTTTACCTTACCATACCGGAGCTCATCCAGAGCTTTTCTGGAGCTTGTACAATGCTAATCCGGAGCTTGTATGGAGCTTGTCTGGACCTCCAGACTAAATTAGAACCTTAAATCTATGATTAAAAATCAAGAAAAATTACACATTATAGAGCTACTTCTCTTAAACATTCATAACTTTTTTCGTAATCTGCGCAGCTCTATTCACCCCGTGAAAATTTATCAAAGTTAAGAAATTTTTGAAAAACGTAAATAATTTAATAAATATTTAAAATCAATTTAAAATATAAGGAAAATAGTAAAAAAATATAGGGAAAATTCCAAAAGGTTCTTGAGCCTCTTGACTTTCATTAAATTTGATTTTGCAGCTGTATAAAATCATATGACCTGTGAAATTAATAAATCTGACCAATTATTCATATCTTGACTTTTTCAACTTCATTTTTTGTTTAATAATAAATTTTTTTAAATTAATCCGGCTTCTCCAATCACCGTACTATTCCCAATAAATATTCTAAAGAGAATTTTAGAGCTGTACTAAGATTTGGAATGCCACATCCTCCCTCCAATGAATAATGTCCTCATTCTTTGAATTTTGCATGTTTGATTGAAATATAATCCTATATTTATCTTCTACATATTCATCTCTTCATCATTTCTTCAACATCCCACTCCAACTACATAAACTTATTTCTACTTTTATAAGTACCATCATCAGTATAAAAGATCTTTCCGTACCATGAGACTTCTGCAAGAAATATGAAGTCTCTTTCTTGATCTCATTTCCAAATCCTCCTGGAGGAACAGCTTGTGATCTCTGTTGCCCCAAAATAGTTAAATGCGTCCGGCCAACTTCTAAACTATCTTTCAATCCTATTGCTGGCCCATCTACTTCTCCAGCTTCTAGCTTATCTAAGAAAAGATTAGCAAGGTACCTGTATTCTGGAAAAGCATCAAGGCGAAAACTAACCACCATCTCCAACTTCATCTCTAATCCCTCCTTCTCAAGATCCTTCACCCATACTTCCAGTTTCTCCTTTTTCTTTTGCCCAGACTTTATTTCCTGGGTCCCAACGTAAGCCTTTTAATAATTATTTATCTATTCCATGCTAATCCCAAAAATGCCTTTTCCATCTTTTAGCTATTAACATCACCAACTCTAATGATGTAGGTTGAGTCCAAATGGACTATATATATCATTATCCTAAATTCCATAGATATCTTTTTCTTGACTTTACTGACAATATTAATAGAAATATTTTATCCTACTTCCAAGACACTCCCACCAATAATCATGAAGATTTAATGAAGAGAAGATTGTTGATGCAGAGTTTTGATGACAATGTAGAAAAATTTCAGTGAAATTATTTGTTTTAATCATATAGATTAGTGCTTTAGTAAACATGAATCTTGATCTTTTCTTCATATTAAATTGTTTTAAATTGATTTCTTCATAAATTTTTATTTTGAAATAAAATCTATTTGCCTCGTGATGCTTCCAACTACTGAGAGCAAGGTTTGAATCCCTTCAGACTCCCTTATACCAGTCTCTACACATATGCATTAAGAGAGTATACTCCACACTTACTGAGATGATTACTTGATTCCATTCTCATCAAATGAGCTGAATACTCCGGATTCCATTCTCTTTGATTGAGCTGAATACTTGATCCAATTCTCGCCATAAGATCCTCCAAGCTTCATACCATTTATCCAATTCAAGGCACACTACTTTTCCAACTACCATATCCTCCTTCAAAAATTTCACCAACGCAACATTCAAATATACCACCTTTTAATAACTCATCCTTTGAATAATAAAAATCACCATATTTTCATCATTTTTAGCACCATAATTATCATTCTTCATCCATAATTTATCATCCATCACCTCCACAATAGTAACCACTACATTTTACAAATCAAACATACACCCTTTTCAAAATTTGAGTACCATTGATAAATTAAATAATTTGTGGATTGTTAATTGAAAAGCCTTCATTAAAAATTTTGCATTACCAGTTTAGATGTCTTGGTGGACAGTGATAAATTAAAATGAGTGCATAGAGTTGCATAGAATATTCCAGTTCAAGGTCATGGGGGAGCCATCTTGTAAATCTCTTTCAAATTGTCCAAATAACAATTGAATTGCTAGTTTAATGTCATAGAGGACAAAAAATGAGTAATTTTCTAGTTTAGGGTCATAGTGGACCAGAATTTTGATCAATACAAACTCCAACTTCTATCCTAAACCTTTCTCCAAAAATATCCATAAAATCTTGAACGTCCTTGAAAATTAGCCAGTTTAAAGTCTTGGAGGACTAACAGCATATCTTGAAATAAATTCATAAACAGCCAGTTTAAAGTCTTAGAGGACTAACAGATCCAATTAGGAACCAAATTCTTGAAATATAATCATAAAAAACTATCCAGTCTAAAGTCTTAGTGGACTAACAGAAATTGAATACAAATAAGACCTTAAAGAAAGTCTTGAAAAGAAGCCGGTTTAAAGTCTTGGAGGACTAAACATCTTGAAGTAGGATCCAACTTTGCTCGAGCTCCTCTTGACCCTTTTTCATATATCAAATATACTGTACAAAAAAAAAACCAAAAGAAAATTGAAAATTAAATTTAACAAAATTTAAAAAAAAATAATTGTATGTTTATATATTTATTTTATTTATTTATTTATTTATTTTTTATTTAATTTTTTAATGATGAAAATAATAAAAGGTTACAAAAGATTTTTATGAAATAAAATTTATAATTTAATTTAAAAAAATGATAAAAAAATTTGAAATATAAAATTTATGAAATGTAAAATAAAATTTAAAAGATGCCCCCAGGCCAATTGATGAGCCGTACCCTTGACATCATACCCACATCCAAGTGCAACTTGATGTGGTTACACAATTTTGAGAAATTGAAAATACAAAATTAATAAATGAAAGTTTAGAAAAAAAAATTTTATGATAATGATCACTGGGTGGGCTCCCTCCAATTTGTAAAAATGATTAGAGACCACCAGTGAGAATCTATGGGCTGGTAGTCTAGAAGAGGGAGAAGAAGAGAGGAAAAAAAGGAAGAAGATTATAAAAGATAAAGAAATAAAAGAAAAACAATAAAAAGATTATTATTCTGAGATAAAGAGAGGTGACAAGTTTTCTTGGGATTTGACACAATGGTGAGGCTTATTAAACTATAATATATTTATTTAAAGTAAATATTATTTTCTCTGCGTGGCAAACACTTTTATTACTATTAGACTTAATGCAACCTGTAGTTAGTTATATATAATTTAAATTAGAATTGTAATACTAATAAAAATAATATTAAACGTATTATATTTAAAAAATATGTTCTAGTTTGATTGTATAGTAAGTGATGTCATTAAAGGGGATTACCCAAGGCCCTTTTATAGACCAAGGGACCCCTGAAGCGCCACAAATCAGTAAATACAAAATAGAAATAAGCTAAAACAAAAATATAACAGAGTAGAAATGAAACATGACTATTAAGAGAAAAAAATGAAACAATTGACTAAAACCCGTGAGTAACTAAATATTTTCCCACCATAACTTCCCAAAACACTTAATTAAAATAATTATTAAACAAGTAAGTCTGAAACATGAGAACAATGAGTAAAATAATCAAAAACAGACATTATAGTGACATGTAAAGGTTTTAAGTAAAACAAATAAAATTATTTTCACACCAAAAATTCATATAATAAATTCAATCCAGTTTAAAGCAATTTTAATTAGTTGTTTTGACTATGTAAGTAATTCAATTATTAGTTTAAATGAAACATATAATTAATTTAGTGATATTTGTAATTTAAAGTGGGGATTTTAATACTATGTTATTAAATAAGTATTATAATTTATTTAATTATATTATTCTGACACAATTAATGGTCAAAAGAAGTGCCCAATATTATTGTTTAATAATGTATGAAGTTTTATTTAATATATAAAATTAATTAATTAACTTAATTACATTATAAGTCAATTTTACATATATAATTATAATATATGTTTTGTAATTAATTAATTATTAATTTATAATTATTAAATACATAAAAATGCGCCATTACTTGTAGAATATAAAATATATTATGCTTAATTTAAATAAATAAAAATTTATATAACAATAAAATTAATATAACACTTATTTTAAATAAGATACTTATATAATTTTATTATGCAATAAAATATTAATTTATATACATAAAATACAATTCTTACGCCCTCTTTCAGGTCCAATAAATTAACATATAATTTACTGGGGTCCTGGTATAGCCTGGCTGACACTACCTCACTCTAAAAAAACAATGAAAAAAAATGCTAAGATTTTTTCTTTTTGTACTTTTTTAACAGAGGAGGAAGATTTGAAATCTCCTTGCCATGTATCCATGCATCATGTTCAGATGATTTGTTATTATATCTCAATAAATATTCATTACCTCTTTCAGAAGTGATAATTCTATCATTGAGAATTTTATCAATTTCTGCAGTTTCTGTGACTTCCTGAGGGGTTTTCTTAGGTCTTCTTCCCCTTCTTTTGGGAAAAAAGTCACTTTTGGAAGTATAAGGCTTAATCAAAGAAATGGGAAAAACAGGATGTTTCTTATCATATGGAGAATACAATACAACTTCTACTGCATTATCTCTAGCCATTCTTTTAACAACAAATGGTCCTACAAAAGGATCTTTTAATTTGTTTTTACCTTGTAAATTGAAATGGACAGTAGAGATCAAAACTTCATCACCCTTGTTAAATTTGTATTCCTTATGGGATTTATCCCATCTTTTCTTTTAATATTCAAATGCTTTATCAATACAGCTTTGAGCATGTTTTCTGCATAGCTGTTGCATTTTCATGATAGATTTTACACCAGGGTGTAGTTCCAACTTAGGTAATTTATTATTGAGAATCTGAGCAGGAGTATTTGGGACATAACCTAACCAAAGCTCAAAAGGCTGTTTCTTAGTGACAGAATGAACAGTGATATTATATGCAAACTAAAGACCAGGCAAAAGAGTGACCCAGTCATGAGTAAATCTGTCATTGTCTTTATATTCTAAACCAAAGGCACAATACCTTCTAATCATATCTTAAATATTTTGAATCATTCTTTCAGCTAGACCATCAGTCTGAGGATGGTGAACTGTAGACAATTTTAACTCACAGCCACAAATATCCATCAAAGAGGTCCAAAATTAAGAAGTAAATTTTGGATCTCTATCAGAGATAATGGCTTTTGAAAACCAATAATATTAAACATGTAAGACCACCATAAGAAAGCTAATTATTTTGTGGATACATCTTTGTGGTTAGGAATAAAGTTGCACATTTTTGTGAATCTATCCATTATTACCCAACAAGAGTTATAGCTGTCTTTACCTGCAACAGGAAGACCAGGGACAAAATCCATGTTAATTATTTTCCAAGGAGCATCAGGTGCTTCAATATGTTGTAATAACCCTGCTCTTTTACCTATCAACCTTTTAGATTTTTGGCAGGAATCACAAGATTCAACATATAATTTTGTGTCTTCAGACATATTAGCCCACCAAGCAGTGTTTTTGATTCTAATCAATGTTTTTTCATGATCAAAATGACCAGCTAATATGTCATCATGAAAAAGTTTGAGGATAGTTTCTTTCATAGAAGGAGGAATCACAATTACATTAGTAAGGTTTCTTCTATAATATGTAAAACCATCTTCAATAGAAAACTTTCCTTTACTCAAAGCATTTTGATACTTTGTAGGAAGAGTTTTATTCAATGCTTGAATTGAAGCATTCTTAGGATCATTTAAGATAGTAACCAATTTATTTAAATCAGAATCCTTATCATATGAATCCAGTATTAATTGCAATAACTCTTCTTCCATATCAACTGTAAATATACCATGTATATGAACAGTATCATCTTCAGGTAAATAAGAAGGATTGGAGTCATTATTTGGAAGAGGCAATCTGGACAGCATATCAACATTGGAGTGAACATTTCCAGCCCTATGGATAATTGTCATCCATTTTCTGTATTCTTGAACAGAAAGTTGCCACCTGAATATATGTCTATTATGTGTTTTCAGGTTTAAGAGGGACTTCACAGCACTACAGTCAGTTACCAATTCACACTTTTGGTCATCTAGATAGTAATGAAGCTTCTCAAGAGCCCAAACAACTGCTAAGCACTCTAATTGAGTGGCACCATATTTCAATTCACTATTTCTCAAGGTTCTTGAAATATAACAAATTACAACTTCTGAGGATTTCTCATTAATAATTTGATTTTGGTGGAGGGCAACACCCAGAACAACAAAGCTAGCATCTGTATACATGAAAAATGGTTTGTTAAAATCTGGAAGAGCTAAGATAGGGGCTGTCATTAAGCAACATTTTAATGTATCAAAAGCTTTTTGACAGTCAATATTCCAGATGAATGCAACATCTTTCCTAGTTAGTTTGGTAAGAGGCAAGGCTATGACCTGATAATTTTTAATATATTGTCTATAATAGCCACACATACCCAAAATACTTTGGATTTCTCTTACAGAAGTTGGTGACTTTACATTTTGAATAGAAGCAACTTTTTTGTGGTCTACACAAATTTGTAGGCCTGACACAACATGGCCAAGGACTTTCAAAGATTGAAAACCAAATTTACACTTTTTCAAGGACAAGGTCATATTTATTTCATCCATTTTTTGGAAAACCCTATTTAAATGAACCATATGTTCATCAAAAGTTTTAGAAAAAACTATGATATCATCAATATACTCCATGAGCCATCCCTAAATTATTTCCTGATGGAAAGTGTTATCCATGACTTCTTGAAAAACTGAAGGGGAATTTTTAGGGCCAAATGGCATTCTAACATACTTATATATTCCTATATGATTAGCAATAAGCAAAAAATTTTGAGAATTTTTCTCAATAGGAACTTGATGATACCCTTTATTTCCATTCAGACAACTAATAAATTTTGAACCTTGCAAGGTAGCATGTATTGAATTAATTATGGGCAAAGGATAAATATCATCAACAGTATAAGTGTTTAATGCTTTGTAATATCCACATAATCTAGCCTTATCTTTTTCTTATGAAATTAAGACTGGGGAGATGAAACAATATTTGGGGGTAACATCCACTTTCTCAATGATATTCAATTTTAATAATGTGGAAATATTATCTTCAATATCCTTTCTTTTCATTGGAGAAGCAGGATATGATTTTTTCTTAAGACTAGGAGGAATATCACTCAAGTTACAGGATAAGGTAATTTTCATTTATTCCTGAACACTTCCTAAGAAATGAGAACCATGAGCAAAAGCCATAGGGAAAGAGGTAATTGAGGCAATAATAGAATACTTTTGTTCACTAGTTAACTGTTCACCAAAAGAAGCAGTATTTATTTCATTTAATAAATCATCCATTTCAATTGTTGCTCTGTCTTTACACTGGATCAGTGAGTTACAAGACTTTAACAGATGCCCAGATGGTTTTCTAGAGGAGGAAATTTTTAATTTCCTTTTGCCATTCAATCCCAAGGTGAAGCAATTATTTTCTGGGTCCAATTTCACACCAAACATGGTTAAAATATCAGTACCCATAATAAACCAATCACTTAAATTATCTATTTTCATGACAACAAATTCACAAATAGCTCTGAAAAAACCACCATTATATTTGAAAAATACAGAGGTTTTGTATTTGCCAATAGGAATTAAGGTAGAACCATACCCTCTCCATTTTTCAGAAGTTATAGGTAATAATTTACTCAAATAATACTTATCTACTAAAGCTAAAGCTTTTTCAGACACTACACTTCCTTCATCACCAGAGTAAAGAAGTACATCAAAATTTTTACCTTTAATGATAACAGGTGCTTTCAAAGGGGATATGGCTATAGGATTTTTAGTAATATCTTTTATTATTTCAGTATTTTCTACTGAAGATAAATCCAATACACATTCTTCAGATATATTATCTTAATAATGGACATCCTGTTCCAACATTAAAACATCTTTGACAGAGTCATTGTCATAGGAGATATTACTTTCACAGTCACTAGAAGAATTATTGACATCAATTTCAGCTTCATCAGTGTCTTCATTTTGTTCAACAAGATGAATTTTCTTGTCACAAACATGACCTTTCTGCCATGGTTTGTTACATTTATAACAAGTATTTGTTGCATATTTATTAGGTGCAACTGGGGCAGAGGGTTTACCAGATTTTTCTGGGGCCTTGTAGAGGGTTTATTTTGATCACGATAAGGTTTAACAAGGTAATTTTTTGGTTCATATCTATGGTTGAGTAGTACTTCATTACAGATATTACTAAAAGAAGAATTTTCCCTTACATGCTCAGTTCTAGCTACAATTAAATCTCTAAGAGAATTTGGTAATTTATACAAGATTTTATCCCTCCAAATATCATAATCCATTTTTGGATCAATTACTCTCAGGATTTTTGTAACTTTCATAAGAAAAACAATGGGTTTTTCAACAGAGGAGGATACATATCTAGTATTCTCATACAGTCTTTGCTGAGCCAACCTGATTTTTGAACCACCAAACTGATTCTCAATCAAGGATTTCCAATCACTCCATGTATAATGATTGTAATCTAAAAGAACATATTCATACCACATATAGGCTACATTGGAAAGTAAAGAAATTAGCTTAGAAAAAATTTCCTCATCAGGTAGTTTATAAGATCTCTTTAAATTATCAATTCTTTGGATAAAGTGTTGCCAATCAGAAGAAGAATCACCATCAAAGGTAGGATATTGGTCCAATTTAGGCCAATTTTTCTGACTACTGGGATGGTCCATTTTTTGGTTTGAAATATTCATCATTAATAATTCCTGAAGTTTAGCCAGGTTTTCAGAAATTTCATTATTTACAGAAATAGCTGGTACATGACCATCACAAGATTTTTTGCTAGTAGAAAAAGATTTTACAGACTCATTTTCAGTTTGCTTATAGGCCGAAATATGAGGAAGAAAGGAGGAACTCTGTTCAGGTTCTTTTTCCTTATTTTTATGCAGCTTATGGGATGAATTCTCATTTATACCATAATTATTTATGGTTAAGGTTGAAAATTTTTCCTGCACGTCAGACACATAGTTTCTTATCCTTGGAATTTCAGACATCTGGTCATTTACTTTTGCAAGAGATAAAACATTTCTGTCCTCAGAAACTGTGTGTTTGACACTCAGTGCATGGAAATCATTTTTAAGCTTTTTAAACTCATTTTGTAGAAATTTTATTTCACTTTTTAATGAATAATTTTCCTCAATAAGGGGTTTCAATTCACTCAAGGTTTTATGTAGATTGATATTCTTATCTGAGATAGCTCTATGGTCACTCCTTATTTGTTTTTGTTGGCTAAGAACAATATTCAAGGTTTCTTTGATTTTAAAATAATCTGTATCTTGTACAGAAGAACTTACTTTACAATGCAAGTGCAAATTATTCAATCTATCACTCTCATGGATTAACACATCTCTCAAATGTTTGTCTTTCACAACATTAAAATCAAGGGTATCTTTCAATATTTCTTCAGAATTTTTCTCAATTAAGGTATAGACTTCAGGGGAAACAGAATAATTCTTAATTGCAAGAGAAGGATTAATTAAAGAAGTAGAAGTCAAATGTAAAGGTTCATCAAATGATAATTTGCTAATTACATCATTGGGTCTACTTATTGAAGGAAGTTGTCTCTTTAAGGGTTTGACTTTTCTTTCACCAGAATCCACAATATTACCTGATGAAGCTTTGTTATTATACATACCAACATGTTTATAAAACAAATTACTCACCATGGTAAGGGAGGAAGCTTCCCCCGTGCCTTCTTTCTTCTGCCTCCCAGATAAGGATGGGGCTGAGGAGATTGATGGTAGGTTTGTGTCCTGGATGGGACAGGGTGTTGAGCTGGTTGCTGAACATTCTTCTGGTAATGGCTCATCAAGTAATCCCATTTCCACTGTTCCACTTTCAGAGTGCTTTGATTTTGCGTGAAGGAGCTGGGTACCTGATTGGGCTGAGGTTGAGGCTGAGGCTGAGAGGCTGGGAAATGAGGAGTTTGAGCCTGTTTGGGATTTAACAATTCCTGCATCTGCTTCCAGAGTGTGTCTACCCTTGCCTTGTACTTCATGCTTTATGCCTTCAGTTCTTTGATGTGACTGGAGAGATTGTTTACTTGTTGGGTTAGAGGTATCTTTTTTATTTTTATACCTTTGAGTTGATTTTCCTGATTTATTAGAGGTTTTACTTCTTTCAGAGGTGTTTAGTGAAGGGGGTTTTCCACTTCTCTTGCCATTTCCACATCCTGAAGGTTTTTTGTCAGCTGAATAATTTCTGTAAGTTAATTGAGAAGAAACTACGGATTCAGTGTCATTATCCACTTCAATCTCATCCACATGTAAGTTATCCATGCTGCTAGCCAAACTATCGGACATTAAACTGTTAAAATAGAATCAAAATTTTTTTTAATGACTCAAATTGTTATTTCAAAAAAAAATTTATTGAATTGTAACAAAATTTTTTTTTTTTTAATTTTTATCAAAAAATCAATTAATTAACAACAATGTAATAAAAATAAATGTAATTACAATTATTTATTAAGAATTAACAGTAATTAAAATGGGACCAACCAATAAAGGTTTAATAAGTCATCCATAATAATTAATACCAAAAATTAATATAATGGTAAAATTGGGACTAAGTACTGAGTACTATTATGGTCAACCAATATAAAAAATAATAATAATATTAATTTAATAATCTATTAAATATTAATTGTCTTCTAGGACTAAGAGTTTTACTCTATTATGGTCAAATAGGGAAAAAGAATTAAAAAATAATGAACACTTACACTCAGTGAATCAGCAATTAAGCCACAAACACTGCTATTGCCGTAAAAATATAATAATATAAGTGAGAGGTGCAAAGGTTAACTTACTATAGTGATCGTGAAATCACTTCAAAAAAAAATATGAATTAATTTAATATAAACCTAATAGATCAAACCCAAGTTCAAAACACGGTGTGGTCTTCCAACATTGGCAGGGGCCTTTGTTGTGTGTTTTGGCGCTGTTTATGCATGTCTTAATTGACATCTGTTGAAGAATTGGGTATTTTTCTGGTCTTATTCCGTGGATATTGGGTCTGCGGGTATGTGGGTACTATCATTGGATAGCCCCAGCTTTTGTACATATTTCATGTCTTGATAATATTTTTCATATTCTAAGTTTTAAGGGGTCAATTCATCATTCTTCAGTTACAAAAGATAGCTGTTTAATTTTGTTTTTTCTGTTTTATGGGCTAACCTTAAGTCTTAGGGTTAAGTACTTAGTACCATTGGATAGGGCTAATTTAGCTCTATATTTCATGTCTCAATGATGTTATAGTGAAATTCCGTGTTTTAAAGGTTTTAGTAGTTGTAGCTAATTTTTCTAAGTAGATTAGGTGTTTTTATTGGTTTTCTGGCTTCAGGGAGGCCGGGCCGCTTCAGGCGGCACCTCTGACGTCGGGCGGCCCGCCCGCCTCTGTTTTAGAAGGTTGGGGAGCGCTTCTGGAGGGTTTTTATTCAATTTGGCTGGTACAGGCGCCAAATTTGTTGGTGTGCATGGGCTCTTAGATAGTGGTCTGTGTGTACATAGTGAATAAGACAGTTTGGCGCAACTTTAATTATCATACAACCATCCGGAGGTGATATCCTTGTTCCTCACTCAGTTTTCTCTGTTTTTAGGCCACAATTGGCTGTGTTGGTTGAAAGGTTAGTTCTTTATTTAACTCAACTTTAGCAACAGGTTCTCTGGTATAGTCTTTCAAGCTATATCAAGTATTATTGCTGTCTCTGGTGTGGATTTGAAGCCTATATCAAGTATCTTTTCTTTCTCTGGTGTGGACATTGGTCTATATTTCAGTTCTTTGGTCTGGTAGTCAGTCTGGGGACTACTTTCTTGGCTCATCAAGCAGTCAAGTGTGTTTAAAAAGGGGCTTTAGCAAACAGGAACCAACTTACTTTAGCAAGTAAATCTCACTCTATTTTTCTAAAGGGACAGGGGATTCTCTCTGGATTTTCTCCAACTCCCTTGGTCAAGGACTATAGCTAGTACTATAGGATTGTCTACATTTCTGGTGCCAAACATGGGGTAGAACTTGCTAGTTCTTTGCAAACTCTGTTTTCTTTGGCTGGCTCTTTTTGGTGTTTTGGTCTGGAGGAATTGCTTCTGGTTCCTCTATTCCTGTGGTGACTGTCAGTGGGGAAGATGGTCCTCCTGCTGTGATGGTCAAGGAGTGTGTAAGGATTAAAACTTGGGATGGTACCAAGTTTAATGGGGAGGATGTCAAGTGGTTTCTAGAGAAGTATGAAACTGCTGCTGGAGTGGATGGTGCTTCCTACCTGGACATGGTGAAGCAGATTATCTTCTTCATTGGTGATATGGCAGTAGAGAAGGAGATTGTTGCCATGTCTAGCTACAAGAAGAGGGATTGGAAGTTATTGTGTAGGGAGATTGTAGATAGATGGGGTGTCAGGTTCAATATGGTGGATCTGAACAAGGTTGTCAGTGAATGGAAATCTTATGGTGGTGTTGGTAACATGCATAGTTACAGAAAGTTTCTGCTACAGTTTGATCCTGTTGTGGAATACTTGGTGGAAGTAGAAAAGCTGGCACATGAAAATGCTGCCAAGGATGTTTTTTGGTCTGCCCTGGCTAGAGATGTCAGGATGGATGTGTTGAAGGAGCTGTCAAGGAAGGACTTGATGAAGACTCTTTCTAATGGAGACCATAAGTTTCCTGCCTTGGATAAGGTGAAGGAGGCTGTTCAGGCTCATTTGAAGTTATTGGCTGTGGACACCTATCAGGAGGGGTGTGCCAAATATGTCAGCAAAGTCAGTGAGGCTTTGGCTGAAGAGGAAGTTAGGGTGAAGAAGGAGGAGAAGAATATGGTGCAGGTTCCCAAACAGGAGAGGGACCCAGTGGTGGAGCAGTTGGCTGATCTCAAAAAGCAGCTGCATATTTTTGTTCAGGAGGCTAAGAAGGTCAACAAGGAACCTTCTCAGCCTAGAGATTTTGAAAGGAGGGTTGGAAGGAGTGATCCTTCGCTCTGCTCTTATTTCAGCAGGAGGGGACACAGGTCCAATGATTGTTGGGAATTGAACAGGGATGTGTCTAAAGGAAAGGTGGAATTTGATGGCAGGGTTTTCAAGTTCCCTGATGGTTGATTAGTGAAGCCCAGTGAGGGCAGGCTCCAGTTGATTTGGTCAGGAGAACGGGTGGTCTCAATTAAAGGAGGCCAAGGTTTGAGGAGATTACTGATCAGAGGAAGTCTTCTGGTAAGGAAGACAATGATGTCAAGGGAAAGGGGAAGGAGGTCAATAAGGTCTCTTTTTGTACTTCCTTTGGTGGTTTGGAGTTGTATTCCTGTGGTTGACAGTCAAGTGGAGAATTCTTGGATGGTGTTTATGATGAGGAAGCAGGGAAGGTGGGAAGGCCTAAGAGCAGTTATCAGGCCCAACCAAAGCCAAATGCTTCAAAGGTAGATCCTAAGCTGAGTGAAGCTAGGAAGAGGTACAGCAAAGAGGAGCTGTACAAGATGCAGAAGGGTATGGCTGACATGGGCCTCCCTAGTTTTGGTTTGTTGGACATGAATGGTGAGCTAATGCCAATGGAAGTTGATTCTGACTCTGAGGAGGATGTCCCTTTGGCTTCATTTCCAAAGCCTACTGGAGTTAGAGGTTCTGGTGAGGGATCTGGTTTGGTCCCTGTTAATGGTAAATCTGTTGGTGGTGCTGGCCCTCAAGAAGCTTCCAGGACCAAGGTAGTGAAGCAAAGAGCTCACTTTGAGAGGCCAGTAGTTTCTGGTCAAGTTAATGCTATGGAATCTGTCCTGGATAGGATGAATCAGGGTCAGGTATCCCTTTCTTATGGGGAATTGTATGCTATCAGTCAAGGGTTGGCTGATAGACAGAAAAAGTGGTTGACCAGGAGAAGATTTTCTTCCGGGGAGGTGGAATACATTTGTGATTCTGCTGAAAAGTTTGGTGAGGGGTTGGAAACTCATTTTTCTGCTCCTCTGGGATATGTCAATGTCACTCTGAATGGAAGAGAGGCAAGGGCATTGGTGGATTTAGGTTCTCAGATAAACCTGATTTCTTTGTTTGAGGCAACTCATTTGGGCCTCCCCATAAAAACTGGTATTGGTGGGAATATGATAGGGATTGGTGGCCATGTCACTGAATTGGTTGGAACTTCTGAGTTTGTGAAGTTAGATGTTGGTGGAGCTTCAGGGAAGGTTCATTTTTATATTGCTAAGGAAACAGCTAAAGCAGTTTTGGGTGGGCCATTCTTGATGGATTTTCAGGCAAGAATCGGTTATCAATTTGATTTGGGAATCAGTTTGGAGTTGACTGGTGAAGACAAAAGGAGACTTCACATGAGGTAATCATCCCCTGGAGAGGATGGTTGGGAGACCAGGCCTGGTTTATCTTCAATGTGCCAGTGCATGGATTGCTGCAGGAGAAGGAAGGAAGTGGGTGCCGCCTCTGGTTTTCTGGAGTGTGGCTCAGGCCCTATTGAGAGTCTGTCTTTTTTAGAGTAATGAGGGCTGATAACCCTAGTGCTACAATCTCTCCCCAAGATGAGGAAATCCCAGGTTGTAGTAAGTCAGCTCCCTTGGAGATATACCAAGTGGATTTTCAACTTTCTCTTTTCAATGTTTCTCTTCTCTGCAAGTATTCATCATGTTTTTTATCAAGTTTCTTTTCTCTCTCAAGATTCTCAATTATTTTTAATTCAAGCTCAAGGAAGAAGATTGGTTATATATCTTTATTGAAAGATATGCGGAAAATTTTTGGGACGGTGAGATTGGGGTCTAAAAGTAAGTCCTCCCAATTGTGCACCCCTAGGGTTTCTTCTACACCTTTCAAAAACATTACCTGGGCCACACCTGTGAGCATTGGGGAAACCCCTGGTTATTTTTGTAGGTCAGAAGAAAACTCAAGATAAGAAGATAAAAATTTCAAGATAATTCAAGAAAATCAAGAAAAAAATCTGAAGATAATGAAGAAAGAAGATTCAAAATATTTTTGTGAATATCTTCAAGATCAAATTTTGGGCCTCCAGCATGAGGTTAAACTGCAAAAGTTATGAAGCAAGGAGATCATCAAGATCAATTTTTGGGCCTCCAGCATGAGGTTAAACTGTAAAAAATTATGAAGCAAGAAGATCATCAAGATAAATTTTTATGCCTCCAGCATCAGGTTAAACTGCAGAGAATTATGAAGCAAGAAGATCAACAAGATCAATTTTTGGGTCTCCAGAATGAGGTTAAACTGCAGAAAATTATGAAGAAAGAAGATCATCAAGATCAATTTTCGGGCCTCCAGCATGAGGTTAGACTGCAGAAAATTATGAAGAAAGAAGATCATCAAGATCAATCTTTGGGCCTCCAGCATGAGGATAAACTTCACAATTTTAAAATAGTTGATTCCAAAGATGAATCAAGATTTGAAGATTTGGAAGACGGAAGTGAAGATGAAGATTCGGAATTGCGGAAAAGTTTTGGAGTGGTGAGATTGGGTTCTAAAAGTAAGTTCTCCCAATTTTGCACCGCTAGGGTTTCTTCTACACCTTTCAAAAACATTACCTTGGCCACACATGTGAGAAATGGGGAAACCCTTGGTTTTTGTTCCTGGTCTGGTGGTGAAGATTTTCTGAAGATCCCTCAAGTTGAAGGTGGAGCGGCAAAGTATAAGAAGGTAGCGCAGAAGATTAGGCCTGTTAATTAGCCTATGTGTGTGGGTTTGATCCGCCCTTGAAAAACCTCCTTTGTCAAGAGATCCATATTGTACTCCTTTGGTGAATAATCCTCCAGAAATTCTAGAGATGGCTAGGGTGACTGTGGAAAGGTTGAAAGTTGTTAATTTTGGTCCTGATGGGTGGTTGTCTGAAGAAGAAAAGATGTTGTTGCATGTTATTCTGCTAAGAGAAAAAGCTGTGGCTTTTGTCGAGGAGGAAAGGGGTGTGTTAAAGCACTTTTATAGGGAACCTTACTTGATTCCTGTGGTTTGTCATGAACCTTGGCAAATCAAACCTATTCTGATTCCAGCTGCTATCAAAGAGGATTTTGTGGATATTGTTAGGGAAAGAGTCAGGACTGGGTTATACAAACAATCAACATCCATTTACTCAAGTCTGGTTTTGTGTGTAAAGAAGAAGAATGGAAAGTTAATGGTGGTTCATGATATTAGAGCCTTGAATAGAATAACTATCAAGGATGGTGGTATGCCACCAAGTGCAGAGGATTTTGTTGAAGCTTTTTCTGGAAGAGTGTGTTATGTTTTGGGTGATATTATGGGTGATTATGATGAGAGGGAACTTCATATGGATTCAAGGCCTCTCACAACTTTTGAGACTCCTTTAGAAGATTTCAGCTCACTAGGTTGCCTCAAGGAGCAACTAATTCAGTGGCGGTATATCAAGCACAGATGGCTTGGATTTTTCAGGATGAGGTTCCTACTCATGCTGGTATTTTTATTGATGATGGTGGAATTATAGGACCATCCACTGATTATGGTAATGAGGTGTTAGCGGAGAACCCTGGCATAAGGAGGTTTGTTTGGAAATATGCAATAACTCTAGAGAGAGTGTTGTTTAGGATTGAAGAGGCTGGTTTGACCATTTCGGGGTCAAAATTTTGTTGTTGTGTTCCTGCTTTGGAAATTCCGGGTCATGTGGTATGTAAAGAGGGAAGGATTATGGCAAATAAAAGATTAATAAAATTTAGTCATGGAAAAGGCCTAAAAATACTACTGAAGTCAAGGGATTTTTGGGTGTGTGTGTATATGTCAGGATTTTTCTTTGTTAGATTCACCTTTAAGGAGGTTGACCAGGAAAGATGCAGATTAGGAATGGACTGAAGAGTGTGAAAAGGCTTTTCAGAAGTTGAAAAAGGTTGTTGAGGAAGATTTTGTTCTTCATTAGTTGGATTAAGGTGTTGGTGCTGGAAAAATTTATCTGGCAGTGGACTTAAGCTATATTGCTGCTGGTGCTGTTTTGTCTCAGGAGGATAAAACTGGGAGGGTCATGCCAGTAAGATATGAGTCAGTGGTATTTAATGAGGTGTAATCTAGGTATTCTCAACCTAAGTTGGAATTTTGTGGTGTAGCAAAAGTTTTAAAGAAGCTACAGACGGTCTTGTGGGGGAAGCATCTTGAGCTGCAGGTGGATGCAAAATCTTTGGTTTATATGATCAATACACCTAGTCTTCCAAATGCTCCAATGACTAGGTGGGTGGCATTTATTCAACATTTTTCTTTTGAACTGGTACACAAACCAGGAAAAACATTTACTATGCCTGATGGATTATCAAGGAGGCCACCTACAGATGAATATTCTGAGGCTGAAGTGTTTGATGAAGATGTTCCAGTGGTTAGGGCCATCACTAAGGGTGCTGAAGATTTTTCTGACCTCCCCCAAGATGCTAAACTGGCTGGATCTGATCTTGATTCTGGTGATCAGGATGTTTTTGTTGATGAAGATGGAGTTGTTGTTTGGAACAGCTCAAATTTGAAAAAGGGTGTTTTTGTTAGTGAAATGGATTCTCACAAGGTTCAGTGAAAAGAGAAGGACGTGCCAAAATTTATGGATTTGTGTCCTGGTTGGGCTGGTCAATTGGATCATGTTCACACTGGTGATTTTGATGACAGAGTTGTACCTTTTAATGTTGTTTTGTTGGATTTTGAAGATGAGACCTGGGGTCAGTCTGGGTTTTATTTTATTTTGGTGGAATATCTGTTGACCTTGGAGAGGCCAGATAGTTGTGATGATGATACTTGGTTGGCAATTAAGAAGAAGAGTCCTGGATTTTATGTGTCAGAAGAAGGTTGATGAGGAGAAGGCATCCTAATCCTCAAGTTGTTGTGAATCAAAAGAAGGGTCAAGAAGTTGTGTTGAAGTCTTTGCATGAAGACCTTGGTCATAGAGGCTTTGGGGAGACTTATAAAAGAGTAGCTGACAGATTTTGGTGGCCAGGTATGAAGTTGGCTGTGCAGGGTGGGGTTCAATTTTGTGAAGAATGTCAAAGAAGAAGTCACTTAAAACCTAAAGAGGACGGCTGTGCTACTGGTGAAACAACTGTGTTGGAAGAGTTAGTCTGGATACTGTCCATATTAAAGAGGGCAGGTATAAATACTTAATTGTTGCCAGGGATGATTTGTCTGGTTGGGTTGAGGCAGTGCCTCTGGTTAATTTGACTGCTAAGAATGTGGCAGAGTTTTTGAAGAAGGAGTGGATTTATAGGTATGGGTTAATGAAGTTGGTGACGGTTGATGGCGGGCCAGATTTTGGTGCCAAATTTAAAAAAGATGTGGCTAGTGTTGGCTCTAAAGTTAGAGTTGCTAAACCTTATTATCCTGAAGTTGAAGGCTTTGTTGAAAGAGGCCATCAATTTATCAAGAATTCTTTGGTAAAGATGTGTGGGGATAGTGCTGAAAAGTGGAGGCATTATTTACCCTTGGTGTTTTTTGCTGATAGGGTCACTGTGAAGAGGACAACTGGCTTTTCTCCTTATGAGTTAATGTTTGGTCAGAAAGATGTTCTACCAGTGGACTTGGAAGCTTTCTCTTATCTTGGAATTGATTGGGATGATGTGCACTCAACAGAAGAATTGCTCTGTGCCAGGATGCAACAGTTGGAATGTAGAGAGGAACGTCAAGAGAAGGAATACTCTAGAATGATGAAGATTAGGAATTAATCAATCAGATACTGGGACGTAAAGTTGGCTCATAGACTCAGGAATCCCGTGATACCTGGTTGTTTAGTTTTGGTGTATAATAGAAGTTTGGAGAGTCAGTGAAGAAAAATGTTTGCTGACAGATGGAATGGACCTTATAGAGTCAGATCACAGGTGTCTGGAGGCTCTTATGTTTTGGAAGAGTTGGATGGTGCAGTCTTAAAAAAGTGAGTGGCTGCGGATCATGTGAAGAGCTTTTATCCCAGAGGCACTAGACATGAATAAGATTGAATCCGCAATGAGGATAAACTATGGAACGTTCTTTAAATTTTGAAACTTTTGGTGTTTCAAAGCAACTTTTGTGTTGGAAACTTTTTGTTAGAATTTACCCATGGGTGGGGCTTCTAGATTTGATCTTGGCAAGTGTAGGGTAACTGATGGGCTGGCTGCTCTGTAGAACAGTTACCCTAGATTTTCTGTTTCCAAACCTTTCTCTTAATTTGGTTGAACCCTAGTATTGGTTTCTTTTCACAGGCTTTAGTCCTCTACAAATTTAAACTGGAATTTCCTTTGGTTTTCAAGTGCTGGACTCTTCAATCTTATTGGTTTTGGTTTAATGTCTTGGATGTTGTGTTTTTGTTAGAAGGTACCCAAGGGGGGCTTCTATATTTTATTTTGGAAAGTGTGGGAATAACTGATGAGCTGGCTGCTCTGTAGAACAGTTACCCCATAATGTCTGTCTCAATTATTTTGTTTTTCCTACTTGAATTATATTTCTGTTGTTTATTATTCATGTTTCACGTCCACTATGACTTTAAACGTGTTTGGGACTGGCTTCTTTATCTTTGGTTTTTTTGGGATTGGTGGTGGATCACTGATGGTCTCCCATCATTTTTACTTATTAGAGGGAGCCCACCCAGTGATCATTTCTATGGACTGGAATTTCTCTTACTGGACCTTCTCTTAATCTGGACCATCCATGGAGATGGACTTTGTTTAATTTTTTAGTTATGATTTTTCTAGATAGTAGTTTCAGATTATTTTCTTTTTCCTCTTTTTTTCGTTTAATTTTTTATGGGGGTTGTTAAAATTATAAAATTAAAAATATAGGGTGTTGCCACATCAGGGTCACCTGGATGTGGGCAAGCATTGGTGGGGAAAGGCTCATCAATTGGCCGGGCAATGCTATTTTATCATTTTATTTTATTTTATTTTTATTACCCTTAATTTATGTTTCTTATTTCAAATTATTTAAATTATTTAAGGTGTATCCACATCAACGTGCACATGGATGTGGGCAAGGTATCAGGGGATCAGCTCATCAATTGGCTGGGGGATAGCATTTGTGTTATTTTTTATCTTTTATTTTATTTCATTTATTTTTTATTTTATTTATCAATTTTTAATTTTAGTATGTTAGTAGAGTGATTCAAAAAAAAAAATTTATTAAAAAAAATTAAAATTAATTAGAATTTATAGTTATTAATTGTTTTTATTATTTACTTATTATTAGGTTTTTAATTTTTTTTCAGGAGCTCATTGTCTGGATGATGAAGTTTCTTTAGGCTGGCCCAGATTATGATGTTGATTTTGTTTTTTGTTGGGGTTGTGGGAAGCACTGTGTTCTTTGAAGTGCATCCTGCTGGAGAGATTATATGGATTATAATGGGCAGGAATGGGTTTGGATGGAAGTTTAGAAGAGAAAAAAGAAGAGGCAGGAATGGATTTTTGGAAGGTGTGCTTAATGATCCTAGATATCTTCCAGTGGTCCTCCAATAGTTGTTTCCTCAAGGTTTTATCAAAGTCATTTAAAGGTCTATGGAGGGCAAAGGCTTTTAGCATGTTTGAACACATGGTGCTGAGGTGTTGTTTCATGTCTCCATAATCCAGGGTCAAAGAAGTTTCTGGAGGTTGGCCAACTCCAATAGTAGATTCAGGAGGAGGGGTGCCAACTAGACAAGAAGAATTGGATCATTAATTATTTTTTGTTGAAGAAATTGGATGAATTGATGTGGTACTTACAGATTGGAAGCTCATCAAATTTGTAAGCAGCTGGAATTTGGACTTCTGAAGATTTTGGAATGCTGATAGTAGGTGGATCAATCAGGGAAATATATGGATTCTCTTGGTCTTCCTCTGAAAGGCTTTGAGAAGGTGAACTAGGAGGTTATGTTCCTGGGGCCTAGTTGGAGCAGCAGGTCTGCTGTTGCTGTTGTTAATATTTCTGCTTGATTCAGTTGGATGAGGTGCTGGTGATGGAGTACCAGGGTTGTTATAAGATGGAGCAGGAGAGAATAATTTGGAAGCTGATTGATCTCTTCTGGATGGAGCTTTTGAAGGAATGGAACTGTCAGAAGAATAGTTGTCTGACAGAGGAGAGGTGTAGTTTTGTTGCCTTTACTGGGGACAAAGTTGTTGCTTTGGTGCAATGTTGGGTGCTCTCGTGTCTTTCTGGGGTCCTCTGGAAGGTCTCCTAGAAGTTTGGGAAATCTTGGAGCTTTTGGACCTTGGAAGGGTTGGCTGCATTGCTCTGGGAGCAGTGGGAGGTAATTGCGTGGAGTTGTTATCATTGATTGGTGGAATTTGGCTGTTTTCTGGTTGTTTTTGGAGGTTTTGAGCCTGATTTTCACTGTCTAGTGAGGTGGGCAGGCCTCCCGACGTCGGCCAGGCCGCCTGGACGCGGTCTAGAAGCTTTCGGAGCTAATTTAGCAGAGATAAAAGCTGTTTCTTGGTAAGTTAACGCAGGCCTTTTTGTGAGAATTCTGGAAACTGAGTTCTGGAATCTTCTGGATGGTTCTGAGGATAAAGATGAAGAGGCTGGACCTAGCTCTAGGGATCTGGTAGGGGATCTGGAGAGGTATTTATGAGAAGGTGAAGGAGGAGAAGTAGGGTAGTTGGAATCTCTGTCACATTTCTTCTTTTTGGAGAAGCAAGAATCACAAGCCCTGTTGTAGAATTTGGCTTCAGGATTTGGAAGAGTGAATGTGCAAGGTCTGCACATGTGGGTGCACTGTTTGAAGGCATAGTCCTTGGGAGCAGTGAAGCAAGAAAGAGTGGAGGGGTCAACATCAGGGGATCCAGCCATGATCTGTGGGAGAAAAGATGATGGAAAGAGATAAGAAGGAGATTTGTGTCAGTGATGGGTAGTTGATGCAGTGAAGGTGGAAGTTCAGAAGGTTGGCTGTAGGTGTATTCTGTATGAAATTTGCTGCGTCTATTTTATGCAAAATTCTGTCAGTCCTCCAAGACTTTAAACTGGCTGGTTTCAAGAGTATTCCATCAAGACTTTAAACTGAACACTCTGTTAGTCCCCCAAGACTTTAAACTGAGGATTGTTTGATAGTGTAGTCCCCCAAGACTAGAAACTGAGGAATGGGTTTGAAATATTGGCAGAGGGTATCCACAGGGGGAGCATCTATATTTAGCAAAGGAAAGTTTGGGTGTAATTGATGGGCTGGAAGCTCTATTCACAATTACCCCAGAATGTTACTTTTTTCTCTGTGTCTTAATGTGGTTGATCTCTGGTTCTGGGTTTATGATTTAGGTTTTTGAGTCCCCCAAGACTTTAAACTGAGGTTTTTTGAGTCCCCCAAGACTATAAAATGAGGATGGTCCCCCAGGACTTAAAACTGAGGGTTGTTTGTGGTTACATCCTATAGAGGGTGTTGTCAATTTTTTCTTTTCTGAATCAAGCTCAAGTACTAGTGGAATTACAGAGGGAATCAAGAGATGAAATGAAGTGTTCAGAATTAGCCTTGAACTGGTGAATGAGGTGTCTTCTGTTCTCAATGTCCTGTGGATCTCTAGCAGGAGTGGATTTGAAGTAGTTAAGAATAAGGTGTTTCTGTTGAGATATGTGTTGTTGGAACTTGGCCTTAATTGTGGGTAAGTGGTTTGGTGTTGGTCGTTTAATGGATCCTACATTGTTATCATCACTTTCAGAAGATGGAGGAGCTGAGAAGTCATCAGTTTTATAAAGTGGAAAGAAGAAATGAAAGTTTTTACCATCAGATGGACCAGGGATGGTGGAACTTGTTGTTTTTGTGGTTTTGGCACTCTTCTGGGAAGGGTGTAGCTTTTTGATTAATCTGGGAATCAAGATAGATGGCCTAGATCTTTTGATGCTGGTAGAAGATGGACCAGGTTAAGGTGGAGGTGAAGCTGTGGTAGAAGATAATGGACCAGGTCTGTAGCAGGACTCTTTTGGAGTGGCAGACATCACAGGACTTTCTGTATGGGTGGACAGGAGGTGTGATGGTGCATATTAAATTATTGTCAATGCAGTATTGGCAAGGACCCATTTCAGAGGCAGATTTGGGAAGAAGGTTGAACATGGTGGTTTGATGAAGAAAGAATGTGTACATTCTTAATTGGAGGGAGGATGTGATCTTCCAACATTGGCAGGGGCCTTTGTTGTGTGTTTTGGCGCTGTTTGTGCATGTCTTAATTGACATCTGTTGAAGAATTGGGTATTTTTCTGGTATTATTCTGTTTATATTGTGTCTGCGGGTATGTGGGTACTATCATTGGATAGCCCCAGATTTTCTACATATTTCATGTCTTGATAATATTTTTCATATTCTAAGTTTTAAGGGGTCAATTCCTCATTCTTCAGTTACAAAAGATAGCTGTTTAATTTTGTTTTTCGTGTTTTACAGGCTAACCTTAAGTCTTAGGGTTAAGTACTTAGTACCATTGGATAGGGTTAATTTAGCTCTATATTTCATGTCTCAATGATGTTATAGTGAAATTCCGTGTTTTAAAGGTTTTAGTAGTTGTAGCTAATTTTTCTAAGTAGATTAGGTGTTTTTATTGGTTTTCTGGCTTCAGGGAGGCCGGGCCGCTTCAGGCGGCACCTACAACGTCAAGCGGCCCGCCCGCCTCTGTTTTAGAAGTTGGGGAGCGCTTCTGGAGGGTTTTTATTCAATTTGGATGGTACAGGCGCCAAATTTGTTGGTGTGCATGGGCTCTTAGATAGTGGTCTGTGTGTACATATTGAATAGGACAGTTTGGAGCAACTTTAATTATCATACAACCATCCGGAGGTGATATCCTTGTTCCTCACTCAGTTTTCACTGATTTTTGGCCACAATTGGCTGTGTTGGATTCAAGGTTAGTTCTTCATTTAACTCAACTTTAGGAACAGGTTTTCTGGTATAGTCTTGCAAGCTATATCAAGTATTATTGCTGTCTCTGGTGTGGATTTGAAGCCTATATCAAATATCTTTGCTTTCTCTGGTGTGGACATTGGTCTACATTTCTGTTCTTTGGTCTGGAAATCCGTCTGGGAACTACTTTCTTGGCTCATCAAGCAGTCAAGTGAGTTGAAAAAGGGGCTTTAGCAAACAGGAACCAACTTACTTTAGCAAGTAACTCTCACTCTATTTTTCTAAAGGGACAGGGGATTTTCTCTCTGGTTTTTCTCCAACTCACTTGGTCAAGGCCTATAGCTAGTACTATAGGTATTAGCTGGTCGTCAAGAAGAAGGAGGAGGAGAAGATGGAAAAGGGACAGTAGGAGGAAAAAATATAAAATATTATAAAGATGTGTAATAATAATATAATATTTGTATTTTGAGAAGAGAGGACAAGAGGACTTGAGACTTAGTGCAAATGTCAGCCTAAATATCCTTAGGACTTAGTATTTCTTATGCTTAAAATAAGATAACCTTAATTAGATTAAGCTTATATCTTAAAAATAAGGTTAAAATAATAATATATATTATTTTATTATATATATATATAATTATTATTCTATTATATAACTTATAATAGTTTAAATAGCTTATCCATGGCTTAATAATATTTATTAAGGTGTTAATGGAGTCATAATATACTTATATTAAGTGATATGAAGTAATTATTGACATACATAAGCTTAAATGTATACATAAATCTCATATTCAGTGAAATATGCAGTATATTATGTATATTTAGGTATATAAGTGGGTTTTAGCCCCTTAATGGCCTATAAACTTTGTTTTTCTTCTTATTTTAGGTCATATGGATGAAGTCAGTGGACTCACAACGCCTACAGAAGCATAGACACCTATATCAGGCCCATACACCCAGTTTGGACAACTCAAATTACTTCCTTGGATGGTTACTCACGGATTTATGGGTTGGAAGGATGTTTCTGGGTTAATGTGGATGCTTGGGGATGTTATTGGGGGCTTGGGCATTTTATTTGTTTCTTTATATGCTTTTAGTTTCATTAAATCACTTTTTGATTATTTATTTTACCTGTTTCTTTATGGTATCCGCTTTTATCTGGGTTTTCTATTTATGGTATGGATCAGTGTTATTATTAATAGTGATGGAGGGTCCTTACTGGAGGTCTGGGTGTTGAAACTGCTTGAAGTGGAGGCCATGGGGAGGTGATGGGCCCTCACAGTGCTGTAATTGCCGGGGATAGCAGTGACATCATCTGGATTGAAGGTCTGTGCACTCCAGTGGATTTGGGTATAAGTAAGGAGGGATTTTGACGGTTATTTATCATCATTCAAATACTACAACTCCAATAAACACTAATATACAATTATTAACCTTAAGAAATATATTATAAAGCCACTATAAATTGATTTTATCTTTATATAAAGCTATAACTATATTTTATTCATCTATTTTCCACCACTAGCACGCATTTAAATCCAAGTATTGTGAGTTTTATTTGAGTATAACTATTATATTAGTCTTCCCCTGAGGTTTAATCACTAAATAATTTATTAATAAGTAGTAGGACCATAAATAAAAACTATTATATCATACTTATATACTAGACTATACTGACAATTGGGGGTCTTTCCTTATATTTTACTTATTGTTTAGTATAAACCTTGGGACGTGATTTTTACCTTAGTACAGCTCAAAATAACCAAATATTTGGGTCTGCTGCATATTAGTGGGTCATCATAGCTCATTGATTGCGGAAAAGAACCCTTAAAATAATTGTACTAATTTTTTATCATAAAAATTAGATATTTACAGTAGTAACTGTACCCAATATAAACCCAATTTCACTTGGTATTTGGACACCAATATAACACCCAATTAAATTGGTATTTAGTTAAAGCTTGGTAATCTAATTATTCACCCTTATAGAGGTCTAGTTAAACTTATTATTTTATTTTTAACAGATTTTTTCGAATTTTTCTTACATTTTATTTAAATAAACAAAGATATAAATTCAGGGTAAGCTCCATTGCTTTTTATTAGTAATATAATTGCTAATATCTTTTGTCTACTAATTACATAGAGTTTTTTCATTTTGTAGACGTAAAATATTGTCATTCTTAACAATATGAGTGCTCCCCAGGACAGTGTAAGTGAAAAGCCTGCTTATAATACCAGGTCTAAAGCTAACAAAAACTTTCCAGGACATCACCATGGAGGGCCAACAGTACCCCCAGCCAGAAAGCATGAGTATAGAGGAAAAGGACGCCCTCTTAAAAAAGATAACTATAAAAAAGACGTCTCCTCCTCTTCAGGATCAACTGTCCCACCTGGCCAAACAGGTTCTGAAGTTGGAGGAATCAAAATCTCTCATGTTCAAAGAGGTAGAGTAGTTGCAAAACAATTGCAAGGTAGGGTTTGAGCAGATGAATCAGGCATTGGCAGAATTAAAGGGAGGCCAGCCCAGTCAATCAAATCAGCAACCCCCTACCCAAGGTGGGTAAACTCACTACCAGGAGAAAATCCTGGTAGACAAATGGAAATGGGACTGGTTTCACCAACAGTGGACAAGCCACAGTTGCAACAGGGATCCACCCCCTCATCTGACTTCCTCAGCTCACCCTTACAAGGGAAAAAAGCGCCAAAAATCAGGACTGGAAACCATCCCTTGGTAAGTAGATTACCCTCTCAGATTGAACATAATACTGATAATTACAATATAGGTAATTCTATTGATGTTAAATCTGTACAAAAAATAGAGGAGGATTTAAGAAATTTGGGTTTTAGAGTAGATACACCTGACTTGTCTTTTTTCCACAATAACAGTACTATTTACAATGATAATACAGTTAACCCTCAGTTGCAACCACCTACTAGTGAGATGAGAAGTTCACAGGAAAGTGAGAGAATTGAAAAGGAGGACATGGAATATTTTAACAATAATCCAACTGTCCATAGAATTGTTTCAGCATTGTGGAATAGAATGACTGATTGTGAGGAACAGACAGTTAAGCTCACTAGTGATACAATTTCATCCTTGACATTAAAGATTTCTCAATTAGCAACACGTAACAAAGAATTAGAGAAAGAACATTTGTCTCTAACCCTTAAATATGATTCATTGAGCAATAAATATAATGATCTTTCAAACAAATTCTGTGAGTTAGATAAATTATATGAAACACATTTATTGAAAACTGAATCAAGAACAAAGTTATCTTTTGCCCAGACAAATCAAAGTGTCTCTGAGTTGCTACAAAGATTAACTAAAGTTGAGATTGAAACTGCCAATCTACTAATGAACCAGGATAATCATAAGTATTATCAATATAATAATAATCCTTTCATTGGCAAAAGTGAATCTCATTCCTTCCCTATACTACCACAATTAAAACCATCTGGTGGTAGTTTCAAATCTGAAAATGTAAGTCACAAATCCGTGCAGGAAGAAATACAAGACCATTTATCAAAAGTGAATGAGTTGTTGAATTTACCTAAGATTAGTGAGATAAAATCCAATCAGAAAAACTGGCCTAAGATAGATCAGTACCCAACTTATGATGGGGAAGCCAGCTCTGATTGGCAACATTTTATTCAAAGAATTGACAACTTAAAATTCTCATATAAGTTACCAGATGAAGAGATAACATCAAAATTAATTTCTTTATTTAAGGATGTTGCTTTATTATGGTTTGAAGCTGTCTTAAGTGAGGGTAGAGACTACTCTTGGGCTGAATGGAAACAACTTATTGAAAAACAATTTGGAGGTTCTAAATTCAGGCTCACTCAGCAGAGACTTTATGAGAAAACTAGGTATAATCCGTTGAATGGTGACAAACCTATGGTATTTTTAATGAATTTAAACAAAATATTAAAAGACATTGAGCCTCATATGGATTTTAACTTATGGAAAGATAAGATAATATATAAATTACCTATATCTGTAAGAGACATTGTTGTAGCTAGAACATTAAATGTTACTGAATATTCTGACTTTATTAATATTTGCAATGAAATATTATTGAACCATAAGTATGAATCAAGGTATTCCACTCATAAACAAAATGTTGAACCTGTAAAAACTCAGAATTCAAAAACACTTCAGGAGAAGCAGAAAAAACCTACTGCACCTGTAGTAACTAAAAAGTATGAAACAAATACTTTTTATAAGTGTAACAAACCTTGGGTAAAAGGTCACAAATGTGAGAAAAACATAAATATTGTTGAAAATCAACGTGAATCTGAAACTGAAACTGAAAAAAGTAAAGAATCAAGTGATTATGACAGCAATATCTCATATAGTGATGAAAATGAAGTCTGTATGTTGGAAGATGATTTGTCCATCTTTGAAAATCCAATATTAAATATGGACTCAAATGAATCTTTAATGAATTTTGAGTATGCTGAAATCATTAAGGATATACAAGCTGATAACTTTAGAATGACACCTATCACGGTTCCAGCTATCATTTCTGGTGAAAATGTTAATATAGTACTGGACACAGGAGCTGCTGGTTCCATTGTTTCCACTAATACATTACAGAAAATTGATAGTGAATATAAGTTTAAGCTTGAACCACTTCAAAATAAAAATTGGAGAGGTTTTGGATCAGTGCTACACCCCATTAGTAAATACAAAGCTGCTGTTTTCTTTAAACACCAACATGGTTATTTAAGGGTAACTTGTGACTTTGTAGTAATGGATAATACTAATTTTAGTAACTGTTTTATCATTGGAAATGATATTCTGACTAAATTTGGTGTAAAATTAGACCCTGCTAATAACAATTTTACAATTGGCATGAATGGTAAAAGGAAATTTAAAATAAATTCTTTTAACACAGTCTTACACATTGAGTCAAACATGAAAACTCCTAATAGACACATGTTTAGATGGCAATTAGCTGTACAAGAATACAGAGGCCGGATGACTATTACACATAGAGCAGGAACCTTGCACTCTAATGTAGATCTGTTATCTAGAGTACCTCTGCCTAATAATGATGATAATCCTGCTTATGTTCCTGAGTCAGAGATTATTAACATTTATGGCATTTATATTGTAGATCTTGAGGATGAATTTATGCAATCAATTCTTGATAATTATAATTCAGATCCTGACTTGAGTAAATTAACTACAATATTAAATGATCCATCTAATGCTTCAATGAATGTTTTAATAAAAACATTACCAATTAAGTATAAAGAGGCATTAGAAAAAAAAAATTTTCCATTGAGGATGGTTTTATATATTACAGGAAAAAATTAAGTAATGTAATTGTAATTCCCCCTTCAATGAAGGAGTTAATGTTAAGTATATGTCATGATGATATATTAGCAGGTCATTTTGACTACCATAAAACATTAACCAGAGTAAAAAACACAGCTTGGTGGATTAACATGTCTGAGGATGTTCAGAAATATGTTGAAACATGTGATTCTTGTCAAAAATCTAAAAGATTAACAAGAAAAAGAGCTGGTTTATTACAACAAATTGAGCAACCAAAAGCTCCATGGGAAATCATTAACATGGACTTTGTAACAGGTTTGCCAATAGCAGGGCATAAGAGTTATAACTCCTGCTTGGTAATTGTAGATAGATTTACAAAGATGTGTAAATTTATTCCTACCCACAAAGAGGTTTCTGCAAAGGACTTAGCTTTTTTATGGTGGACACAAATGTTAAATACAGCAGGTTTCCCCAAAGCAATAGTTTCTGACAGAGATCCTAAATTTAATTCTGAGTTCTGGACGTCACTTATGGATGTTTCAGGGTGTCAATTAAAACTTTCTACAGCACACCATCCACAAACTGATGGGCTAGCAGAAAGAACGATACAAACCTTAGAAGATATGATAAGAAGATACTGTGCTTTTGGTCTTAACTTTAAAGACAATGACAAATTCACGCATGATTGGGTAACCCTTATCCCATGTTTAGAATTTGCATATAATAGTACAGTACATTCTGTCACTGGCAAAAAGCCATTTGAGTTATGGTTGGGTTATGTACCTAATACACCTGCTAAAACTCTTAATAAGTTATCTAGATTGGTTATCCATCCAGGTACTAAATCTTTTCTTCAGATGCAGGAATTATGCAGAAAACATGCTCAAGAATGTATAAATAAGGCGTTTGAGTATGAAAAGAAAAGATGGGATAAAGCCCATAAAGAACAAATGTTCAAAGAGGGTGATGAAGTCCTTATTTCCACACTACATTTCAATTTAAATGGTAATGTTAAATTGAAGGATCCATTCATTGGACCATTTGTAGTTAAAAAGATGGTTGGTAATAATGCTGTTGAGGTTATTCTATATGCACCATATGATAGAAAACATCCAGTATTTCCTATTTTCTATAAAGCCAAACCATTCTAATGATACTGCTCTATTTCCAAGAAGATCAGGAAGGCATAAACAGCAACCTGAAGAAATAGTTGAAAAGGCAGAAATTGAAAAGATACTTAAAAAGAGACACCTTACTAAAGAAAAGGGAGTTGAGTATCTATTAAGATTTAAAAATAAATCAAGTGAATATGACCAGTGGATTCCAGAAAATGAAATCTCTGATCTTAAAAATCTCTTGAAAAAATTTAAATCTAAATAATACTGTTAATTCAGTATATGTAATATAAAAATTATTTTTTATTTTTATTTTTATTATTTCACTCCTTTGTTTTAATTAAAATGTCTTAACATTTTTTGTATTGTTTTTTTGGGGTGAGGGAGTGTAAGCCTAAATATCCTTAGGACTGAGTATTTCTTATTCTTAAAATAAGATAACCTTAAGTAGATTAAGCTTATATCTTAAAAATAAGGTTAAAATAATAATATATATTATTTTATTATATATATATATAATTATTATTCTATTATATAACTTATAATAGTTTAAATAGCTTATCCATGGC
Source organism: Hemileia vastatrix (assembly GCA_030280995.1). Classification (NCBI taxonomy): domain Eukaryota; kingdom Fungi; phylum Basidiomycota; class Pucciniomycetes; order Pucciniales; family Zaghouaniaceae; genus Hemileia; species Hemileia vastatrix. The sequence goes on along the minus strand of JASXTE010000003.1, from coordinate 47,767,149 downwards.
CTAATAATATTTATTAAGTTGTTAATGGAGTCATAATATACTTATATTAAGTGATATGAAGTAATTATTGACATACATAAGCTTATATATATACATAAATCTCATATTCAGTGAAATATGCAGTATATTATGTATATTTAGGTATATAAGTGGGTTTTAGCCCCTTAATAGCCTATAACCTTTCTTTTTCTGCTTATTTTAGGTCATATGGATGAATTCAGTGGACTCACAGCGCCTACAGAAGCATAGACACCTATATCAGGCCCATACACCCAGTTTGGACAACTCAAATTACTTCCTTGGATGGTTATTCACGGATTTATGGGTTGGAAGGATGTTTCTGGGTTAATGTGGATGCTTGGGGATGTTATTGGGGGCTTGGAAATTTTATTTGTTTCTTTATATGCTTTTAGTTTCATTAAATCACTTTTTGATTATTTATTTTACCTGTTTCTTTATGGTATCCGCTTTTATCTGGGTTTTCTATTTATGGTATGGATCAGTGTTATTATTAATAGTGATGGAGGGTCCTTACTGGAGGTCTGGGTGTTGAAACTGCTTGAAGTGGACGCCATGGGGAGGTGATGGGCCCTCACAGTGCTGTAATTGCCGGGGATAGCAGTGACATCATCTGGATTGAAGGTCTGTGCACTCTGTCACCGGACGACCTACGCACAAGGTCGAGGATGTTCCTGAAAGTGAGATGAGAGATTTAGAAACTTCTTCGAAGCACAGAGGAATGATTCGAGGAAGTGATTCGAAGGTCACTCGAAGTTAGAGCTACAGATTTGAGGTAGATTCAGGAAGAATTATAAAATAGTTTCAAATGTAATAGGAATTCTTAAGATCTCACGAAGGGTTGGAAACTCAATAATCAAAGATTTAGGATTTAGAAATGAATATTGAGAAAATAAAAGAAAGATACAATAACAATGATTTAACTTAAAGATTTTACCACTATTAATGTAAATAAATTTTATAATTTAATTCTAAGGAATATCGAACCAAATACCAACCCTTTTATATCCTTTATTCCTTCTCGCATTGACCTCCCTTTCATCGCACCATTCCCATACCATTGACCATTACTAACATACACTTAGACCCTCTTCGCTAAATATCCGTCCATGCTCAATGTACCCCTTTTTAATTAATTAACAAAACTTTTAATGAAAACTACTACTGTACTATTACGTTGATCCTAGCGCTGTGCGTCGCTTATTGAAAAGGAGACTAAGGCACCCTATTGGGAGATTGACTAATTTAGATTTAGAGTTTAGGCTAGCGCAGTTAAATATTAAGTACAAAAAGGGGAATTGCAGTTGCTATGGAAAATTGCTTTCTGCGCTTCGAGTATAGATTTAGGACTCGATATTATTGGTTTAATGAGCTGCTTTTGCCTCGAGTGTCACTTGGCGCATGACAGATGCCCAGGTATAAGAATTGTGAGCTCCTTTGAATTTGAGCCATCTTCTCACACTAGTTTCCCTTCTTCTATATATATTTTCTTCGTTATTTATTAATTTCCCTGTAATGAATTGTCCTACTCCCACACCTACGCCTCCACACCCTAAAGCGGATGGGGGAATGATTACGCGACAGTTTTCCCAAGCTTGCACGGCTTGTGAAAGTATGGAATACTTCTGTTTCGAAAGTACGGCGACTTGAGGCCCTCGCCAGAAATGAGAGTTTTGCCGTTGGCGACAAGTGGCGTGCGATGCATTGACGAAGAATGCAGAGATCGAACAACGGTTTACCAAGACCAAGTTTTGGGTGATCCCTAAAACAAAAGAGGTAGTCGAAGACATTTGGGATGTCTCGGTTGGAGATGATCAATCGGTGGGGGAGAATGATAAGGAGCTCAACAACAAGATCACAACCTGGGTAACCCAGGCCACGAGTTCAAAGCAGGGTGTGGAAGAAGAAGTCGACGAATTGGTGGAGGAAGATGAAGATGAAGTCCCTGTTCCAGGGCCGGCACCCAAGAAACGACGGGTGGTCATTGAAGATGACGAGGAGGAAAGAGAAGCAGAGGTAGAGGTAGAGGTGGCGCCAAGGTTATTCTTAGAACCTGACCCCATCTTCAAAGTAAGCTTGTCATTGTTGTTTTTCAAGGATGAGGTTACTGATGAGTTTTGTTTAGACATTGAATATCATTGAAGACCCGATTGGGGTGCCTGCATTGCTTTTACCAACTGAGGCAAACCCTCCGGTCACGGGTGGAAACAAAGAACCTGAAGACACGCTGGACCAGGTGTGGTCGAAGAAACCTCGTCAGGGTCGATGAGTAAGGTTGGCAGAAGAGTTGTGTGGGGAGGTCGACACAATTATCGACGCTGCTTCCTTCGACGTGGCAGAGGAACTCTTGGAGATTGGAGAGGTGGTTCCAGTAGGAGAGGAGGAGGTATTTGAGAAATGCATGAAGGAGATAAGGGTAGTTTTGGAGAAAATGAAAAGATTGGTTCGAGAGAAATTAAAAGAAAAGATTTGAAATGAAAAGGAGATGTAAAGAAGTAGAAAAAAAAATTGTATTTTAGTTTTATTTTATTTTATTTTTTTATTTTTTTTTATTATTGTAGGTGAATATTATTATTTTTTATAAGATTTAGGAGAGAGAGAAGAAAAAAGAAATTTAAATAAAATTTTGCTTTAGAATTTGAAAGAAGAAATTTAAATAAGAAAGAAAGAAGTTATTTAATTGAAGGAAGTTTCAAGTTTTTTTAAAAGAAAAAATTTATGTAAGAAAAGAGAGAGAAAAAGAAATGGTTGGTGATTGAAATGAGTTTGTTGAATTGAGAATTTAATGAAAGAAGAATTTGTTTTTTTGCGAAAAGTTGTTAATTGATTTTTTTTAGGAAATTTTAGTTGAAAAGAGAGGAAGAAGAAAGAAAAGAAAAAAAACAGAATTTAGAATTTAAAGAGAATTTGAAAAGAAGAATCATTTGTTTGAAGAATTTTTATAGGGAGATTTAGAGGTTGAAGTTAAGTTTGAGGAAATGGTCGTGTTGTACAAGATTTGATGATTTGAAGGAAAGAAAGTTTTAAAGCAAGAATAAATTTTAGGAAAGAAATTTTTAAAGAGAATTTTAAATTTAAGAAAAGAATGTATTTAGAGAATTGAAAAAGAAAAAGAGAAAGAAAATATTTAGATAGATTTAAGAGTTCTTTTTATTTTATTTTATTGTTCTATTTATTTTATTTTATTATTTATATTTATTCTATTTATTTTATTTTATTTAATTTTAATTTTGATTTTATTTTGAGTTGGTTTTGGAGAAAATTTTATAGAAGGAGAAGAAAGAAAAAGAAGAGAAAAAAAAGAAAACAAGGCTAAGAAATTTAAGAGGTGTTTTAGATTTTTTACAAGAAAAAGAAAGAAAGAAAAAGAAAAAGAAATTTTAAAATAAAAGAAATTATAAGGTTTTGGTTTTAAAGGATATTTCAAATGAAAAGATTTTAGGAGTTCAGGGGCGTTAGAAACATTGATGGCTGGTTCCCAGGATGTTTTGTCTGAGTCATTGAGGAAGCCTTCCCATTTCACGAGGTATTGAAGTTTCCCCTTGCGCATTCTTGAATCAAGGATACGACTTACTTCCCACTCTAGATGATCTTCTACTTTGACCGGTTCAGGAGGGGGTTGGTTCTTGCCCGGGTATATTTCTCGAGCCAGTTCCAGGAGATATACATGGAAAACAGGGTGAATTGCCTGCCATTTAGGAGGTAACTTGAGTCGAAATGCAGTTTTAGAGACTTCAGAGTCGATTTCAAATGGTCCCAAGCGCTTTTCAGCCAGTTTCTTTGATGGTCGTGTTGTTCGAATGTTTCGTGCGTCGAGCCATACTTTGTCGCCTGGTTTAAAGGAAGGAGCAGATTGTCGATGTTTGTCGGCCTGTTCCTTGTATCTTCGAATCGCTGATTCCAAATTTGTTTTAAGTTCTTCTTGGAGTCGTGATATAGTTCGAAGATAATGTTCCGCAGGATGATTAGTTCCTACATAGATTGAGTTGATTCGAGGATGTCTTCCATAAATGGTTTCGAAGGGAGATTGTTGTGTGGAAGAATGAGTCGAGTTATTATAAGCAAATTCGGCCAATGGTAACCATGTGGTCCAATCGTCTTGTTGGTAACTGACATACATTCAAAGATATTGTTCAAGGATTTGGTTAACTCTTTCTGTTTGACTATCGGTTTCAGGGTGATAGGCTGTGGAGAGTTTCCTCATGATATTGAGTTGTTGACACAGTTGGGTCCAGAATGTGGATACAAACAATGAGCCTCTATCTGAAATAATATCATTTGGTAAGCCGTGTTTGGAAAATACATATTCTAGAAACAATTTTGACAAATCTTGTGCTGTAGCAGTAGTAGTGGTTTTAATGAAAATAGACATTTTTGAGAATCTATCTACTATTACTAATATAGCATCAAAATCATTAGAAAGAGGAAGTTGAGAAATGAAATCCATCGATAAATATTCCCAAGGTTTAGACGGAATAGGAAGTGGTTGAAGCAACCCATGCTTCCGGTGACGGGGAGCCTTATTCCTATTAAATTTGTAACAAGCTTTTATATAGGCCTTGATTTCCCTGGTCATACCTGGCCAGAAAAAATCCCTCTCTATTAACTGGTAGGTTTTATCAACCCCAAAATGACCAGCTAATGGAGAATCATGTCAACTGTTGAAAATCCATAATTTTATCTCATTGTTGTCGGGTATGACTACTCTACCTTCGAAGACTAATAGACCTGATTCAATACTAAATCTTTTGGCCCCTTGCTTCGAGAGTATTTTGTCTTTTAACCCTAAACAATATTCGTCCTTTGACTGAGCTTTGAGGATGTTGGATAGTGGATTTTGAAAAGATTGAATTGTCATCGAATTAAGTTGTTGAGTCGTTAACATTTATTCGTTGAAGATTGATTGCACATTTGCTGGGTTCTTGTCAGCAAATGCGTCCCCCCGCTGTGGGTAAATGTCGTCCCGACATGACAAGATATCTGGGACAATGTAGTTTTTACCTGGGCGATAGGAAACAGAGAAGGAAAATTCAGAAAAAAATTCAGCCCACCTGGCTTGATTCCTGGTTAACACTTTGGAAGACATAAAATATTTTAAAGCATTATGATCTGTTAAAATTTGAAAAGGACTATCTAGGCTGAGAAGAAAAGAACACCATTTTTTAAGACAATGGATAATAGCTAAAAGCTCTTTGTCATGAATTTCATAATTTAATTCTGCGGCTATGAGTTTGTGTGACTCAAAAGCAACAGGATGAAACAGATTTGTTTCAGGATTTAATTGTGAGATGACCCCTGCAATAGCATAATTGCTCGCATCTGTCTCAACTATTGTCGAGGCAGAAGGATCAAAATGTCAAAGAATTGGGGCTGTGGTGAACCCCGTTTTTAGTGCTTCGAATTCCTTTTGTGCTGTAGAAGTAAAAACAAAAGGAATGTCTTTTCTAAGAAGAGAAGTAAGATTGGAAATAGTTTTAGAGTAATCTTTAATAAATCTTCTATAGAAGTTGACAAAACCCAAAAATCCTTGGAGCGATTTAATTTTTTTGGGCTCAGGCCATTCCAGGATTTTCTGGACTTTTTTGTCATCCATGACTAAACTGTCAGTGGACAACGTAAAACCCAAAAAATCAATTGATTTGAGGTGGAATTCGCATTTATTATGCTTGGCCTAGAGACCATGATCTCGAAGACGATTTTGGACCTGTAGAACATGATGAATATGTTCATATAGTGTTTTCCAGAATATTAAAATATCATCTAAATAGACGACTACAAATTGTTCAACAACATCTTGAAAGATGTCATTAACAAAAGTTTGAAAAGTTGAAGGTGCGTTACATAATTCAAAAGGCATAACTAAATATTCAAAACTACCAAATCTAGTTTGCATTGCAGTCAGTGGTTTATGACCTTCTGCAATGCAAATCAGATTGTATGCGCCTCTAAGATCAATTTTAGAAAAGAAATTAGTACCATTGAAAAGGGTAAGAAGTAATGACATAGGAGGAACAGGATATGCATTCTTCTTAGTGACTGTGTTGAGTTTTCTATAGTCAACACACAACCTAAGACTACCGTCCTTCTTTTTTACAAAGAGGATCTACTAGTTTTTTGACTTCGAACTAGTACCTTCTCTTTCCTTCAACTTTACACAGTCTTCCAACTTGTGCTTACCCCCACAATACATACATAACCCATTATCTGCTTGTCTCTTCCTCTCAGCTTCTTTAAGTTCCCCTTTAGGATCCAGTACTTTGCTGATATCGCCTGGGGTCGAGCCTTTTGGTCGAGGTTTATCCTTTCCCTTATTGGGTTTGGATTGAGTCAAGGAGGATTGATTTGGTTGTGGGTGTGAAGAAGTTCCTGATTTAAAATTTAGGCCTTGAGATTTGTTGGCATATCGACGATGTTGAAGTTGTCCTTGATAAACGCCGTCAAGTTTGAGGGTTCGATCCATTAAATCCGTTAAAGTAGTCATCTTCTGACCGTGAAGATTTAATTGATCCAGAATCCTCGAAGGAAGTCCTTTCTTGAAATGATACTTAAGGGCAGCATCATTCCAACCTACTCAAGTTTGAAGTGCTCTGAAGTTCGAGATATATTCAGAGGCTATACCATTATCACTCATGCGAAGAAAATCAAGTTCAATTTCTGCGTTGTCAGTTTCATTAGGGTCCCCAAAAAACGTAAAAAGTTGGTCTTCGAACTTTTCCCAATTATTGATAAGTAAGTGGGTTTCTGTTGAAGAAAGCATGAACAGATAAGGTTCGAACCATCTTGCTGCATTCCCGGCTAGGAATGAAGAAGTGCAAACAACCTTTGATCGATCGCTGTTAAAGGTTCGAGGGTCATTATGGAACAGTAGCTTGCAGGTTTGCAAGAAGGGTCGCAATCTGTCGGGGTGATCTCCGTCAAATTTGTCAGGAGATTTCATAGAAGGAGTTTTGAGCTTAGATCCCTCTGAAGACGTTGGATTTGAAAGGGTTTTCATGAAAAGTCTCATGAAATCTTCCAGAGAGTTAGATGGTCCAGGTTCTGAGGATTGACCAGAAGGGTGATTGGCTGGGGCGGATGGTGCCTCGTGCATTGTATCCTCTCCTTCTTCTTCATCACTAGAATCCTCAAAATCTTGTGGGATGTCTTCTACAGATTGAACTGAATGTTGCCCTTCCCTAAGGTCGAGTGGTTCAAAAGAGTGAGTGCGGGAAACAGACCTTGTGGCTGTTGGCCTGCCCCTAGCGCAAGCTTTAGTAGTAGCGCCTGTTGGATGAGTGAGTTGAACAGGTGCCATTTTAAAACTTTAAAGACACCTAAAAGGACGTAGTAGTGCAAAGAATGAGAACTACGGAGAATTAAATTATACTGTCACCGGACGACCTACGCACAAGGTCGAGGATGTTCCTGAAAGTGAGATGAGAGATTTAGAAACTTCTTCGAAGCACAGAGGAATGATTCGAGGAAGTGATTCGAAGGTCACTCGAAGTAAGAGCTACAGGTTCGAGGTAGATTCAGGAAGAATTATATAATAGTTTCAAAGGTAATAGGAATTCTTAAGATCTCATGAAGGGTTGGAAACTCAATAATCAAAGATTTAGGATTTAGAAATGAATATTGAGAAAATAAAAGAAAGATACAATAACAATGATTTAACTTAAAGATTTTACCACTATTAATGTAAATATGTTTTATAATTTAATTCTAAGGAATATCGAACCAAATACCCAACCCTTTTATATCCTTTATTCCTCCTTGCATTGACCTCCCTTTCATCGCACCATTCCCATACCATTGACCATTACTAACATACACTTAGACCCTCTTCGCTAAATATCCGTCCATGCTCAATTTACCCCTTTTTAATTAATTAACAAAACTTTTAATGAAAACTACTACTGTACTATTACGTTGATCCTAGCGCTGTGTGTTGCTTATTGAAAAGGAGACTAAGGCACCCTATTGAGAGATTGACTAATTTAGATTTAGAGTTTAGGCTAGCGCAGTTAAATAGTAAGTACAAAAAGGGGAATCGCAGTTGCTATGGAGAATTGCTTTCTGCGCTTCGAGTATAGATTTAGGACTCAATATTATTGATTTAATGAGCTGCTTTTGCCTTGAGTGTCACGTGGCGTGTGACACACTCCAGTGGATTTGGGTATAAGTAAGGAGGGATTTTGACGGTTATTTATCATCATTCAATTACTACAACTCCAATAAACACTACTATACAATTATTAACCTTAAGAAATATATTATAAAGCCACTATAAATTGATTTTATCTTTATATAAAGCTAAACTATATTTTATTCATCTATTTTCCACCACTAGCACACATTAAAATCCAAGTATTGTGAGATTTATTTGCGTATAACTATTCTATTAGTCTTCCCCTGAGGTTTAATCACTAAATCATTTATCAATAAGTAGTAGGACCATAAATAAACACTATTATATCATACTTATATACTAGACTATACTGACAGCAACAATAAGTTTTGATTTAAATTATAATATATGTGTATTTGTACTTATTTTCAAAAGCGTGGAAAACACTGATAGTATGATTAAACTTAAAGCAACCTATAATTACTTATATATTATTTAAATTAGATATGTAGAACTAATAAAAAAATAAATAAAAGTAGTATATTTAAAAATATGTTTAAGTGAGTGTATAACAAGTAATTAGCTACCAGAGAGATTTCCGAACCCCTTTTATAGGCAAGAGGATCTTCTGGAGCGTTCCAATAGTAATTACAAAAAGGTAAAATAATGTGAAAGAAATAATTAAAAAATTTAATTAAAAACAATAAAAATAAACCCGTGATTAAACAGATATTTTTTCCCATCAGATATCTCTAAAAAAGAAAAGAATTGATATAACAAATAACTATGTGAATATGGAAAATGAGATCTATGAGAAAGAAATCTAAAGAGGGAATAAAAATAGCTAAAAAAGTATAATTAAAATAAAAGGAATTATTTTTACACTTTTAAATAATCTTCATTCAGTATAAGTAAAGGTAATTTAATTATTTTAACTATTCAAAGTAATTTAATTATTAAATTAATTGAAACAATTAATTAATTTAATAAAGAGACTTATTTAACATGAGAAATTAAATTTAATCATATTAAATAAATTTTATTAATTAATTTAGTAATTTTAGTGACACAATTAAGGGTCAAGGAAGCGCCCAATATTTATGGATAGTATTATATGATCAGTTGTATTTAGTTTATATAAATTTTTTTATTGAAATTATAATTACAGTGTAAGTTAAATTTACCCTTATAATATAATTTTATATAATTTATTTATACATACAAAGTACACCATGATATTATAGAATATTATATTTGTTTATGTAATAAAATTTATTTAATAATAAAATTAAGTATAGTAATTATTTTATTTATTCATAACATATTTATAATTTTATTTTAATAATTTTTTGTAATTACATAATGTTATTCCTTTCTATGATTGCAGTAATTTATTGTATAAATGACTGGACTCCTGAGATAGCCTGGCTGACACTTCCTCACTCTAAAAAAACAATAAAAAAATGTTAAGATTTTTTCTTTTTATACTTTTTTAACAGAGTAGAGAGATTTGAAATTTCTTTTCCAGGTATCCATGCATCATGTTCAGATGATTCGTTCTTATATCTCAATAAATAGTCAATACCTCTTTCAGAAGTGATAATTCTATCAATAGTGATATTTATCAATTTCTGCAGTTTCTGTGACTTCCTGAGGGTTTTTCTTAGGTCTTGACCCTTCATTTTGGAAATAAGTCACTGTTAGAAGTATAAGGTTTAAGCAAAGAAATGGGAAAAACAGGATGTTTTCTATCATATGGAGGATACAATACAACTTCTACTGCATTATCACCAACCATTCCTTTAACAACAAATGGTCCTACAAAAGGATCTTTTAATTTGTTGTTACCTTGTAAATTGAAATGGACAGTAGATATCAACACTTCATCACCCTTTTTAAATGTGTATTCTTTATGGGATTTATCCCATCTTTTCTTTTCATATTCATGTGCTCTATCAATACAGCTTTGAGCATTTTTTCTGCATAGCTGTTGCATTTGCATAAATGATTTTTCATTAGGATGTAGTTCCAACTTAGGTAATTTATTATTGAGAATCTGAGCAGGAGTGTTTGGGACATAACCTAACCAAAGCTCAAAAGGCTTTTTCTCAGTGACAGAATGAACAGTGCTATTATATGCAAATTCAAGACCAGGCAATAGAGTGACCTAGTCATGAGTAAATCTGTCATTGTCTTTATATTTTAAACCAAAGGCACAATACTTTCTAATCATATCTTCCAGAGTTTGAATCATTCTTTCAGCTAGACCATCAGTCTGAGGATGATGAGCTGTAGATAACTTTAACTCACAGCCACAAATATCCATCAAAGAGGTCCAAAACTCAGAAGTAAATTTTGGATCCCTATCAGAGATAATGGCTTTTGGAAAACCAATAATATTAAACATGTAAGACCACCATATAAAAGCTAATTCTTTTGTGGATACATCTTTATGGGTAGCAATAAATTTGCACATTTTTGTGAATCTATCTACTATTACCCAATAAGAGTTATAACTGTCTTTACCTGCTACAGGAAGACCAGTGACAAAATCCATTTTGATTATTTGCCAAGGAGAATTAGGTGCTTCAATATGTTGTAGGAAACCTGCTCTCTTACCTGTCAAACTTTTAGATTTCCGGCAGGAATCACAAGATTCAACATATAATTTTGTATCTTCAGACATATTAGCCCACCAAGCAGTGTTTTTGATTCTAATCAATGTTTTTTCTAGATAAAAATGACCAGCTAATATGTCATCATGACAAAGTTTGAGGATAGTTTCTTTCATAGAAGGGGTAATTACAATTACATTAGTAAGATTTCTTCTATAATATATATAACCATCTTCAATAGAAAACTTTCCTTTACTCAAAGCATTTTGATACTTTGCAGGAAGAGTTTTAATCAATGCTTGAATTGAAGCATTCTTAGGATCATTTAAGATATTAACTAATTTATTTAAATCAGAATCCTTATCATATGAATCCAGTATTAATTGCAATAACTCTTCTTCCATATCATCTTTAAATACACCATGTATATGAACAGTATCATCTTCAGGTAAATAAGCAGGATTGGAGTCATTATTTGGCAGAGGCAATCTGGACAGCATATCAACATTTGAGTGAACGGTTCCAGCCCTATGGATAATTGTCATCCGTCCTCTGTATTCTTGAACAGCAAGTTGCCACCTGAATATATGTCTATTAGGTGTTTTCAGGTTTAAGAGGGACTTCACAGCACTACAGTCAGTCACCAATTCAAACTTTTGGTCATCTAGATAGTAATGAAGCTTCTCAAGAGCCCAAACAACTGCTAAGCACTCCAATTGAGTGACACCATACTTCAATTCACTATTTCTCAAGGTTCTTGAGATATAACAAATTACAACTTCTGAGGATTTATCATTAATAATTTGTTTCTGGTGAAGGACAGCACCCAGACCAACAAAGCTAGCATCTGTATACAGGAAAAATGGTTTGTTAAAATCTGGAAGAGCTAAGATAGGGGCTGTCATTAAGAAACTTTTTAAAGTATCAAAAGCTTTTTGACAGTCACTATTCCAGATGAATGCAACATCTTTCCTAGTTATTTTGGTAAGAGGCAAAGCTATGACCTTATAATTTTTAATATATTGTCTATAATAGCCACACATACCCAAAAAACTTTGGATTTCTCTAACAGAAGTTTTTGCCTTTACATTTTGAATTGCAGCAACTTTGTTTTGGTCTACACAAATTTTTAGGCCTGACACAACATGGTCAAGGACTTTCAAAGATTGAAAACCAAATTTACACTTTTTCAAGGAAAAGGTCATATTGATTTCATCCATTTTTTGGAAAACCCTATTTAAATGAACCATATGTTCATTAAAAGTTTTAGAAAAAACTATGATATCATCAATATACTGTCAGAATTCTATCCTTACATTCAGTTGTTTCTTCAGATCCCTTGCATTACTTTTATTTTAAGCAATATTGATTCTAGCACATATATATTTCTACTCAGATGTCACTCGTTAACCAATATTATTTCAAATTGACATAAAATAAATACATACACAAATAATTATATATATATAGTAGAACATAAATTCTTTCTCAAACCCTATAGCATTATGACCTAACCTGATGATAATAGAGAGTATACATTGATTGCGTGACTCATTATTTTTGCCATCTTTGTTTTGCTTCATAATATCATCAGGTAAGATAGCTTAATCAATGATTCATTTTGTTTATCTGCACTCGCTATAATTACATCTTACTAAACATTATTCATCTTTGTGTTGCTCCATAATATCATCAGCCTGAGATCCTTTGCATTGTGTTGTATTATTTCATTACTGGGTTGAGTGTTGTCCCCAGATCCTAAGTCGGGTAGAGTGTCTTCGCCGCCTTGTAAGCCGAGTAGAGTGTTGTCCTCGTGCATTATTTTCTTACTGAGTAGAGTTTCGTCCCTGGATCCAAATTTGGGTAGAGTGTCTTCCCCACCTCGTAAGCCGAGTAGAGTGTTGTCCTCGTGCATTAATTTCTTACCGGGTAGAGTGTCTTCCCTGGATCCAAAGTCGAGTAGAGTGTCGTCCTTGCATCACCATCATCTCACAGGTCGAGTGTTCTCCCTGTTTCTTCAATTCATACGGGTCGAGTGTTCTCGCCGCTGTTGTCTACTTCCTTCGGTCGAATTATTCCCGGCCAACATTACTATTTTATCAAATTCGATAATTTATATATATTTTAAATCCCAAAAGCCAACATATACACCATGAGCCATCCCTAAATTATTTCCTGATGGAAAGTGTTATCCATGACTTCTTGAAAAACTGAAGGGGCATTTTTGCCACACTCCAAAAAATCAGAGGCTGCACTTACATCCCTTCTTTTCCTACAAAAATCCCTGCACTGGCACATTTAAGACAAGCCAATCCTGGTCTCCCAACCATCATCTCCAGGAGATGACAGCCTCATGTGAATTCTTTTTTCATCTTCACCATTCAACTCCAAACTGATTTCTATAACAAACTGATAATCAATTCTTGTCCAGAAATCCATCAAGAATGGTCCACCCAAAAAAGCTTTTACATTACCTTTGGAAAAGTAAAAATGAACCTTCCCTGAGGCTCCACCACATCCAGCTTCACAAATTCAGCAGTTCCAATCAACTCAGTGACATGTCCACCAATCACTTTCAAATTTCCACCAATTTCTGTCTTGATGGGGAGGCCCAGATGAGTAGCCTCAAACAAATAAATCAGGTTAATCTGAGAACCTGAATCAACCAATTACCTAGCCTCCCAGCCATTCAGAGTGACATTGAAATATCCCAGAGGAGCAGAAAAATGAGTTTCCAACCCATCACCAAACTTCTCAGCAGAATAACAAATGTATTCCACCTCCCCAGAAGAAACCCTTCTCCTGGTCAACAACTTTTTCTTTCTATCAGCCAACCCAGGATTGATAGCATAAAACTCCCCATAAGAAAGGGAAAGCTGACCCAGATTCATCCTTTCCAGAACAGAGTCCATAAATTTAGATTGGCCAGAAACTACTGGCCTCTCAAAGTGAGTCCTTGGCTTCACTAACTAGGCCCTAGAAGATTCTTGAGGACCAGAACCACCAACAAATTTACCATCAATAGGAATCAAAGCAGATCCCTCACTAGAACCTCAAACTCTAGCAGGATTTGGCAATGAAGCAAAAGGGACATCCTCCTCTGAGTCAGAATCAACATCCATAGGCATTGTCCTACCATTCATGTCCAATGCTTCAAAACTAGGGAGGCCCATATCTGCCATACCCTTATGCATTCTATACAGCTCCTCTTTTCTGTATTCTTCCTAGCTACATTCAGCTTAGGATCCACCTTTGAAGTGTTATGCTTTGGTTAAGCTTGAGAACTGCTCTTAGGCCTTCCCACCTTTCCTACTTCCAAATCATAAAAAACAGCCAAGCATACCCTACTTGACTTTCCACCACAAGAATACAACTCCAAACCACCAAAGGAATATGTAAATAGGACTCTATTAGCCTCCTTTCCCTTTCCCTTGCCATCATCTCAAACTTTATGACCAGAAGAAGCCTCATTAGGCAACTCTTCAAAAATTGGCCTCCTTGAGTTGACATTATGTCTCCTCCTCACCAAGTCTACTTGAGCCTGACCATCATTAGGCTTCTCAAAAGAACTATCTGGGAACTTGAAAACTTTCCCATCAAATTCTACCTTCCCTTAAGGCACATTCCTATTCAGTGCCCAAAAATCATTGGACTTTTGGCCCTTCCTGTTGCAATAAGAGCAGACCCAAGCATCACTCTTACCAACCCTTCCATCAAAATATTTAGGCTGAGAAGGAGCCTTATTAGCCTTCTGAGCCTCCTGAACAAAAATATGTAGCTGGTTTCTCAGATCAGACAACTGCTCCACTACTGGATCAACCTCTTTTGGCTTCTTAGGAGCCTTTACCTTGTTCACACTTTCCTTCTTCATAAATTCTTCCACATTTTCATAAAAGCTTCACTGACCTTGCTAACATACTTGGTGCTAGATTCATGGAAAGAATCCACTGCCAATAGTTTTGGATGACCCTCCACAAACTCCTTCACCACAGAAAGAGTAGGCAATTTCTGATTCCCATTAAGAAGAATCCTCATCTTATCCATCCTTGACAACTCATTCAGCACATCAATCCTGACATTCCTAGCCAGAGAAGACCATAAAATATATCTTGCAGAGTCAGAACTCTCTAACTCCTGAATATCAACCCAAATAATCCACCATTGGCTCCAGTTGAGCCAGAAACTTTCTATAAGTATGGATGTTGTCCACACCTCCATAAGATTTCCATTCACTTGCAATCATATTGATATCCACCATAGAGTACCTGGATCCCCACCAGTCTGTCATTTGCAGACATAACTTTTTCCAATTC
Organism: Hemileia vastatrix; assembly: GCA_030280995.1. Lineage (NCBI taxonomy): Eukaryota > Fungi > Basidiomycota > Pucciniomycetes > Pucciniales > Zaghouaniaceae > Hemileia > Hemileia vastatrix. Next base: position 47,752,096 of record JASXTE010000003.1, on the reverse strand, counting down.
TTTCTCCTATAACCCTCCAAAGAAGCAACCTCCTTCCACAGAGCCCTGTCACCAATATAGAAGATGACTTGCTTCACCATGTCCAAGTGAGAAGCACCATCCACATTCCCAGCAGCCTCAAACAGCTGCAGAAACAACTTCACATCCTAACCCATAAACATAGGCCCCTTCCAGGACTTGATCCTGAAAGAAGGCCTAACATAAACAGGAGGATTGCCATCTTCAGCAGCACCAACAGTGACACTACCACCACTGAGAAAGAGAGTCCAGAAGATATATTCCAATGGATTACAGAAAATCAACCTAAAACCACAGAAGAGAGTCCAAAAGTAATAGAAAGTCTGAAAATCTAACAAATACTCACTCCATGTTGAGTGCCAAAATGTAGACAATCCTATAGTACTAGCTATAGGCCTTGAACAAGAAAGTTGGAGTAAAATTGGAGAGAAAAACCCCTGTCCTTTTGAGAAATACCTGGTGAGATTTATTTGCTACGGAAAATTAGAGACTGTTACTATACCCCTTCCAACACACTTTTTGACTTCTTAACAAGTCAAGAAAGTAGCCTAGATAGACCAGAGACCAAAGAGAACCTTAAATGCAGAAAGATCCACACCAGAAAACAAAAACACTGTGCACTTGTTGCACAGAAAACAGCAATAATACTTGATGTAGGTTACAAAGCTACACCAGAAAAACCAGTTGCCAAAGTTGAGTTAAATTAAGAACTAACCTTGCAAAAAACACAGCCAATTGTGGCCAAAAAACAGTGAAAACTGAGTGTGAAACAATGATATAATTACCAGATGGTTTTATGATAATTAAGGTTGCCACAAACTGTCTTCCTCAGTATTTACACACAGACCACTACCTAAAAATTCCATTCACAGCAACTAAATTTGCGCTTTTGACAGCCAAATTGAATAAAAACCCTCTAGAAATGCTCCCCAGCCTTCAATAACCAAGGCTGGCAGGCCGCCTGGACATCCCTGAAGCCTGAAAACCACTAAAAACCTCCAATAAAGCCCAAAATACTTAGAAAAATCCACCACAAATACTAAAACCTTCAAAACAGAAAATTACACCACACAATATGGGGGGCGGACTTGCTAGTGAGTCCGCAACCTTGGACCCAAACTCACAACAGATTGAACACACATTGAGCTATTGATAAAGGAACCATACAATCAGGAATGAACACCACTCAGCAGAACAGTTTTAGGTGGGTGTTCAAGTAGAGTTCAGTTTGGGTTCAGTATGAGTTCAGTCTGAGTTCCATCTGAGTTCCATCTCAGTTCAGGTTGAGGACTTGCTAGCAAGTCCACCCCCTATATTGCGTAGTGTTAAGCTATGAAAAAATTCACCACACAAAATGGGGGGCAGACTTGCTAGCAAGTCCGCAACCTTGGACCCAAACTCACCACAGATTGAACACACATTGAGCTATTGATAAAGGAGCTGTACAATCAGGGATGAACAACACTCAGCAGAACAGTATTAGGTGGGTTTTCAATTAGATTTCAGTATGGGTTCAGTATGAGTTTAGTCTGAGTTACATCTGAGTTCCATCTGAGTTCAGGTTGAGGACTTGCTAGCAAGTCCACCCCCTACATTGCGTAGAGATTGAGACATAAAATATAGAGTTAAATTAGCTCTACTTATCTTTACTAAGCACTTAACCCTAAGACTTAAGTTTAGCCCTCAAAAACATGAAAAACAAAATTAAACAGTTATCTTTTAGAAATGGAAAAAAAGTAAATCACCCCTTAAAACTTGTAATATGAAAAATATCAACAAGACATCAAATATAGATAAAAACCAGGGCTATCTAATGGTAGCACCCACACACTCAAAGTCCCAATATTCACTGAATAAAAACCAAAATACACCTAATTCTTCAACCAATGTCAATTAAGACATACAAAAACAGCGCCAAACTGACCAACAAAGGCTTCTGCAAATGTTGGAAGACCACAAGTGTTGCACGGAAAGTTCACAAAATGAATTGATTCAATTCAGTATGTGAGCTGAACTCAACATTTTGTTGCCATTTACTTCCTCCTGTGTTATGTACTTGCATGCAGCCCCCCCCCTGATTTGCACTGGTGTGGATATGGAGCAAGTGAAATGCATAAAGAATGTTATATGATTGCAGATTAATGAGTTGCAAACAAAGAAAAAGGAAATAGTGCAAAAAAGATGGCTCAATTTTAAAGGTCAATATCTTGGCTGCTACAAGATGGAGGTAATAATAATCAGAATTCAGCTGGAAAAATGTGATGATTTAAGAAATGAAAAGGAATGAAATTAATATAATGCGAAAGATAAAAATTTGTGTCAGCAGTGTTAATTAACACAAATTCCAACATTTTGGCTGCATGTAAAAAGTGGGGGTTGGGGTGAAGGAGTATGATGTCCAGTGGATCGGGGGGATGTGATTATTGGTGGGCTGTATTGTGGTTGAGGAAGTGGTGCTTGAGTGGGAAGTATTTGACCTCATGTTTGACATGTCCAATCCCACCTTTACCATTTATGATGGCATCTTAGAATGTTTTTTTGAGACTGAAGTTTTCAAGGAATATATGGTAATGCTTTACACCCTCTATTTTATAAGTTTTTTTTTTCAAATTGAAATTTATTGCTGCATTATTGACCATTATTATTTTTTTGGCACATAGGCCAGTCAATAGTTTACTCCTTAGTTTGTTTTTTAACCTGAAAAAGACAACAATATTCTCTTTTTCTTGTAAAAAACAATAGTTATTTTCAGACCTCTAAAATAACCCCTCTTCATCAAAATATGACTTTATTATTTGGTGCAGCCATTGGGGGAAGCACGCAATCCAATATCTCCCATGAATAGGCTTCCCCCATACCATAGTTTTCACGATCATTAGCTGATACTTGAACCAAGACACCGTACAAAGAGACAAACGCTTAGACTACTCACACAAGCTGAATCAGAAAGATTAGCTGATATTATTATAAAGGTTGTGAGGTTGTGAGTCATCAAAGAAACTTTATATAAATTCTATAAGTTTTGCAAGTCACTACCACATGCCTCATCTATGAATGTGCTACCAACCTAAGCATAACGCATTATATAACAAATACAATGGTATGAGTATGGAACAAAATATAAGTAAAAAGAACGGTATTTCCCCTAATAATAGATTAAGGCCACTGGGGATAGATAAAACGCAAGTCCCTACATATACCCAGAGGGCTCGTTCTTCATTTCTTGGGTTAGTGTAATACCCGTCTAATAAAATATCAAGTATAATACATATCAATTTTGTAATTATACTTTTAAATTTTTCGCAGTGCACTGAAAAGAGAGCACTGAAATATTCAATGCTCTAACTAAATCACTTTACGGAACCAGGCTTCAAATATTGCATGACTTAAAAGTTGGAATGCATTATTTTTTTTTAAAAAATCAATGTCCATCATCAAACATATGATGATTCCTTTTTATTTTCTATTTTTAGAGAAAGAGACAGAAACATATAAAAACAAAAAGCACTCTGCCACAACTAGCTAGATGATATGTGAGGCCAAAATATATTTCACTAATAAATTTTTACTACAATACAACTATTCAGTGTAAGCACTTTTGTCTACCCAAAATTAACTAATTCGAGACTTTGGTGAAAGCTGAGACGTCGAGGCCAACTTGTGCCAATTGTGAAAGATCCACACCTTGAAGTGCAGAGTTGAGTGCCGATGTAAGGGCGGCGGCAACATTGAGTCTAGTAGCAATGGCAAAGACAGTTCTGAAGACTGCCTCAAGAGCATCCGAAATTGATTGAAGAATGGCTGCTCATGAAAAAGAATTCGAGGTTCAAACATGTATATATTAGAAATAGAGTCGCCGCATTTGAAAGTGAGAACAGAACGTACTGTTGAAGATCCCCAAAACGTTGTTTTGGATGATGGCTCGGACAATAGCTGCGTATCTAGTCAAGATGGTGCTCAGGATTTGAGCAATAGCTGAATGTAAAAAATAAATCGATTCTTTGTCAACTTGCCAATTTAAAGGTTAGATATCTTGACTCACAGTATCAAGTGAAGCAGTAGCGTTAGCATTGGCATTCAATGTTGCGCCAACTCCCTGGGCAAGCAGGTTGAAAGATCTGAGCATGGCTCGGAGGATAGCTTGACTGACAACGTTTCCCAAGTTCAAGTTGGCAATGGTGTTTGCAATGTTTGAAAGAGATGTGCCCAGTAGATTTAGGATACCAGCAACGTTCAAAATGCCTCCTTGCTGAACGATGGCGGTAGCCTGGGCAGATTCACTACCACTAACACCGCGCTTGACATAGTGGCTGCGAGAAATGGTGTAGTAAGTGTTAGAAAAATAGTTAGCTACATATTTAACTCAAAAATATCTGAGTTGAGATGGCTCTTACTTGCTGGGAGCATCAACTCCTCCTAGAGCTACGTTCAACTCGCTAGGTGCAGCGAAAGAGGGAGAGGCAACACCCAAAAATACTACAAAAAAAAAAAAAAAAAAAAAAAAAAAAGGGGGAAGAAAAGAAAAAAAGAAAGAAAAAAAAAAGAAGAGAAAGAGAATAAGACGTTGCAAACGAATATACCTAGAAAAAAATTAAAAATCTTACAGAAGGCAGCCACACTGATAACAACAATGCTTTTGAAGTACATTATAAGATTTTAATATTTGATGAATAAATAACTATATTGATTTATAGATTCTGATGAAAGCTGGTGAAGAAACGAAAATGCGGTTTCAAGCCCAGTATTTTATACAGCTGAGATTCCAAGGGTACCCCCTAACGTCCTTCTGTTCAAGTCTCTTTGTAATTTTCATCCACAGACGTAATTAACATGGCGTTACTTCTGGTAAGGAATGGCGCCATTCTAATCTAAGACTCATAGACCAGAACTTTTGTTGATTGGAATCATCAAATAAAAATTCATGAAAGTTGTAGTCCAAACTACAAAGTGAAGGATGCGTTTGAAAGTCTATCGAACGGTGAAAATGAACGCCAAATACGCGTCAAGGTTTACCACCCAGAGTATCTGCTTAGCTTTTTATTGACCCGACAACCATAGACATTTCCTTGAGACAAGGTTTCCGCCGAATACACTGTTTTTGCTGTTTCATTCAACAAACTGTGTTTAATACGTAGTTCTCTAATTATCAGCCAACAAAAAGAAAAAATAAGCATCACACAGTTCAAAATCCGGAATCCCCTAGTTTGTGCAGTCTACGTTTGGATATTAATTATTCTCGACATATCATTTGCACCATATATACCTTTACTTATCTAAATTTTCCATTCGGAAACCAAATTTCATCAAGTTTTATATCGATTCTAAATACCCATCATTTTCCAGCTGCGAGAAGAAAATTGGTTATCATGATTACACGTACCCCGAGTATACTTAGATCATTGCAACTCACCCTTTGTAAGTAGTTTCATGCCCTTAGGGCGCAAGATCCTACGAAATAAAATAAAATGATTACACGTTCTGGGGCGTTTGAGTTGCTTTACAAGGTAATTTTTGGGCATTATTTAAGAAACGGTATTTGAATATGGATTGATAAAGTATATAAAATCTAGAACTAACCATTCATGAAATATTCAAGTCTCCCTCTACACAATGTAATGATCTCTGGAGATGCCGTTCCCGTAGCTAGTGTATAATTGATATAATTTTTCAAGTATAAGATTTCGATCAGAATCTTATGGTCTCAGCTTGACGAAAATATGTTGCAAATGTCTTTTCTAAAAATCAGAATTTCGAAATATCGGTTATTGGAAAAACACACCAAGCAGCTATCCTGATTAAAGGAGGTTAGAGCATGTACAGTGGCCTACCAAAAGTCTATAAACACCATTTTTTAATGCTAATCTACCAATATCAATGCAAAAGACTTCAAGTTTTGTAGCCTAGTGCAAAAGCATGTTTAAAATCAATCTAACATACTAAAAACACGAAATAACTGAAATAACATAAAGAAAAATTCAAAATCCAAGAAGCAATTTTTCTAGCTACGTCTATGAATCTTTCTAGATGGGTGAAATACTTACCTGAACATAGCCCAGATATCACAGAATGACTTCTCAAAAGCAAAAGTTAAAAAAAATTTATTAAAAAGGATAATTAACTTTTTGTGCCGATTCCCCCGTGAGTGCAATGGTTCAAAAATCTCCCAATTATGTCAAGGGAATTATCAAGGCTCATTCAAAGTTACTCTTTAAAAGCAAGGATGGCCCAAAAAATGATTTGGAGTAGAAATATCAGTGAGTATAGGCAGATATGAGGTAGGATAAGGCTTGGAGAAGTGAGGGTAAGGTAAAAAAATTTTGGTTGCATGCATTGAAGACTTAGGTAGTATTTCCATGAAAAAAAAAAGTTTGATTTTGATGTATGAAGCTGTGCTAAAAGTAGAGTATAGAAAAAAAGTCTTAAAATGGAAAAAGGATGTGGATCAGCAAATGGTTGTCATGAGAAGATGAATAAAATGGTGAAATGTAGGGATGTTTCAGTGCAAAACAGGCAAAATGCATAAAAATGCTGTCCACTAATTTTGGTTGCCGACAGCCACTGTTCAGTGGCCTCTAACAAGTCTTTGACCAGTATTTTTTAAACAGTACCATCTCAATAAAAATCAGAAAACATTTTTTTTTTTTTGAATTCAGGTGAAAAAGCATGTTTGAAGTGAATTTAACATATTATAAATACAAAACAATGATAGTAACGCAAAAATAAACTTGAAATCAAAAAAGCAAATTTTTCAGCTACAAGAAATAATTTCTTGTAGCTGAGTTGAAATACATTTCATTAGATAGCTAAGAAGCTATAGAATTTCTCTATAAAAGGAATTTGAATAAAAAAATTAAAAATAGTCCCCCTCCCCCATGCCCACTAATATCTACCAACTAATTGATCCTCCATGATTATCAAAAATCATTTGGATTCTCTCATGCATTGAATCAATAATTTTTTTCCAATTCAGAAGTTGGGAATTCTTCCCAAGGAAAGAGAAATGCTTCTTGAATCTCTTTAATGCTTTAAGGTTGAAATTTTTCTTGAATGTTACACTTTTAAGTTAGGGTGAACAATTAGATTGTGGAGCAGCTTCAATTGTTCCAGTATCCTTGAAATGCCTGAACAAGGTAAAGACAGTGGAGCAAGATAGATTAAATATTTTGCATATCTTCTGATTTGGAACCTCTCCTTTAAATAGGCAAAGAATTTTCCATTTTAACTCCTGCAAAATTTGTGTATTTCTCACCCCATCTCTTGACATCTATGAAGAGATTGGATGATAAGACTAAGAAAGGCTGGTTCACTTCATCAGTTAACTTAAGAAAACAATAATAATAGAGACAGCAAGTGACGAGGCCTGAGAGAACAAAGCAAGAAATATAAAACCAAAGATAAAATAAATACCTGGTTCATGTTAAATGAAATATCTCTTATCTATTTATTATTGTCTCAGCAATCTCTACATGTAATACTGAATCTAGATATTAATTCTGTTTGGACTTATTACGTTTTGGTCATTCATTTAATTTTTGTTCTGCATGTTCATTTCATTTTTGTTCCATTTGTATTGTTTTCTTTTTTATGTGAAGTAGCACTTATTCTATTTTATGAATAAAAGGAAATGCATTCACTTTGTTATTCTGCATCTCTTTTATCACTCTTTTTCTTATTATCACTTTTCACTTTTTTGTTATTATTCTTATTAACATATTGACTTCTCCTCAGTTTCTCTCAGTTTTCTATTACTTTAAAGTGCTGCTTCCTTCATAGACTTGTATCTATCAACCCTTATTATCTTTTGTTGTTTACATCTTTGGTTCAGATATTTCATTTTCTCTCAGTTTTCTATTACTTTAAAGCGCTTCTTCCTTCATAGACTTGTGTCTATCAATCCTTATTAAATTTTGTTTTTTACATCTTAGGTTCAGCTCAAAAGGTTATAAGTCCAGTGCCTTTCTAACTTAATCCAACATTTCTTCCTCTCCCATCAAAAACTCTGACACCTCCTTCAAATCCATAATCACTACTGTTCCAGAATCCTCTTTAACCTGGTAAAATATGGACTACCACTTCTCCGAAATCAAAGGGGTTGAAATCCTAACCAATAAAAATTACACCACTTGGAAGAACCAGATGTCTTATGCTCTGGGGATTCAAAATCTTGACCAATTTCTTCTCAAGACCATAGCCCCCCCAACAGACGCTGCTTCTCTTGTAATTTTTAACTTCAAGAAAAAGGAAACAACAATAATCCTACATATGTTCCTTGACAATGAAAATCATACTCAATTTGTCTCTTATAACTCTGTTTTTGATCCTGCCAAGCTTTGGGACAAAATTAAGGAACACTCCACCTCTACCTCCGCTGAAAATTGTGCTAGTATCACCACACAATGTGGGGGGCAGACTTGCTAGCGAGTCCGCAAACTTGGACCCAAACTCACCACAGATTGAACACACAATGAGCTATTGATAAAGGAACCAAACAATCAGGGATGAACACCACTCAGCAGAACAGTTTTAGGTGGTTTTTCAAGTAGAGTTCAGTCTGAGTTCAGTCTGAGTTCCATCTGAGTTCAGGTTGAGGACTTGCTAGCAAGTCCCCCCCCTATATTGCGTAGTGTATCATAGATGATTTGTTCAATGTCCAGTTTGGAAAAAGCGAAATACTTCTATCTATCAAGGATTTTTGCATTACTCTCAAATTTCTCAAAGAAGTATTGCCTTCCCTATTTACCGGTGATACTCTTCAAAGTGTCATTGCTTTCTATATTCTTCACATCATCCCTGAATCCTATTTGAATGTCTCCAATCTCATCTTTACTAACGTTGAAGTCACCAAGAAGACTAAAACCATTAATGAAGCTTTAACTGAGCTAGAAAAAGACTTCAAAAGAAGTAAATATGATAATTTTAAATCTAGTGAAGCTTTTAACTTCAAAAGCAAACCACTTTGCTTCAATGGAAAACATAACTTCTCAGCTCCACACTCTGAAGCTAACTGTTTTCAACTTCATCCTGAGAAACAGGAGGACTATTATAAACAGAAGAAGTAACAAGAAGGCAAAGCTCTTGCTGTTGGTCTTCTGAGAAGTATTTCTACATTGGCTGTTCTTGACAGTGATGCCTCATTTTCACTGTTTAATGACAAAAATTTCTTTTTAAATCTCACTCCTACCACTAAAATACTTCAAACTACTAATGGAATTCAAATTTAGGTTCTTGGAATTGGAATGGCAGTCTTTACCATCAATGGTAATATATTTTCCATACCAAATGCACTTTATGTGCCTGAAGTTCACTCCACCCTTATCTCAGACACTTGGTTTCTCAAACAACATTACAGCATCAACAGGTGTGGGACACATGCTCAACTATTGGACTGAGACAATAACTTTGTTTTTCACTTTGTCTTGGACAAAAACGTCCTATCATTTCCTCACTCCAATAAGAATTTAATTTGTTCAGTATCGGACAAAGAAACTCTTTTAAAAATTCATAATGCAATTGGTCATCCAAATAATTCTGTGGGAAAAATTATCTACCCAAGTTTAGATACTTCTAAAATAGTTTGTACACCTTTCCTTCTTTCTAAATCTCACAGACTTCCTTTCTCTGTTTAATTTCCTGTTTCTGACAAACCTCTTGAAATAATTCACATGGACTTGTGTGGTCCAGTTTATCCAGCTTCTAAGGGCAGCAGCTAATATTTTCTTCATATTGTTGATGGATACTCCCAATTTAGAAGTGTGTATTTTCTTGATCTAAAGTCAACCACTTTTGAACACTTCAAAACTTTCAAGAATCTATCCAAGAATTAATGCGAAAAGCAAATACAAACTGTTGTCATGGACAATGGTGGAGAATTTGTCAACAAAGCATTCAACAATCTTTTCAACAATAAAGGTATCACTCATCTAACAATGACTCCATACACTCCTCAGCAAAATCCTTATGCCAAAAGAGGTAACCAAACACTTGTTGAAAAGGCTTGAGCTATGTTAGTTACGTGTGGACTAGATGGGACCTGGTGGGCAGAAGCTATTTCTACTGCTAATTATCTCTTAAATCAAACACCTTCCTCCTCTCTCAACAACAAATTTCCTATTGAATTATTGAACCTGAAACTACCTGTCAGCAATGGTAAGCTCCATTTTTTTGGTTTTGATGTAGTTTTCAACATTCCTAAGGCATTGTGTCTCTCCAAATTTTCTCCAACAGGCGAGAAAGTTATCTTCATGGGTTATGCTTATGGCCATCAAAATTACAAGATATATTTGCCAACTCAAGATAAATTCATCATATGACACGATGTGAGATTCTGTGACAATTCCTTCCATATTTCCAGACAAATTGCCTCTAAAACTCACAATCCAGCTCCATTTCCTAATATTTCAATTCTTGAAGACTTGTATTCTCTATTTAATTCTCATAATAATGAGGTTCCCTCTACTTGATCATCCTTTATTGCAAAGCTCATCACCACTCCTGAGCTTCCAGCTTCTGTTAAACATTACTCCTGGATTCCAAAAGATCAACCTGCAGGTAAAAATATTAGTAGTCAAATTAGAACTGAAAAAATACTCCCTGCTCAGTCACGCCGTCTCTGCGGTCACTGCAACATGGTTGTAGATTTTGGTGCCTTTCCTAAAAATTTCTCCTGTGCCCTTACTGTATCTGATGCCAAAATGTGGAAGCAGGCTATTGATTCTGAGTTATCTTCCATCAAAAAAAACAAAGTATGGAACATCATACCCATTCCAAGGAAGGACACTGCTAGCTACAGTCTGGGTTTTTAAAAAAAAAACCAAAATCAATGGGAACTTATCCTGCTTCAAAGCTTGACTTTGTATTCAATGGTTTTTACAAACAGAAGGTATTGATTATAATGATATATTTGCACTCACCAGCCATCTTGCCTCATTATGAACATTACTAAGTCTTTCAGCTCAAAATAACTATGAAGCTCATCAAATGGATGTACATACTTCTTTCCTGCATGGTATTCCTGAAGAAGATATTTATATTCATATTCCTGAGGGATTTGATGAATCTATCCCTCCTGACTCCTGCTTGAAATTACAAAAATCATCATATGGACTCAAACAGAGTCCCCAATGCTAGTATAAATATATCAAAGATTTTTTTGCAACAATTGGTTTCTCACCTAATCCAGCTGAACCTTGTGTCTTTGCAAACTTCTTGGAAGATAATCTGTGTTTCATCTATATCCATTTAGAAAACCTGGTTATTTGTGGTAAAGATATTAGTAAAATTAAAAAAATTTTAAAAACAACTTTTGAAATGGATGATCAGGGTGAGGTCTACTGGATTCTTGGCATGAAAATTACTAGGAATAGAGAGAAGAAAGAATTTTATATTTCACAGCCACTTTACATCAATAACATGTTACAAGAATATGACATGTCTGAATTTTGAGACAGGCCATAGGTCTATTGAATTATCTAGTATCTTGTACTTGCCCAGATCTGGCTTTTGCTGCCAGCTCTCTATCTCAATTTCTCAACAATCCTTCACTCAATTATGTTTCCCACTTAAAAATGTCCTACAATATTTAAAAAAAACAAGCAATTTTGGACTCACCCTTGGGGGAAATATATCATCTAAGGATATCACTGGTTATGCTGATGCTGACTGGGGATCATCTGTTTTATGTAAGTCTACATCTGGGTCTTTGGTCTTTTATGATGGTTTACTCAGCTGGAGATCAAGTAAACAACAAGCCATAGACCTCTCTACTACTGAAGCCAAATATTGTGCCATCTCTGAAAATGGTCAAGATCTTGCCTGGTTCACTCAACGATTTGCTGGTTTGAAACTTTCTCACAATATTCCTGTCATGAATAATAATAATCAAGGGGCTATAGCTTTGGTCAATAATCCATTATATCAACATAGAACTAGACATGTTAAAATGCGACTACATTTACTTTGTGAGATTGTTGAGTCAAAAGAACTTAGGTTAAACTATTTTTCAACTAGTGATATGCTGGCTGATCTGCTTACAAAATCCTTAGCACGTCAAAAAAATGATGAATTTTTTAGTGCAATTGGTTCATCTTACTTGCAGCATTGAGCATGGGGGGTGTTAAATGAAATATCTCTTATATATTGATTATTGTCTTAACAATATCTACATGTAGTGCTGAATCTAGATATAAATTCTGTTTGGACTTATTACTTTTTGATCTTTCATTTCATTTTTGTTCCATGTGTATTTATTTCATTTTTATGCAAAGTAGCACTTATTCTATTTTATAAATAAAATGAGATAAATTCAATATGTTATTCTGCATCTTCTTTTATCACTCTTATTCTCCTTATTATCACTTTTCACTTTTCTGTTATTATTCTTATTAACATATTGACTTCTCCTCATTTTCTCTCAGTTTTATATTACTTTAAAGCACTGCTTCCTTCATAGACTTTTTTCTATCAATCCTTATTAACTTTTGTTGTTTAAATCTTTGGTTCAGGTATTTCATGTTGGTATGCTTGTCTGCTGCAATAAAAATCTCCTTTCATCACTCTTCTTCTCCTTATTATCACTTTTCACGTTTCTGTTATTATTCTTATTAACATATTGACTTCTCCTCAGTTTCTCTCAGTTTTGTATTACTTTAAAGCACTGCTTCCTTCATAGACTTTTGTCTATCAATACTTATTAACTTTGGTCATTTACATCTTTGGTTCAGGTATTTCATTTTCTCTCAGTTTTCTATTACTTTAAAGTGCTGCTTCCTTCATAGACTTGTGTCTATCAATTCTTATTAACTTTTTTTGTTTACATCTTTGTTTAAGCTCAAAATTTCACTTAATTAGTTAACTTAATAAAAAAATAATACTTGAGATGGTGAGTGATGAGAGCAGAGAGAATGGACTGAGCAGAATATAAGCAATGCTAATAAAAATAAAAATAAAATATAAGCATAGTGACCTCAATATGAAAACAATATATTTATATTTAATTTCAGAAAAGAGCATACAAACATAAAATAAATACCTGGTTCACTTAATCAGTTAACTTTATTAAATAATAATACTAGAGACAGTAAGCAACAATCTGGCGATCAAAAGTTTAGTATGGTACTTAAAGTTATTAAAAATGGATATTTGGCAAATTATTGTTGAGATTCCAAATGCTAAAATAATTTTAAAATGGTTAAATTAAATATTAAAAGTGATTAAAAAGGGTAAATTTTATGGGTCAAGATTTAACAAATAATTAGCAGGCAGGAAATTCAAGTATAGGTTTAAAAATGCATGGAAATCAAATTCATGAGTCTCAAAATTTTTTAAGAATTTTTCTAGAATTTTTGCTTTATTTCTACAATTTTTAATAATCTTATAAATTATTTTTGATTATTTTTGATTTTTCATAATTTTCTTAACTTTGATAATTTATTACTAGGTGAATAGGGCTTTGCAGACTACCAAAGTTATAATGTAATATAAAAAAAAGAAGTATTTCTATCATCTGTAATTTTTCTAGATTTTCTATTAATATTTTAAAGGTTCTAATTGAGTCCAAAAGTCCTTACAAGCTTTGGAATACTCCAAAAAAGCTTTGTACAGACTCTGGAGATCTCTGAATGAGCTACGGACAAGCTCTGAAATTCTCCAGCTAGGCAAAGTAGGGAAGGTGAAATACTATTCAGATAAAGCCTGTAAACTTGAAATTAGATACAGGGATCATCCAGCTATCTTACAACTTGTATCTTAATAATCATCATACAGTAGACCCACTCTAGTAATGTAATTTAATAACAATTTTTATTATTTTCATAACAAATTATAAAATTTTGATACCCTTATAAATATTACACTTTTACATAACATTATAATAAATTCTCACATCATCATAAATATTAACTTATAGGGTACCACTATAAACATCTCATCACCAGGGATCTGATTATAACAACCGAATCATAAAAACAAAAGCTTCATAAAAACATATTTTTCAATCATTTGAATAACTTTCTAAATACAGCTTCAATGTTGTGTTTTTTAGCCTCATTATAAAGAACACCAATTCTAAATCTCAACACTGTTGTTGACAATCCTATAGTACTAGCTATAGGCCTTGACCAAGGGAGTTGGAGAAAAACCCAGAGAGAAAATCCCCTGTCCCTTTAGAAAAATATAAGTGAGATTTACCTTTTACAGTAAATTGATTCCTGTTGTTTTTAAAGCCCCTTTTCCAATACACTTGACTGCCTGATCAGCAAAGAAAGTAGTCTCCAGACAGACTACTAAACCAAAGAACTGAAATGTAGACCAATGTCCACACCAGAGAAAGCAATGATACTTGATGTAGGTTGTAAATTCAAACCAGAGACATCAATAATACTTGATATAGCTTTCAAGACTACACCAGAGAAAACAGTTGCCAAAGTTGAGTTAAATGAAGAACTAACGTTGCAACAAACACAGCCAATTGTGGCCAAAAAAACAGTGAAAACTGAGTGAGGAACAAGGATATCACCTCCGGATTGTTGTATGATAATTAATGTTGCCCCAAACTGTCTTATTCACTATATAAACACAGACCACTATCTAAGAGCCCATGCACACCAACAAATTTGGCGTTTCTTAGCACCAAATTGCATAAAACCCCTCTAGAAACGCTTTCCAGCCTTCTAGCACCAAGGCGGGCTGTCCGCCTGATGTTGGGAGGCCTGCCTGAGGCAGCCGGACCACCCTGAAGCCAGAAAACCAACAAAAACCTCCAAAACTACCCAAAATACTTAGAAAAATAATCTACGACTACTAAAACCTTTAAAACACATAATTAAGCTATAACAACATTGTGACATGAAACATAGAGAAAAATTATACCATTCTAATGGTACTAAGCACTAAACCTTAAGACTTAAGGTTAGCCCGTAAAACACTGTGTGGTCTTCCAACATTGGCAGGGGCCTTTGTCGTGTGATTTGGCGCTGTTTGTGCATGTCTTAATTGACATCTGTTAAGGAATTTGGTATTTTTCTGGTTTTATCCCGTGGATATTGGGTCTGCGGGTATGTGGGTACTATCATTAGATAGCCCTGGTTTTTCTCTATATTTTATGTCTTGAAGACATTTTTCATATTCTGAGTTTTAAGGGGTCATTTCCTCATTTTTCATTTATAAAAGATTGCTGTTTAATTTTGTTTTTCGTGTTTTACGGGCTAACCTTAAGTCTTAGGGTTAAGTGCTTAGTACCATTGGATAGAGCTAATTTTTCTCTATATTTCATGTCTCAACGTTGTTATAGTGAAATTCCGTGTTTTAAAGGTTTTAGTAGTTGTAGCTAATTTTTCTAAGTAGATTAGTGGTTTTTATTTGTTTTCTGGCTTCAGGGAGGCTGGGCCGCTATAGGCGGCATCTCCGACGTTGGGTGGCCCGCCCGCCTCTGTTTTAGGAGGTTGGGGAGCGCTCCAGGAGGGTTTTTTATGCAATTTGGCAGGTACAGGCGCCAGATTGGTGGGTGCGCATGGGCTCTTAGTTAGTGGTCTGTGTGTACATAGTGAATAAGTAAGTTTGGGGCAACCTTAATCATCATACAACCATCCGGAGGTGATCTCATTGTTCCTCACTCAGTTTTCACTGTTTTCTGTCCACATTGGCTGTGTTTGTTGCAAATAAGTTCTTCATTTAACTTAACTTTAGCAACTGTTTTCTCTGTTATAGTCTTGCAAGCTATAGTAAGTATTATTGCTGTCTCTGGTGTGGATTTGCAGCCTACATCAAGTATATTTGCTGTCTCTGGTGTGGACTTTGTTCTACATTTCAGTTCTTTGGTCTGGTAGTCTATCTGGGGACTACTTTCTTGGCTCATCAAGCAGTCAAGTGTGTTAAAAAGGGGCTTTAGCAAAACAGGAACCAACTTACTTTAGAAAGTAAATCTCACTCTATTTTTCTAAAGGGACAGGGGATTTTCTCTCTGGTTTTTCTCCAACTCCCTTGGTCAAGGCCTATAGCTAGTACTATAGGATTGTCTACATTTCTGGCACCCAACGTGGGGTAGAACTTGCTAGTTCTTTGGAATCTCTGTTTTCTTTGGTTGGCTCTTTTTGGTGTTTTGGACTGGAGGAATGGCTTCTGGTTCTGCTATTCCTGTGTTGACTGTCAGTGGGGGGGATGGTCCTCCTTCTGTGAAGGTTAGGGAGTGTGTGAGGATTAAAATTTGGGATGGTACCAAGTTTAATGGGGAGGATGTCAAGTGGTTTCTAAAGAGGTATTAAACTGCTGCTGGAGTAGATGGTGCTTCCTACCTGGACATGGTGAAGCAGATTATCTTCTTCATTGGTGATAGGTCAGTGGAGAAGGAGATTGTGGCCATGTCTGGCTACCAGAAGAGGGATTGGAAATTGTTGTGTAAGGAAATGGTGGATAGATGAGGTGCCAGGTTCACTATGGTGGATCTGAACAAGGTTTTCAGTGAATGGTAATCTTATGGTGGTGTTGGTAACTTAAATAGTTACAGGAAGTTTCTGCTACAGTTTGATCCTGTGGTGGAATATTTGGTGGAAGTGGAGGAGCTGGCACATGAAAATGCTGCCAAGGATGTTTTTTGGTCTGCCCTGGCTAGAGATGTCAGGATGAATGTATTGAAGGAGTTGTCAAGAAAGGAATTGATGAAGACTCTTTCTAATGGGGACCAGAAGTTGCCTGCCTTGGATAAGGTGAAGGAGGCTGTTGAGGCACATTCAAAGTTATTGGCTGTGGACACCTATCAGGAGGAGTGTGCCAAGTATGTCAGCAAAGTCAGTGAGGCTTTGGCTGAAGAGGAAGTTAGGGAGAAGAAGGAGGAGAAAAATTTGGTGCAGGTTCCCAAACAGGAGAGGGACCCAATGGTGGAGCAGTTGGCTGATCTGACAAAACAGCTGCACATTTTTGTCCAGGAGGCCAAGAAGGTTAATAAGGCACCTTCTCAGCCAAGAGATTTTGAAAGGAGGGCTGGTAGGATTGATCCTTGGGTTTGCTCTTATTGCAGTAGGAGGGGGAACAGGTCCAATGATTGTTGGGCACTGAACAGGGATGTGTCTGAAGGGAAAGTGGAGTTTGATGGCAGGGTTTTTAAGTTCCCTGATGGTTCTTTTGTGAAGCCCAATGAGGGGCAGGCTCCTGTTGATTTGGTCAGGAGAAGGAGTGGTCTCAATCAAAGGAGGCCAAGGTTTGAGGAGATTCCTGATCAGGGGAAGTCTTCTGTTAAGGTAGATGAGGACGTCGTAGAATGTCTGTTCTTTATAAGAATAAAATAGGGGGGGTGGGATGATAGATAATGTGAGATAGTCAAATCCCATCATCATATGATTTATAATAAATACAATAAAAAAAGTAGAATATCCGAAATGATAGGGGGGGGTAATGGGGATATTCTACCCTATAAATACCAAGCAGAGTTTAGATATAGATATTGATACAGATATCGATATGGTTATAGATAGATAGGATTGTTCGATCCAAAGAGGATAAGATATTAAATGAAACCTAGTGCTAGGACCATGCGATATCCAAGTAATTGCTATGCCCCCCTTAATGGCTATAGCAGTGTGTGAACCTGAGAGATTATATAGTATATTATAATGTTCGAGACAGTATGTTTGATAATATGATAGATAGAAATATATTATAATAAAAATAAAAAATTGAGATAAACCATTTTATATGATTGATTTTTAGATGATGAGCGCCAAGCGCATCCGATCATATTTTAGAAAAGATGCAGATATAAGATAGATAAAAGTAAGGATAATCATTAATATATATAGATATATAAATAGAGCAGTATGTACAGATAAAATATGTAGCAGGTTAAAAAATAAATAGGATTGTCATGGCTATTGCTATAAGGGTGAGATAAATCATTCCTCAAAGTATAAATACTAAGACTCCTCAAAATATTAATATAATAATTTATTAAAAAATATGGAGGGATGGATGTGTAGTTATTATCTTATTAGATAAGATAAAATTATTATAAATAATAAGGGGGGTGTAGGTGAGGAGAGTATATAGGAATGAATGAGGGGGGGTATTATAAATTAATTATAAAAATATTACAGAACTGAGTAGAACCAATAAAAATGACACTCAGTATTTGAATTTTCATTCTATATAAAGTGATATTGAGAGAGAGTAACATTTTTTTAAGAAAAACAAATAATTTATGAGATATAAAAATGTATTTTCAACAAATTGATGGTCCATACCTCTTTATGTCACATTTATGTATCCATATTAATTTCAATCGAATTTAATGTTGACCAATACATAGTGAATACACGTTATGCCACTTATACTTGCCAGGCATAGCTACCATTAAATATGCCAGTATCAAAAATAATTTTGATCGAAATTAATGAGAATGATAATGATGAATTTCTGTAGTCAACTGCTTATTTTAATGCATGGTGCCTTGCCAACATTAATTTCGATCAAAATTACTTTTGATACTGGCATATTGCATGGTGTCTATTCCTGGAAAGTGTAAGTGGAATAGTGTGTATTCATTACGTATTGGTCAACATTAATTTTAATAGAATTTAATATTGACATTTGCATATTGAACCCAAACCAGCAAACAACCCAAAAAATTCTTCATAAAACCGCTCATTAATTTTGATTGAAATTAGTGTTGACCATATACATATTGAATGGTAGTTATATCTGGTGTGTGTAAGTTGTAAAGCTTGTGTTCAATGTTTATTGGTCAACATTAGTTTTGATTGAAATTAATATTAATATGTAAATGATATATACATGCTCAATATGCATTGTAATGTGTTTACTTAAGAATAGAGGAACCTACTTTTCATCTTACATAAAAATGCTTGGTGGCATGTAAAATTCAATTTTTATTTAAATTAATGTTGACATGTTACCATGCATAACAGTAAGCAACTGACTGCATAAATCGATGATAATTATGAACCTTAATTTCGATCGAAATTAATGTTGCCAAGTGCAGATTGAAAAAAGCTATGCCACTTACACTAGCCAGGCATATTTACTATTTATTATGTATTGGTCAACATTAATTTTTATAGAAATTAATATGGATATGTAAATTTTATATTTACCCTCAACATGTATAGTAAATTTCAATACTTAAAAATACTTGCTGTCCTTTACATGTCATGCCAAAAAGCATTATATCACTTCAACATTAATTTTGATCAAAATTAATGTTGGCATGCCATTATGCATTGAAACAACTAACTGACTAAAAAAGTTCATCATCAAAATGCTCATTAATTTTGATCAAAATTAATGTTGACCAATACATATTGAATATAAGTAATCTCGACTTACTCAGACCAGATATAACTACCATTCAATATGTATATGGTCAGCCTTAATTTTGATTGAAATTAATGGGCAGTTTTATGAAGAATCTTTTGGGTTGTTTGCTGGTTTGGGTTCAATATGCAAATGTCAATATTAAATTCGATCGAAATTAATGTTGACCAATACATAATGAATACACACTATGCCACTTACACTTTCCAGGCATATATACATGCAATATGCCAGTATCAAAAGAAATTTCGATTGAAATTAATGTTGGCAAGGCACCATGGATAAAAATAAGCAGTTGACTCCAGAAATTCATGATTATCATGCTAATTAATTTCGATCAAAATTAATTTTTGATACTGGCATATTTAATGGTAGCTATGCCTGGCAAGTGTAAGTGGCATAGCATGTATTCATTATGTATTAGTCAAAATTAATTTTGATTGAAATTAATATGGACATGGACTATGCATAAAATTCCTATAAGTATAGGTAAGCTAAGCAGTTAGATTAACTGGTTTGATCAAGTACACCATATAAAAATTGATGTTTTAATGCCTTGGTTAATTTTGATCAAAATTAATTTTAAGCCATGCATGTTGAATTTTATCTATGTCTGTGTAGTCCATATGAAATGGCTTGTATTCAATATGCAGGGGTCTACATTAATTTCGATCAAAATTATGAGGTTCATTGCCTCATAAATTTGGTGGTTTCTGTCAGGGTTTCATGCATGGTGCCATATGATACTTGTTGATTCCTATCAAAATTAATTTCAACACCAATATATTGAATACAAACCATGGCACTTACAGTACTTGGTCATAGCTAAAATTCAATATTCCAGTCTCAAAATTAATTTCGATAGAAATTAGTCAGGATCCATGAAGTTTATCAATAGTTTATGAGTTAAGTTTCAAGTCATATGTTTCATCATTTTCTTGCACCCATTTATAGGTTATCTCAATAATTTTTTCAAGTTTTATTATATTAATCAAAACTGTGGTAAGTTGTGAAAAATTAGCAAATCCAAATCTCAAATTGAATATTAATATTTTAATAATTTTGAATGTTGCTTAAGGTATTTCATTGGGTGATTCATAATAATATTTTATCAACTTAGTAGTCCTATAACTTTTGAAAAGTAACAATATTGGTATAGTTAGGGACAACAATGCAATATCTTGTTCAGACTAAGATAGATTGTAAAATAAAACTATTCAATTTTTTTTTCCCTTAGTGGTATCCAAGTTTATCAATGGTTTGGTCACGGTGCCCACACCCTAGCCTGACACTCCTCCTGTCACTTAAAAAACAAATTCTTATCTTAAATTTTAAAGTTACCAATTTTTTATTTATAATTCATTTCTTGTTTGATGAGGCATATCAGTATATATGTGAATCTCGTATTGTCATCTGAAAGTAAATTTAACAAATATTCATAAAGGATTATCCTTTTTTTTCATATACTATACTAATTAAGTGTATCTCCACTGTTTAGGAGTAAATTCTAATTTAAAAAATTTTGTATTTACCCGTGGCAATTTGCATATGGGATATACATTTTTTATTATTTTTTTTTCACACTAAAAGTCCCCAAAGAATTACTAGTATTTTCTGTTAGCTACATCAAATTTTGCTTCAATATAAACAGATTTTGATTTAGCATGTTACTCAGTTTACCCCACTATGAATAATACATGTTAAAAAAGCTCAAATAATATAAAATCCCCCTCTTTATGTTTTATGTTTCTTTCATCCTCACTTTAATTTAATCTTATTCAATTTTTTATCCTATTAAATTATCAACTTCAATTTTCTAGAATAGAGTTTCTTATAATTATTCATCATATTACATCATAATTTTTTGATATTAAATACTTTTTTTTAATATTCATTAATCAATATGTCTAGTATACAAAATCCTACACCTCCACTTTGTATGTATATCATGTTCCTCTCTCTTAATTTATATATTTCACTTATGTTCTATATCTTTTTTTTTCAAAAAATTGATTTTCCAGCACCCGAATGTGTTTCATCCCACTCTCTGATTGATACTCGCTTTGAAGCTTTTGAGCTTGCACCATGTCTGCCACATGGCATGGCACCTAACCCTCCTGTACTTAGCAATGAGAGGCAGGAAATAACGAGAGTTCAGTATCACAATTTACTTGAATTGGCTAGAGATAAAACAGAAGAACTTGTCAAGATCCTTAACAATAAGCCTTCTCCTTCATATTTATCTAACCCTTGTAATGACTTACTCCAATATGTGAAAAGCCTTGAAAAATGTATGTTCTTCACCTTTTTTGTCTCCTTTTAAATTAGTAGATAAGATTATTAATATTTTCTTTCTTCATATATATTTGTAGCTTACGAGGAGGGTATGATTCCTCCTGATGAAATCATTGTCATTAGGGATGATGATGAGACAGATGAACCATCAGATTTAACTCATGCTTCAACTTCTAAGGAAAATCTTGAAACACCTTTTATCCGCTCCAGGAAAAAGAGATTATCCCAAGGCTCCTCTTTTGTTCGACGTATTAAACCGGCTTCCGCTAATGAATTTTCCGATGTATCAAATAATAAATCTCAAAAAAAAGCAAAGGCTTTGATAATGAGTATATTCTTGTTTCCTTTTTTTTTATTTTTATTCTTTTATCTTTAAAATTCTATCATATATCTCTTTTATTGCTTATATATTGTACTTTTTATGTTTCTTTTGATATTTTGTACCAGAAACTCACCTGCTGTAGATTGTTCCATCCATAAACGCCTTCTCCCTGATGAAGATGATGAAAAGAGCGATGAAAATAGCAATGATGAACTGTCAGAATATGAAGCTATGCTTGTTCATCAAAACAAGGAAAGTTTAAAATCTTCTTCAAGACATGACAATATGTTTGATAAAGATGATGATTCAAACAGCTCATCACCGAATTCCTTCATTTCTAAGAAGCAATACCCATCACCTCCTAAATTACCTACTTTGACCACTTTGAAAGCTTCTCTACCAATGAAATCAACTCCAATCAAGATATCGAAAAAACCTCTAACTTTTTCACCCTCAGTTCAAAAAGACTCTGATTTGCAGGAGGAATTCTGTAAAATTCATAATTTTTATTAAGGTAGAATCAGCAGGGCAAAGGTCCTCAAGTCGTGGTTGGAAATTGTTACTCTCCTCAAATTACGCTCTTCTACTTCTTCCCAAGAACCCATGTTAAATATTCCAATGTTTACTTTTCATTTGGAAAAATCTTGTGGAGAATATTCACCACAGAAAAAATGGGGGGGTATTGCTAGCAATACCCCTTGCTTGAACTCCGTTGAGCCACAAGTCTATGCTTGAATTATGCACACATTATCACCATGTAGGAAATTGTTTGGCCTTACATTTAGTCAGAGATTTGTCACAAATTGAGCTCAAGATGAACCTACATTGATCACCGTTTGATCTTGTAAAATCCTAATTTTATCATCAGTTGAACTCCCTTTGATCTCAATTTGATCTAACATAAGCTTTTGCATATCCAATATGTCAACTATTCACTTTCAAAAAGATTCGTAATGAATTTCACATGAAATATTAGAAACGAAACCAGTAATTTTGAGTAAATGGCTCATCAAAATGATTAATCTACAACAAAATACCATCAAAATTCAATCTGATTACTGAAAACTTTTGGTAAAATGACTAATAGATATTTAAATTGGAAAATAATATTCCATTTCTCAATTTCAAATTCAAAATATAAATCCTCGTTTGAAATGTGAATTTTGTAGATTCCTTTCCTTCCTATATTATGAGTAATATTTGAGGTATTTTACACCTTTGTAAATATGGTGTTGTGCTGCTAGAAATTATCTCTGTTTCAATTCAACTTTATTGAAGCTTGATTCCAGAATGATACATATTTTATAACTATTTTGAGAAAAAAGTCACTATTAATGAATTTAGCCTTTTATCTGTCCTTTATTAAACCTCACTTAATCCTACTTAAATCCAAATTGACCCACAAAAACCTTATTCAAGATATTTTTTAGCCCAGGATGATTCAAGATTGGAGCAAAATATTATTTTAAATATCCAATATGCCTATTGATTAAATTTCTTCAAGCTTACTTTAAATTCACATTAACATTAACTTTCACAGGAAATATTAAACACAAATCTTGAAAATATAGTATTTAAAATCATAATAAATATAATATAATATGGTAACAACAAAATTTTCTTTCTGGATTAATTGAAACAAAAAATTGTTCATTTGTGAAAATAGAAAAAATACTATCCATCCTGAATTTAGAATTCATTTTTAAAAATTTAATGCCCCCTCACTTTCAAGTTTATCATGTATTTCAAAAATTATATTTTTAATAATTTTGTGAATAGTACACCTGAGATATAAACTTGGGGATATCAAAAACTAAAACATCAGCAAATTGAAATGTTTTTTATTGTTATGAATGGAAATAATGATTGAAAAACACCATTAGAGCAAGTTTGATTTTGAATAATAGGCATACTTTCTCATGTAAATTTCAATAAAAATAATTTTTATTCTTACATAAGTTGCGGTGGATACATTTGAGCTCAAAAAGAATTAAAATTGACAAAATAAGACTTCTATAATTCATATTCAAAAATGAAATCACCCTTCATTATCTACCTGTAAACTATTTTAAATTGAATAATTTCAAAGTCAGTATATACTGATGTTATTTTTTCTTCTAAAAAATTTATTATATAGATTAATAGTCATAAACAGTTGACATAGATGTTAAATTTATATAAGCAATCTTTAATTCATAAAATGATAAAACTATCTTTTATGTAAAAAGTGATGAAGGAAAAAAATATTATTAAATTTTTGATGCACTATCAATAAAATTGAAGATAGAGCATATCAAAAGTTTAAACTTAATTTCAATTTTGATATCATCATTTTATTTTATTTTACTTGAGTAGAAAACAGATTTTAAATCTCAATATAATTTTAAATCCCATTAGTTTGTAGATTTCAACATTTGAAACTATGAAATAAATATTTATGAAAGAATTTTACAATATTTGCCCTTCTAAAAACTCATAAATCCAACTTCAAATCTTCTAACCTTCACAAGTAACCACAATGCATTCTGAAAATACTCTATATTTAAATAATTAAAGGTAAATAAAATTATGTTTTTATTCTTTATTTCAATTTTTGATAAATAATATATATATATACATATATATATATATATAATTTCTTAAAAAGTCTAAGAGGGAACTTAATAGTGGTTTTGGCATTAGATATATAGATTCAACTTTCAAAAGATTTGTTTGGAATAAATTACAAAGACAAAAAGGATATATTTTGATGAAAGAATACTGATTTAGGTTCTCTTAAAATATTATTAACCATTTTTATGGAATATTAATCCATGGTTATCATTCTTTATGATATTATCATAGAATTTTTTCCTTTTTTAATATAATGATTTTCTATTGTGTGGTATGTAGGCTAAGATAAGTTTAAAAGATTTATTGAAGATATATATACCAGAAACAGTATAATCTGTAGATTTATAACTATAACTTACTTTTCTGATGTTTTACATCATTGATAAGTAGCTCATGCATTACACAAGTAAATAATTATAGTCTCTGGAAATAATTCCTTGTGAATTTCAAATTTTTTGTTATTCTTAAAATCATTACTCAAATAAACTAAAAATTTCTTCAAATATTGATTGAAAGAAGGAGTTACAAAATCTTATTTTGTAGTTATAAAAGTTTGAGTTATTTTTCATATTATCAAGTATAATGAACATTTGTAAATTTTAACTTGAAAACTAGTGATCATAGCAAAGTAATACTGGAAGAATCAGATAAAAAGGGTGGAATAAAGTCATAGCACAACAGGAAATGATACAAAATTGTTGATTTTTATCTCACAAAATTCAACATATTTTTAACATATTTTACCACCTTTAGATAATGTTTAGTGGATTTTAACATTATTATAACAAGCAAACTTAACAATGTTTTGATTTTTTTAACAAAAATAAATATTGTTAGATCATTTTTTTAAAAAATATGACTTATTTTTATGCTTTATCTACAATAGTTAGTAGTTTCTTTTGCAGAAATTACTTGTTTTGATATTCTATTTTTGAATTTTTTAAGAGACTTCATTGCATTAAAGTTTTGTAATAATTTTTCATTAAAGCATCATATTTTAAATCTAGAGAATTGGTTTTGAAATAATATATATTTTCATGTTAATTGACTCATTATTTTTGGATTGATAAATTATGTTAAAATTGGGATTGCTTATTTCTAGTGAGTGTACATCATAGTTTGTTTTCAAATCAAAGATTAATAAATGGTGAAATTCGGTAAAATTCTAAATATCTTTTAAACCTTTTTGATTTAAATAATGTTTAATGTTATGTAATCATTCTATAAGTAGAAAACAGTTAAAATCTGATAATGGTACATTGCTTTCAATTTCTAATACTAAAATTCTATTCTACTTGAAACAATGTAAACTAAAGCTTGGTATCTCATAAGAAACTCACAATTTTCAAAAATCATATTTCCAACTTTTTAAACATGATACACATTTAGATATATTTTCAGAATAATTTCCTAATTAGTTTCAAATACTAGAAAATAATGACCTCAATTTATTTTAATACTTAAACCATTCTGATGAGTGAATTTCACAATCCTCTAAGTAACATATGGTTACCATTTATACACATATGCATGATTTCTCCTTTTGTTTAATTTTAGCTGAATCTAAAAAGTAAAATCACATGTTGAATATCATCTATAGATAAACTTCTTATATTAGAAGCTAATATTTCATATGAGAAATTTGTTATTGAGTTTGGGAAACATTAATAAGTGTTGGGTATTATAATTGAGCCATTTATTCAAGTAAATAAAAAAGGATGACCTTCTAAATATTTCATATATATATATATATAATAAAAATTAATTATATAGTAGCATTTAACCATGTTTTTATACTAATGTCATATAAAAAAAGGGATTGAACTAAAACTTTCAGTAAAGAAAATAAAAATAGGATAAGTTAATATTCTTGTTTATATTCTCATATTTTTGAAATGGCTTACTTAAGGGAGAAAATTATTTGGTTTTAGAGTACAAGAATTTCTAGATAAAAATCTTCACAATATAGTTTGACCCTCTCAAAAAGAAAATTCCTCAAATTTTACTATCACATTTTATATATTTGTTAAGTAATAGAAAATGGAGTTGTGTCTTTGACAATGAAGCTTTAGAAAATGAAATAAATGATTTAAATTTATAATATCATTTTTGAAACAATAAATCATGTATTCAAAAAAAATTATATATCTTACAATCAAGATAACAGTATTAATTAAGCAACTCTAACAACTTTGGAAAGAAAACAAGAAAAAAATAATTAGTAAAATGCATAAGTTATTTTTAGAATTTAAGGAAACTTAATAGCTCTACCTGTAAACTAGCCTTAAAGCAGGTTTGGATTTAACATGTGGAAATTCATACATAGTACCCTTCCATCATTAGAGCAGAATAAAATTTATGTAGTTTTATTTTTTTAATTTATAATAGTATTTTTATTTTTGGCTTTTTCATTAGTATAACTATATATTTTTTAACTTTTTTGTTTTTCATAACATAAGTTCAAAGCTGCACATCACTACTTCAAGATGAAACTCCATATAATGTAATAAATGAATGATATATTATAATGAATTTTACTAGAGACTTTTCAAAAATGGTGATTAAGAATACTTATTATAATTTTTTAAATTTTTATTATTATTCTATCTCTTGAAAGGAGATGGCCATATCTCAATTTAATTAGTTTTTCCTCAGAAAAATTAATTCTTGATCTAAATAAAATTGCATCACTATTAACTAGATGTTATTATACAATTTTAAAATTTTTTTTATCTGAACATAGTTGAAAGTATGTATAAATTAAAGTGTTTCCACATAGTCTTACTATTATCCCACCATAATTTTCACATATAGATTTCATTATAACTGTAAAATAAGTTTTTTAATAATTTTAATAATACCTTAATATTTAATAATTTAGTTACATAGTAGATTTTTTATCCTTTTTTTTATATGAGGTTTATTATATAAACACCACTTTTAGATTTTATCCATTTTGATGTCTGATAATTTAAATTTTCATTTAACTACCCAAATTATATCAAAAAAAATTCAAAAGTATATTTTTTTAATGTACTCTTTTTGATAAACTTATCATTTCTTATAGGTTATTCTTCAACTATTTATTGTAATTAATTACCCACTCATTTATGGTCTGTTATTGTTGTTCATTACATACAGACAAAATAAGGATACTCTCATATTATATTGGAGTTTTAAATTAAAAAGTAAATACTAGTGGCTGGTATTAAATATGAAGTTGTTATAACTAAGTTGAACATTAATTAATTATTAAATGGCATTTTATATTACAAATTTTATTGAATGTATATAAAAATAACACTCAAGAAATATATATAAGATATATATATAACCATTGTATATCAAAAATGAAGTACTTATTAACATGGTCTTTTTAAATGATTTTCAAATTTACTTAAAGAGACATTAATATTACCAATTTAAATTTTATATCAAATATAACAATATTATTATTTCATTTTTAATTATTTTACAAAAAATTTGAGTTTCAAAGTAATTTAATTCAGTATTTAATGAATGTTTTTGAAAAATATTTTTAAAAATAGAAATAACCCCTCACAAAAAAAATATAATTTTTTTTACTTACAATTTGCACCATATTTCTACCCTTAAAATATTTGTATTCTTCTAACAAAAATATTTTTTAAATAAATTTAAAATTTTTTTCATTATTCAATTACAAAATGTCAAATTTATAATTTATTTTACCTTACTAAAAAATTTAGTTGAAAATTTAATTTTGTATTTCCAAAAAATAAACTTAAATGTCAAAAATTAAAAAAACAAAATTATAAATATAATTATGAGAAAGAGGTAGATTAAATTTATAATATTCATATAAAAAAAATTCATATATTTTATGGTGTTTGAATTTTAAATTTAATGTATTAAAAAATAATTATTAAATAACCAAGCCAAATGAAATTGGCTTGGATTTTTGGTATCACTAGCACTTATTTTTTTTTCTTATACTCACATTTTAATTTTTAATTTTTTTTTTCTACATTTCTCATTTTTTTTTATAATTTTTAATGTTTTTAAGACCAAAGTTGCTTTCAAACAACTTCGGTCTAACGTTTCTCTCACTTTCCCACCAGATTGCACCTGGTAGGGAAAGTCGCTTCCATTTTAGAGACCAAAGTCCCTTGCAGGGACTTTGGTTTCTCTGTGTGCATTGCACAGCCAGAAAAAAACTGGCTGTGCAATGCACTGCATGCAGCACATGCAACAGGCATCGCTGCTGCAAGTAATGCGCATTGCATGCAGCAGCAATGCAGGCTGCATGTGCTGCGCATATCTCATGCAGCTGACTTGATATCAGCTGCATGAGATATGGTAGCGATTGTGCAACGCCCGTTGCACACTGCTTTGGCCACCTCCCAGCCTAGTAAATTAGCTGGGAGGGTGGCAAACATTACAGCAAGCAATCGAAGTCGCTTTTAGCGACTTCGATTGCTTGAAAGAGACACTTCCAGCCAGGGGAAACCTGACTGGAAGTACTAAATTGCAATGTAAGGGACCCAAGCCAATTTCAAAGGCTTGGGTCATAAATTAAGGTTTCTAAAAAGCAGCCAGTATAAATCTGGCTGCAATAAAAAGAAAATTTTTTAAATAAAATACATCAAAAAATAAAAATGTGTTTAAATTAAATATACAACTCTCTTCAGCCAGTAAGAAACAGCCTTCCATTGTTACACATAGAAACAAAATCAAATGTTTCTTTCATCAACATTGGCCATGTCTCAATATTTTGAACCAAGTAAGATTAGGAAAAAGGTCACGGCAAAAAAATTGCATAATTAAAAGTCTCCCAATTTAATATGGTGCGGAGGTTCATATTTTAGAAATAGGTGGTGCACATTATAGTTCCCTTTAAAAAAATTCAAAAATGAATTAATTTTGGCGCAATGTAAATTTAAATGTGATGAGTGTATGTTTTTTAGCTATGTGAAACATGGTAGCTAGAATTATGTGGTGTCAATTTTTTTTAGATGTGAAATTCAGTGTTCCACAAATGTGCATCTGTACAACATGCAGCCAAGTAACACCACACAATATGGGGGGCGGACTTGCTAGCAAGTCCGCAACCTTGGACCCAAACTCACCATAGATTGAACACACATTGAGCTATTGATAAAGGAACCATACAATCAGGGATGAGCACCACTCAGCAGAACAGTTTTAGGTGGGTGTTCAAGTAGAGTTCAGTATGGGTTCAGTATGAGTTCAGTCTGAGTTCCATCTGAGTTCCATCTGAGTTCAGGTTGAGGACTTTCTAGCAAGTCCACCCCCTATATTGCGTAGTGTAAATTCTAGCTGAAATTAGTATATGCATAGGAAAAAATGATCATGCTGTGTACAGTGCCTTGGCAACATCATTCTTGGAATTTAGATGAAGTTTATCATATGACTTGGAGAGCTGCATTTTTTTGAAAATGAGATCAGTGAAAATTCATGATATCTACATCTGTTTGCCACCCAATTTCTTTTTACTTACCTTTTTCAAAAATTATCCATCATATTTTTGCTTTATCATTTTGAGTTCTTGGTACTATTTTCTTGACCTTATCTGATAACCGGTAAGCAAATTTTTCTTGCTATTGCATTTCATATCATTTTGGTTTGTTACACTTTTTTACACTTTTGACAAGTTAATCTAATGATTCTAATTCTGAATTTATTTTTATGGTATCTTTTACTATACCCTTTCGATTCATTATAAAAAAATTCTTTTTCAGTTAACTTAAAGTTTTTTTATTTGTTTGTCAATTTACTTTTCTTTATTCCTTATCAAAAATGTTCAATTTATTTATCTAACCATTTATTTTTTAAAACAGTTATTATAAAATAAACTTTATAATTAATTTTGATCAATCAGCTACAAATGGAAGAAGATTTTATAGACATGTAAGTTCATGTTTTGCTTATCATTTTACTATGTTTCTTTAATAATTTCTCAACCATTATATTATTAATATGAAAAGTAAAACATCATCTCGTACTTGCTGAAAGCATAAAGGATAATGTTTTGCTTTTCATAATAATAATTAGATTGTTTGTACTTTACCTTTAATTTATTGATTTTTAAGTTGTTTCAAAGTCTTGTACTTGCTGAAAGCATACAGGACAATGCTACAATTTAAAAATTAATAGTTTATTGAAGTATAACTTTCTAAGTCAATATATTGATCAGAGCAATATTTTTCAATTTATATATGTGGATATCATAATTCCTTTTTTTTTTAATATTACTAGTGTATTGGAGTTATACTTTCATTATATTATTAATATTAAGTGTAGAGCCAAATCTCGTACTTTCTGAATGCATACAGGATAAAGCTATACTCTTTATATGTATAATTTAATAAAGTATACCTTTGAAACGCTTTCTTAATATTTGAAATAAAGAAAAAGTATATAAATTTACTAATATGTAGATATGCTAACTTTTGTATTTCTAATATTGAAGATATGATAAAATTAAAGGTATCATTGACTGATAATTGAAATTATGTTACTATTTTCTAATTTTTGATTTTTTTCTATTTAAATCAAAATTGAATTCTCTTAGGATTGAACCATCAATGAGTAACGATTTGAAAAAAAAACGGCCAGGGAAGAACTCTAACAATAGGTGGGCAAAAGACATTGCTACTGGAATGAAACTTGTAAACACTCTTGGAATGGATACAAACGGGAAGAAGCCACATTTCTATGCACGATCTTATGCAAATAATATGACAGATTCCAATAATTATTACAATTTTTTTCCTGGATGTAGTATTTATAAACCAAAAGGTGTCTTAATACCTTATGTTCTTGTGCAGACTTTTGAAATTCATGAGCTCAAAGAACTAGATATGTTAGAAGCTACGGTGCAATGCATTAAGGATCTTTCTTACTGCGAACATGAAATTAAAAATAATGGTTATCATCAAAGAGCTGGTGGTTTTGGAAAAATGTTTGGTGGTGGCTTTATTTTAGATAGAAAGAAATCTTTACATATTCGTAAGTATCACTTTTTTTAATTTAAATACTGAATTTTTGAATGCTTTTCCTTGCAGATGAATAGACTGATGATATTGTAAAAACGGATGAATATAAAAAACGAATGAAGAGGATTGCAATGTACTTTGAATATTTTTTTAAAAAAATATCATATGTAAAGTACAATGAGGCAACTAATCTTTGCGCAAAACTTAGTATTCCTGGATTTTCAAAAGTTTCTAGTGAAGAAGAGGGTGTACCGTTTGCTAGTAATTTAACTTGGACATCTGGAGGGAATGGTAATGGGTTCTCTAATGAGGTTCATCTCGATAAGGATGCAAGTGAGTATACTTTAGGAATATTTTTTCATAAAGATACAGAAAACAATACCATTCATATGAAGTATGATAAGACACAACCACAACAAACAGGTGAACTTATGTTTCCCAAAATTCAAAGTAAAATCAACTTTGAAGCAACTAATGAAATAAAAGTGACATTATGGCCTGCCAATCAACTAAGGCATTTTACCTCAAGATGTCACGAAATTCCTGGCTTCACTAGGATAGGTTCTTCTATTCAAATCAGCACTAGACTTTTTAATGCTATAGAAAAGCTTAATGTTTTTGATATTGATATTTCAGAATACTTAGAAATTAAAAAAGAATAATTTAGGTTAGAATATTTGATTAGTGCTTTGAGAGTTTTTTTGAAAAGAGATGACTTAATAGAGGAAGAAATAAATTCAGCAAAGTATTATTTATCTAATGTTAAGACAAATCTAAAAAATCTAGAGATATAAATATTAAAAATTTATATTATATATACACAACTTAATGCAAATTTAAACATGATAAATACTGGGAGTAGCTGTAACATTTTCAGTTTTGATAATTATAGTATTATCTATTTTTTTTATTTGTGAAATAAAATAATTTTTTTTCATAATATTATAAGAAAATTTGATTTACTTTTGAGGAAATATATAAGTTGTGAAATCTTTAAATGTCATTTTTATTAAATTGGTAGCAAAGGTTCTAAAATAAAAAAACTATAATTAAGAATTTGAAATATATTAGCCATAAAAATGTGCTTTTAATGCTACCAAATTAACTGTATCGTATTTTAGGTCAAACAAGCTTATTAATAAAAAAGTTAATAATAAAGAGTTGATGAAAGAATTTTGAATCAAAAATAGATTAAATTGTATTTTTTTAAGAATACACACATTTAATTATTTAAGTTTTTCTACTTCTGATTAAAAATGTTACAATCAATGAAAAAATTTGTAATAATTAATAGATTATTTAATATTAAAGGTAAAGTAACAAAACTAGAGCAGTTATCATATTTTTATATAAACAATAAAATATTTAAGAATTTAATACAAGTATTTGAAATCATATAAGTAGATTTTAAAATCTTTGTTATTGCTGGACTTACAATAATTTTTTTTAATAATTAATTTAGAAAATCATGTCAAAGGTTACTTAATAGATTTCAAACATGGTCACATTTTTGACGTATTTGAAGGAAAATAACTTGAATTATACAAGATATATCATATAGACAAAACTTTATCTATTTACATGTTGGAATATTAATTTATTGAAAGGCTATGTTTAGCAAAAAAAGGTGATACTGGCTGAATGGAGCTCCAGTGATTAAAAAAATCTGCAGAAATAGCCCTAGCAATTCCCGGAGGACTTGGGGTATCAAATTTTAAAGGAAATGGATCACACTTGCCTATAAAAGGTTTTATTAATGTTAAAATATAGTTATTTAAATTTTTCCAAATTATTTCTTCCATCAAATGATTTTTTTTTTCATGTAAATTAAGAAACTTAACTTCTGATATTACCTCCAAGCAATGAGCTGCTGAAGCCAATCTATGATCTTGAGAGCTCAGAAATAAACCACAGACACCATCGATTATATAGAATGTAAAAGATTGATATCGGTGGTGGGAGTATTCAGAATTTATTTTGTTTAGTGCAGCCTTTTGTTTCTCTCTCATTATAGTCAGTTCAGTATTTTCGTTTTTCTCACTTGATTGTTGAGCTTCACTAGTCTTGCCACTTGATATTGTTGCAGCACAATATTTTGATTTAAGAATGATAATTGACATAATTATATCAATGATAATATTGCTGATTTGAAGAAGAGTTGACATTGATATATCACGGGTTTGAAGTGCAGTGGGACCAACTTCTAAGCCATCAGAAATTGGACTCTTCAGATTTGAAAGGTGAGCTAGAAGCTGAAGACCACATTCAATTGGACAATCTGAGTTAATGTTTTGATGTGATGGAAGCTGACTGAATTCATGTGCGGTCAGATAAAGTGAAGATGATATAAGAGATACCCATGAAGAATGGCAGTGGTCACTTAGGATCATTAAACTCATGAGCATTCAGATAAGATTGGATTCAGGGTGATCCGTTTTCTTTGTTGAGGAAAGAATTTCAGTATTTAAACCATCAGGATCACATAAATCTTCCATTTTTTTGAAATCAACATTATCGAGTACCCATAGCTGTGAGCTATCAATCTCTAAAAAAATATTTGCTACAAAAGGAAAAAAAAAATAAGTAAAAGAACAAAAGTCAAGACTAAAAATTATGGTAACTTACATAACTCAGTAAGTTATTAAAGCCAATCTTCTCCACAAGATTTTTCCCAATGAAAAGTAAACATTGGAATATATGACATGGGTTCTTGGGAAGAAGTAGAAGAGCGTTATGGTAAGGTAAACTCTTACAGTCGCCTTGCTGTAAGCAGAATCCGGAGGAGATATGTGGATTTAGCTGAAAACCCCGTCCTTCCAATAAAAATAACAAAATGGGAATTCTAAATCACTAAGCTAACCAATCTACTTGAATCTGATTGATAAAAATAATGAAACTCTAAAATAATTAACGCTTATTGAGATTAAATGATCGTGGCTGTTGATAAAGAAATACTGATAACAACAATTAAGGTGTACCAGTGAAAGATCTGAAAAGATTGACTTTTATGTTTTTATAATATTTTTAATTGTTATGAGACAGCAATAATCAAGTCCCAGTGATGAAGACCTTTCTAAAGATACCCTGTATGAAGTGTTATTTAAACTGTTGAATTGTATTTCTAAAATGTTATGTAAAAAATAATAATGTTATAAGGGTATTACAAGTTATTTTAATTTGTTGAGTAATAAAAAATGAGACCGTGGTAGTTAATGATTAAGCTGTATGATGTGTCCCCCCCCCTCAATTTCGAGTTTGAGAAGCGCTTAAGTATTCCTAGTCACGTGCCTAAGTTTTCCCCTCCAGAGCTCTTCCAGAGTCAATCCGGAGCCCGTACGGAGTCCGTATGGAGCCAGAACGGAGTCCGTACAGAGTTCGTCCGGACTTCCGGACTCAATTAGAACCTTAAAACTATAATAAAAAATCTAGAAAAATTACACATAATAGAGCTACTCCCCTTTACATACCAAACTAATTTTCGTAGTCTGCGCAGCTCTAATTACCCCGTGAAAATTCATCAAAGTTAAGTAATTTTTGAAAACGTAAATATTTCTATAAAACTTTAAAATTCATTTAAAAATATAAGAAAAATAGTAAAAATTCTGGGAAAATTTCCCAAGGTTCTTGAGTGACTTGACTTGATACTTATAAATTTTTCAGAACGTAAAAATAAGTTTTCTCCGTAAAATAAATTGTATTTGTGTAGGCATTCGCTCGTGACCAATTTCTTCATATTTTAAACTCCAATAAATTAAATAAAACCCTTTTTATAAAAAATAATAATGCCAATCTTGCACGCCGTAATAACTCCATTTACATATTTAGGTGCCATACTAAACTTTAGCCTACCACAGCGTAATTTGAGGAGAGTAACAATTTCCAACCACGACCTGAGGACCTTTGCCATGCTGATTCTACCTTTATAAAAATTATGAATTTTACAGAATTCCTCCTTCAAATCAGATTCTTTTAGAACTGAGGGTGAATAAGTTAGAGGTTTTTTCGATATCTTGATTGGAGTTGATTTCATTGGTAGAGAAGCTTTCAAAGTGGTCAAAGTAGGTAATTTAGGAGGTGATGGGTATTGCTTCTTAGAAATGAAGGAATTCGGTGATGAGCTGTTTGAATCATCATCTTTATCAAACATATCAACATGTCTTGAAGAAGATTTTAAACTTTGCTTTTTTTGATGAACAAGCATAGCTTCATATTCTGAAATTTGATCATCGCTATTTTCATCGCTCTTTTCATCATCTTCATCAGGGAGAGGGCGTTTATGGATGGAACCATCTAAAGCAGGTGAGTTTCTGGTACAAAATATCAAAAGAAAGATAAAAAGTACAATATATAAGCAATAAAAGAGATATATGATAGAATTTTAAAGATAAAAGAATAACAATAAAAAAAAAGGAAATAAGAATATACTCATTATCAAAACCTTTGCTTTTTTTTTGAGATTTATTATTTGATACATCAGAAAATTCATTAGCAGAAGCCGGTTTAATACGTCAAACAAAAGAGGAGCCTTAGGATAATCTCTTTTTCTTCGAGCGGATAACAGGTGTTTCAAGATTTTCCTTAGAAGTTGAAGCATGATTTAGATCTGATGGTTCATCTGTCTCATCATCATCCCTAATGACAATGATTTCATCAGGAGGAATCATACCCTCCTCATAAGCTACAAATATATATGAAGAAAAAGAAATATTAATAATCTTATCTACTAATTTAAAAGGAGACAAAAAAGGTGATGAACATACATTTTTCAAGGCTTTTCACATATTGGAGTAAGTCATTACAAGGGTTAGATAAATATGAAGGAGAAGGATTATTGTTAAGGATCTTGACAAGATCTTCTGTTTTATCTCTAGCCAATTCAAGTAAGTTGCGATACTGAACTCTCTTTATTTCCTGCCTCTCATTGCTAAGTACAGGAGGGTTAGGTGCCATGCCATGTGGCAGACATGGTGCAAGCTCAAAAGCTTCAAAGCGAGTATCAATCAGAGAGTGGGATGAAACACATTCGGGTGCTGGAAAATCAAATTTTTGAAAAAAAAAGATATAGAACATAAGTGAAATATATAAATTAAGATAGAGGAACATGATATACATACAAAGTGGAGGTGTAGGATTTTGTATACTAGACATATTGATTAATGAATATTAAAAAAAAGTATTCGATATCAAAAAATTATGATGTAATATGATGAATAATTATAAGAAACTCTATTCTAGAAAATTGAAGTTGATAATTTAATAGGATAAAAAATTGAATAAGATTAAAATTAAAGTGAGGATGAAAGAAACAGAAAACATAAAGAGGGGGATTTTATATTATTTGAGCTTTTTTTAACATGTATTATTCATAGTGGGGTAAACTGAGTAACATGCTAAATGACAATCTGTTTATATTGAAGCAAAATTTGATGTAGCTAACAGAAAATACTAGTAATTCTTTGGGGACTTTTAGTGTGAAAAACAAATAATAACAAATGTATATCCCATATGCAAATTGCCACGGGTAAATACAAAATTTTTTAAATTAGAATTTACTCCTAAACAATGGAGATACACTTAATTAGTATATTATATGAAAAAAAAGGATAATCCTTTATGAATATTTGTTAAATTTACTTTCAGATGACAATGCGAGATTCACATATATACTGATATGCCTCATCAAACAAGAAATGAATTATAAATATAAAATTGGTAACATTAGAATTTAAGATAAGAATTTGTTTTTTAAGTGACAGGAGGAGTGTCAGGCTAGGGTGTGGGCACCGTGACCAAACCTTTGATAAACTTGGATACAACTAAGGGAAAAAAAAATTGAATAGTTTTATTTTGCAATATATCTTAGTCTGCACAAGATATTGCATTGTTGTCCCTAACTATACCAATATTGTTACTTTTCAAAAGTTATAGGACTACTAAGTTGATAAAATATTTTTATGGATCACCCAATGAAATACCTTAAGCAACATTCAAAATTATTAAAATATTAATATTCAATTTGAGATTTGGATTAGCTAATTTTTCACAACTTACCACAGTTTTGATTAATATAATAAATCTTGAAAAAAATTGTTGAGATAACCTAGAAATGGGTGCAAGAAAATGATGAAACATATGACTTGAAACTTAACTCATACACTATTGATAAACTTCATGGATCCTGATTAATTTCTATCGAAATTAATTTTGAGACTAGCATATTGAATTTTAGCTATGACCAAGTACTGTAAGTGCCATGGTTTGTATTCAATATATTGGTGTTGAAATTAATTTTGATGGGAATCAACAAGTATCATATGGCACCATGCATGAAACACTGACAGAAACCATCAAATTTATGAGGCAATGAACCTCATAATTTCGATCAAAATTAATATAGACCCCTGAATATTGAATACAAGCCATTTCACATGGACTACACAGACATAGATAAAATTCAACATGCATGGCTTAAAATTAATTTTGATCGAAATTAACCAAGGCATTAAAACATCAATTTTTATATGGTGTACTTGATCAAACCAGTTTATCTAACTGCTTAGCTTACCTATACTTATAGGAATTTTATGCATAGTCCATGTCCATATTAATTTCGATCGAAATTAATGTTGACTAATACATAATGAATACATGCTATTCCACTTACACTTGCTAGGCATAGCTACCATTAAATATGCCAGTATCAAAAATTAATTTCGATCGAAATTAATGAGCATGATAATCATGAATTTCTGGAGTCAACTGCTTATTTTTATGCATGGTGCCTTGCCAACATTAATTTCGATCAAAATTTCTTTTGATACTGGCATATTGCATGTATATATGCCTGGAAAGTGTAAGTGGCATAGTGTGTATTCATTATGTATTGGTCAACATTAATTTCAATCGAATTTAATGTTGACATTTGCATATTGAACCCAAGCCAGAAAACAACCCAGAAGATTCTTCATAAAACTTCCCATTAATTTTGATCAAAATTAAGGCTGACCATATACATATTGAATGGTAGTTATATCTGCTCTGAGTAAGCGGAGATTACTTATATTCATTATGTATTGGTCAACATTAATTTTGATCAAAATTAATGAGCATTTTGATGATGAACTTTTTCAGTCAGTTAGTTGTTTCAATGCATAATGGCATGCCAACATTAATTTTGACCAAAATTAATGTTGAAATGATATAATGCTTTTTTGCATGACATGTAAAGGACGGCAAGTATTTTTAAGTATTGAAATTTACTATACATGTTGAGGGTAAATATAAAATTTACATATCCATATTAATTTCTATAAAAATTAATGTTGACCAATACATAATAAATAGTAAATATGCCTGGCTAGTGTAAGTGGAATAGCTTTTTTTCAATCTGCACTTGGCAACATTAATTTTTATCGAAATTAAGGTTCATGATTATCATCAATTTATTCAGTTAGTTGCTTACTGTTATGCATGGTAACATGTCAACATTAATTTTAATTAAAATTGAATTTGACATGCCACCAAGCATTTTCATGTAAGATGAAAAGTAGGTTCCTCTATTCTTAAGTAAACACATTACAATGCATATTGAGCATGTATATATCATTTACACATTAATATTAATTTCAATCAAAATTAATGTTGACCAATAAACATTGAACACAAGCTTTACAACTTACACACACCAGATATAACTACCATTCAATATGTATATGGTGCTCACTAATTTTGATCAAAATTAATGAGCAGTTTTATGAAGAATTTTTTGGGTCGTTTGCTGGTTTGGGTTCAATATGAAAATGTCAGTATTAAATTCTATTGAAATTAATGTTGAGCAATACGTAATGAATACACACTATGCCACTTACACTTTCCAGGAATAGACACCATGCAATATGCCAGTATCAAAAGTAATTTCGATCGAAATTAATTTTAGCAAGGCACCATGCATAAAAATAAGCAGTTGACTCCAGAAATTCATGATTATCATGCTCATTAATTTCGATCGAAATTAATTTTTGATACTGGCATATTTAATGGTAGCAATGCCTGGCAAGTATAAGTGGTATAGCGTGTATTAACTATGTATTGGTCAACATTAAATTCGATTGAAATTAATATGGATACATAAATGTGACATAAAGAGGTATGGACCATCAATTTGTTGAAAATACATTTTTATATCTCATACATTATTTGTTTTTCTTAAATAAAATGTTACTCTCTCTCAATATCACTTTATAACATTTACCAAGCTGCTTTGAAAAAAAACAGAATACATAAAATTCAATATAAGATAGCTATATTACACAGAAGATCACTGTTATACCTAAGTTATGATGATGTTGATGCTCTATTAATTGATTCCCGAATCTTTACCAGATCAATATCAGCTCCAACCCCAAGTGACTCACGTTCATTCACAGATAATCCTTTCAAAAATGTTGCTGAATAGCAATTCTTGGGGAGGTATTTGGGAAAATTGAATATACCATTTTGTGCAACTGTCCTTTCTGATGACCGTGAATATGTTTTTAATGCTGATTTTCTTTGAGCTGGTGTATGGGCTAAGTCCTTTGTCATCTTATCCATTTTTTTAAACAAATCATTGAGTTCAGGATTTCGCCATCCAGGAATAGCTCGGATAGGTGCAGTTGGGGCTGGTGCTGGGCCTTCCTCGATATCAGAGATGCACCTAGTATCATGAAAAAGCACAACAAAACCTGGCACATCACTGCAGAGATCTCTTGCTAACTTGTAGCGTGCACTAGCAATCTGAATTCCAACTAAATCAGCTTCATAATAACAAAAAGCAAAGTAAAATAAAAAACTTACCTTGGTCCGATAACGTTTTACTTGTGCCCTTGCCCTCTTTTCAATCTTTTCTCTTGCTACCCTTTCCTCTTCTTGCCCAAACAACCTTATCATCTCCTTCCCCTTATTAACTACCCATTTCTCAATAACACATTGAGTGAACTGAAGCTTTGACTGATTGATTGTATTCAAGGTGGTGAGCCATCTGGTACAGTGGTCGCATACTATGCTTCCCATGACTTGATTCCAAGTTGATTCTGAAAAATCACGGCAAGTCCAATCAAAAGCGAATTTCCGAAAACCTTTTTCTTGCAATTCACGCTCTAAGTTTCTTTTGACAGAAAGTGGGATCGGTGCTCCTCCTTTTAGTCCTCGAGGCTCAGGTGCTGGAAAAAATTCGGGTAGTCGAATTTTGGATCGCAAGAAGGCTATAGAATTGGTTATCAGAAATTGTCGATCAGCTGCAGAATTGGCACGGTTAGAAGATTGGACTTGGGTTAGGATAGTTTGAATGGTTTTTAGTTTGAATTGGCTCCAATCTTTCCAATTTTCAATCTCCAAAGGTGTTGGGCTCGCAGGATATTTTGATATTTGTGTTGGTCCCCCAAGACAATACTTCAGAAAGTGGTAAATATTTCTATTTAGACTGTCTGAGCTCCTGGGAAAATCATTCCTTCTAACTAAGCCTCTTACAGCCCTTAACCCCCATTCTCGCTCATGAGACTCTGCTGAATTGAGTCTGTGGTAATCACTGATACCCATAATGATTGAGGGATTCACTAACAATTCAAACAAGTTCATTAAATTGGTTATTTTTCAATAAAAGAATACACTAAAAATTTGACTTACCTGCTCCAATTGTGCTTTCTCCTTGGTTAGGCTGAGCAGATGATGATTGGTCTCCGAAAAATTCCCTCAATACTTCACTAGCCCAATCTCTTCCTAGCTGATCAGCTTGCTGATCAGCACTTTCAGAAGCATAAGGATGATTGGGATTAAAATTTCTTGGTTCTGAATGACACTCTTGGCCTGGATTGTGATTAGGTGGTGGGTTAGGATTAGGTGGTACAGATTGAGATGCATCTGGAGGTGGATCAGCAGAGGGTGGTGGAGGAGTATTTCCAGTATTAGTATGTTGAGGCGGAAAACAATCAGAATCGGTTGGGTCAACAGACATCCCTTCAAAATTATCATCCATAATGAACTGTAATAAAATAAAATAAAATAAAAATAATCAGTTGTTAAAATTTTTACCTATCAAAGCTAAAGTAAAAAAAGATACTATGTATTATAGTCTTGTAAACGTGTATGTTCTCTTGTCAAAAAATAAAGTGAATAATATATAGCTATCAGCTAAAGTTGGAAGGTCAAACTATTTATAGTAGATGAATGAGCAAGAAGATCATTCATTAAGTAAAAATTTTATCATATTTCTCATTATCATGATTTTATTTCTTTCATTCTTACATTTAAGATAAAAATGACTCATTGAAAGAATGGGTTCTCTTGCAATAAAAGCAACCAAAGTAATTGTTCACTGATTTATGATAAGGTAAGTTGGATGCATTGCATTTTTTAATCGAGCATTGAATTATTTCTTTCACCATTTACAAATATCACCAATCCTACAAATTTCCCCAATCCCAAATTAACACAAAGATGTTAGTCAACAGAAAATAAATTTGATTAATTTTTTTACTCACTACTGTCTGCAGTCCAATGGCAGTGACAACCTCGTCTTTGATTCCAAACATTCCTTTTTTGTGCTTGACAGTAGCTGCATGTCCAATTATTGCATCTTTCTTAATCACAATTTGAGTTCCTTTGGCTACTCTTACTAACCGAAAATGCACTTGTGGGAAAAGCTCATAGGGATCCTTTGATGTTTCTTCTGGACGGAGCTCTTTGAAAGGACTTACTATTAAATATATTTGATCATTCTCTTCCTTTGATCTGAAAAGATCATCAATTTGCCCAAACTGGCTATCTTATCCATAGTAGAATTCAATTGTTGAATTAGCAATGTGTCGATGGTAACTAGTAAAGCTCTTTCCATGTATCAATATGCTTGCTACATTTTCATTTACCCGATCCCCACTTTTCTCTGATGGTGTCAAAGCCCGTCTTGAAGTTTCTTTTCCCATTTGTGCCCTTACCCATTTAGTAAATAATGCCATACTTAGATGGATCCATTTTTTTTGTTTATCGAGATCAATATGGATTTTTTTAGTCTCACATTTATCATTATCTTCAG
This sequence comes from Hemileia vastatrix, assembly GCA_030280995.1. NCBI lineage: Eukaryota > Fungi > Basidiomycota > Pucciniomycetes > Pucciniales > Zaghouaniaceae > Hemileia > Hemileia vastatrix. Next base: position 47,709,465 of record JASXTE010000003.1, on the reverse strand, counting down.
CTTCACCAAGATCTAATACCCTAGACTTCCGATACCAATGTTTGAGCATTGTTAGCAGTATCTCTCCTGTGGTAAATATTAATAAATTAGCACAGCTGAGTTTTTAAATCATTGCTTACAAACATTACATACGTGGATGGTGATTGTTTGGAATTTCAGATAATATATGATTCACCCGCTCTCCAGACCAAGTAGCTGTACCTGATGGTGGACCAAGACGCTTTATCATTTCAGGATAATGTTGAGTGATATGCAGATTTGGCTTTGCATTAATATTCTTCCAACCCTCTTCAAGGCACTCACGATACTCTAACAGAAATTGATCTAGATCTTTAAGCTCATTAGTCTGTATATTTTTTAATGTCAAAAAATTGGTGATCGAGCATAATGTTACAAGTGACTTGAGAAGATAATATTCTCTTGCTTTATCAGCTGAGGAAGCTGAAGATTCAGATTCTTTAAATTTTTCAAACCAAAGGGGTATAAGTGACAAAGGGAAGTAGAGAGTATACAGCATGTGCCATTCTGCTGCCTTGAGGGATCCTGCCTTTTTAGATCCTACTGATTTTGGAACTCGTGTTAGCCAGGAAGGTCTTCTTACTTGATCAATCATCTTTCATACAACCTTTAGCTCTGCTGCTGTGATTCATGGATTACTACTACCTTCATTTTCTTTCTCCTTACCTTTCCTTTTATTTTCTTCATCTCTAGCTGTCTCATTTGATGAGTGAGATCCTTCACTCTGTGATATGCTAATGCTTCTTTGCCTTAAGTTATACAATGAATTCCTACTGTCACTGCTGTGAGACTGTATTGAGGCCAAATTGCTATATGGAGGAATAAATTTGGAGCTGGATGACCTACTCTGGCTTCTTGATCGATTTGTTCCCAATCCTTCATTATCTAGTCCATGATGACTTGATGACTGTCTTGAACTCGTACGTCTTTGCCGCTTGTGCTGTCTCGTGTGTCCTGTATCATCATCATCATTATTTGTGGTGCTTAAGCTACTTCTACGTTTTTTTGAATGTTTGTGCAGTGAAGTATCAGAAAAGAAATCATCATCTTCTTCTCTTACATGCCAATTTTTATCCTTTTCCAGCTTTCTTTCTAGATCTTTTGCTGCATTTTGGATTTGAAAATAGCTTAGACTGTGATCTTTTAGGTTGCCAAGCATATGTGAATGCATAACATCAATTGAGCAATATTCAGTTGGACGCCAATATTCAAGGTTATTCAGCTCACTCCATCGTACCCCATGATTTTGAACAATTGATACACGCTCCCAATGTGACTTAGAATTTTTCCACTTTGTTGCCCAGCACATATAATCCTCATGATTCCGTAATGAAAAATTTCCCACATTCTTTTCACTAATTTCATCTTTAGAGATATTACAGAAAGAGCAGAACATTTTTGCAGAGTGACTTGAAAAGCCAGCCAATTTTCGTATTGCAGGAATGTCACCTATCAAAGAGAACAATGCAACTCTTAATTTCTGGCCTCGTGGATAAAGATGTGTCTTTTCAATCAATATACCATCCCATAGAGTTTGTAGATCATTAACCAGTGGTTTTAGAAGGTGATTAAGCTGTTCACTTGTGGGTTCTGTTGGTCCAGGTATAATAGCATACAAAAAAAGATTTTCCATTTTGTATCTATCTTCTTGAGGTACGTTCATACACACCATCATAATATTGCCTACAGACTTCTGATGACCTCCAATCCTATTGCCACCAGGCCTAAACCAGTTGACATATAAAGTAAACATTAAGTTGCCTGAAGTTATCGTATATTCATCATCATTGCTATCCAGAGCTTGAGTGGTTATGGGAAAGTTTTTCCAAATTGAACCATCACAAACATCCTTCATCAAATCACACTCTACACGTTCTGCCACAGGGGTTTTCTTCTCAATCAGAAGCTCAAATTTGAACAGTTTGATCTTTTCCTTAATCCAGTCGATAAAAGAATGGTGATGAAATGTTTTAAGAGATAAGTATTTTACATGTTCTTGATGTTCCTCCATCAAATACAGCCTTTCATCACATTTAACTGTAATTTGTCCTGCTCTAAACATTTTTAAATAGCGCTTTGATGATGAAAGAAACGGTTGATTGCAACATAGTATAGATGGTTGAGATTCAGAGTTATACTCATAAAGAGCAAAGCATTTAGGACAGCATGTTTTAGTGAAAAATGATTGATTGAGCTTTAATTGACTAAAAACTGTATCTATTGAACGTGGGACCAGGCGGACAATGCTATCAGAATCCAGTATTCCACTATCACCTAGAAGTTTGAGCTTCTTAATTTCTTCATCCAAAAATTGAGTACAACCTTCTTTGCTCAAATGATGAATAAGAGAAAGCTTTGCTGCCTGCCACATAATTATTTGGCTATACCGTTCCCCAAGATTTGAGTTTCTAGAGACTGTTGAAGATACTTCTGCCCCCAATAGCAACTGCCCCTATGTAATAAATCATTGAAACATCATAAAGAATTTAATTCTCACATTGAACTATAGATATACAGCTTACTGTTTCTGTGGAGCGGGAACTTCCAATGTTAAGTGGATTGTTGGAAGAAATAACCATCTGGGCCTTCCTATTTCTTTCCTCTTGATGTTTAGCATAAGAATTAGAGCTTTTGAAAGCCATACCAACTTCAAAGGACCCAGAAGAATTTTGATACTTTCTATTGACACATCCAAGATCTTGACATTGACATACATGAAAAAATGGAGGCATTGTAATTGTGATAATTGTAGGAATAAGTTAGCTATTCGAAGCTACCAATTGAAGGTATTCCTTTTTTTGAAAGGCACTAGCTAATATAAGCTACATTTTTTTATCAAAAGAATATGATGGAATATGTGTTGAAATTATTTAAGTTTAAATGTTTAATTTTTAATTGGATAAATTATATATTAATTTAAAGTTATGCAGTCTACTTTATTTGTATTCTGTATACTCTCTGCATTTGTACAACAATGCATGCATGTTTATCAGAATATTTTCTATCATAGAAAAAATTCTGTTGTACGCACAAGCATCTTAATTATTTTTCTATCAAATGCCTTCTGAGTTATATCTAACTACCCTATAATTATTTGATTTTGATAAAAATTCTTAGTTATGGACTATAAGAAAAGTAATCCATATTTTTAACATAATTATTTAAAAAATTACCCCAAAAATCAAAGTTAAACCCAAAAATAAGGTTAATATTTTGTAAAAAACAATCACAAACATATTTCTTTCACTTTGAAAATTGGTCTGTACTAGGTAGAATTTTCTATAAAGAAAAAATCAAAAATACTCAAATAATAGATGCTACAAAAGTGTAAACCTTAAAGAATTACATAAAAGCTGAAACCTTGTATAACTTTTCATACATTAATGTGATGACGTGACACTTTAGTCTATTTATTCAGGTTGAAAAAAAATTACTCAATAGAATATGTATTACTATCATATTGGACCAAAAATAATTTTTTGGTAATCAAAAAATGAACATAGCCTCACATTTAACAAATTATTTTTGTGGAAGAATTTTTTGAAAAGAAAAAAAAATCCGTTTCTTAAATGAGTCTGCTTTTATCACATAATCATTCTCTTTATTTTATACCATTCCTTTTGAGTTCAAGTTGCATATAAAAATATAATTTATGCATATTATAATTCCATAAAGTTGAAATATTTCTTATTCTTAATTTTTGTGATATTTCTCCTTAAATCAACTTTGATCATAAAGTTTTGGAGCTCAACAATTTATCCTTCCTCTTTGTTTAATTTAATTGAACACTTTCTTAATCTAATTATTTATGAACCCTAGTAGCTCTTACTTTCCTCATGGAAACCTGCCCACAAACACAAGAACACTTAATAGAATTTTTAATGACACTTTGCCTCCATTCAATTCTCACTTTTGTAGATCTATACACAATTTTTGTCGTTCACTTTTGGATATGTCACCAGAATGAAATGGATGGAAACAAAACCCTACTGAAGAGCAATTAGACAGATTTTCATCATTCGACATGAATTCTTGCAACATTGCCTTTGAACTACCTCATCCAGAATCAAATTCAGCGGTTTCAGAAAAGTTTCCACCAATTTTCCGTGAATCTTTTATTGAGCACCTTCGCATGTGTGGTTTCCCAGGATCAACTTTCGCTTGGAACCTAGATTGGTTTGACAAATGGAACCAGGTCTTGGCAAATATTCTCATTAAACACTGGGACAATGCCTTAAAAACCAATAATTTGATTGCATATCCAATTGACTCAACTCAAATTAGCTTCTCAAATCAAATAGGAGTTCTTCACCATTGTTTTTAGGTCATGCTGATAGATTAAGACTTGGGAAGGATTCTCATAGCTCTCAAGAAATAATCAAAGTGAGAAATCATAAATATAGAATAAAAAAAAAGTATGAAAATCCCTTTTTTTTCAACCATTTTTATTTATGACCTTTATTTCAAATAACAAAGATTCTTAGAATTCAGTTAACCGAACTAAACTTCTTAAACAACTTCCACATTGTGAAACTTATCACAACCTTTTCACAAACATCAAGTGTTGTTCAGACACCGAAATTGATAATTATGGATTGTTAAGACGTATCTTAATTCAATGGAGGTCTGAAGATTTTTCTAAAGTTGCACAATATCTTGACCAACAACACTTTGATATTCAAGATAATTCAACCTACTCTGGAAGTGTGCTAAAGGACTTGGCCTTGTACAAAAGAATCAGTTTGGTTTCAACATTATCCCCTAACCTTAATACTTCTCATGTCCCCGGGGGTTTGCCGAATGACTGTTATTCTCCCTTATATCTTGCATCTCTAAATCCTCAACAACTCAGACTTTTAAATCCTCAAAATCCCATAAATTTACCTGCTCTCCTTAAAATTCTTTCTTCCTCTAATGTGAGTTATTGACAAACTCCCTTAATAATAGGTTTGCACACTCATACTCCTCATTTCCACTGTTTGGGACACTTAGACTTGAAAACAAAAACAGAATTTTAATGATTACTATTATCATTAAAATTTATAGAAATGAAATTTGGCTTACATTGTTAGCTCCATTTTTTTCCTTTGAATCTTATACATGCTGAATTCTATACTTCCTTGTACAAAATAATTCAAAACATTTACTTCATTTTGCTGCCCCATTCTATACAGCCGATCAACAGCCTGTTGCTCAACTGCTGGATTCCAATTTGGCTCCTATTTCAACATTGAACATATAAAAAATTTAATATTTTTGTTCTTAATATGAAATAAAAGACATTGAGCTCACCATTATATATACATTTTGAGCACACCTGAGATCTATACCCACTCCTGCAGCCTGAATCATTCCAACCAAAACTTGGCAATTTTTATTAAAATGGAATTCATCCATATTTTTGTCTCGCTTTGTCCTGCTGAGTTCACCCGTAAGCTGGGTATACCTAATATTGTGGTCATCTAAAGCCATTTTTATTCTATTTTGAAATATTAGAAAATTGTTTTTAATAAGCCAACACAATTTTGTAAAACAATTCATTATAGAATCACTTACATCTGCAAAAAGTCTGCAAAGTTGGAGAATATAACAGCTTTTGGAAAATTTATACCCCTTTCACCAGACAAAAAGTTTTTTAAGTGGCCTATAAGATGACAAATCTTTGCGGAATTCTGCCAGGTGAAATCAAAAGTTGGAGTTTCAACCAGATTTTCGTAGATTGGATGGTTGCAGAATTTTCTTAAAATCATCAGCTCTCTTAGAAACTCAGATGAGTCCCAAGGGAAGTCAGTGCTTCTGGAGGGCCCATATCGCTCAGTGAATCCTTCTTGAAGCACATCAAGTTTAGACCTCCATGAATCTGCTAATTGAACCGATATCCCCCTTTAAATCTTTTTTGGAAGAGACAAAATTGCATCCTTTGTTCTACGTAGGCTTATGACTTTCATTAAGTGATTGATTGATTTAATAGAATTAGCCTTTCCTTTTTGCAAACCTGGAAAAAGGAAATTCTTCCATAACCAGTCTTCTTGCCACTTTTCGATTCTAAGAAAAAATATGAGACTTTGAAGGTCAGTGGGCCTGTTCTGAAGTGGAGTTCCAGTCAAGCATAGTCGGTGTTGGGATTCCAAGTCAAATATTGTTTGAGCCCTCTGCGAGTAAGGATTTTTAATGTAACTAAAAGAATATTTATAAAAATAGATTATAAAAATTAAGTTTTAAGTTTTAGATATAGAAATGGGCACTAACTGAGCTTCATCTAAAACAACTCTATACCAAAAGAGCATTTGAGTCACCGGTATCTTTTTTTGGCTTTGATTTTTTGACATCGTTGGGCTAGCTATTTCATATGTCGTTAAAACAATAGCAGTGTCCTGTAGCTCATTGACATTAGTATTTTGACAATCCTTCCCATAAAGAACCTTGAAAGGAAGCGCATTATCTTCAAAGTGCACACTTATTTCATTGATCCAATTTGATAGTGTTGCCAGGGGGCATATAATCAGTGTGGCTGAACTCTGATTAATACCTTCTTGATTTTCTGATACCTGGAATTGTCTTGCTTCACCTTGAGTTTCACTTATAAGAGAAAAAGTTGAAAGTGTCTTTCCCAAACCCATATCATCAGCAAGTATTGACCCGTTTCCTTCAGGCGTTAATTGATTGTTAGGAAACTGATCTTTATAGTCATCGAATCCAGTTCTAAGCCAATGGTTGTCCTGGTGCCTCCACATGATATCCAACTTTTCCTTTAACATTTGTTCATTGTCAATCATAAAATTTATTGCTTGAAGTTGATGTGTTTTGAGAACTGTTTTGATTCCTCGGATAAGTTGATCAGCTTTCCAATCTTGAGTACTCTGAGATATTTGGAAAGAGCCTTCAAAAATTACATGCGGGATATTAAAAAAGATAGTGGAGTCGTAGTTCAGGATTGGACATAAATCGATTTGTGCAGAAGAAAATGCTTCTTTAGCAAGACTGATTAGTGTACTTGAAGAAAAGAGGCATCCCCAAAGTTGATACTGATTACCAAAAACTGGAAACAAGTAAGCATGAAAATAGAAAGGCTTCATAGGATTCAAGGCACTTCTTTGGTTTAAATGGTGAGATCCAGAGCCAATGTCACCCAATAGTGGTCCAATGTGCTGACTCTGCACTTGAGAAAGATTACCGACAAGGGTTGGTTTTCTTTCTTCAAATAGTCCAAAAATATGAACATTCAAATGGCCTCGCTGTAAAATCGTGGGGGTTGGTGAGTTTTGAAATCTTGAAATTACATTCATATAAATTTGATCAATTGTTATTGAGAACTGTCCAACACATCTGAGACTTGACATATTAAGTAAGAATAGTATCTGAAGATAGTGGTTGTTAAAAGATGAATTGAAGCAAAAAATGAATAATCAGTTTTGAATAAAACGACAAAATAACTTTTTAGCATATGCTATGCTAAGCTCATAATTCTTTCACATGTATTATTATTATCTTTTTAATAAATATTGGAAGTAAATCAATTATAACTGAAATGAATAATATGGCTTAAAAATAAATCTTGAGCCTATAGAGTAAATTTTGGTTTGTGGAGGATGAAAAATTTTCTCAATAAAAATGTGCTTTATTGTTACATTATAATCACAAAATAGAATAATTTCACTCTTATTACACTTATTTATGTTTCTGTCTAATAGTAAAATGCTTTAGATGTCAGTTCAAAATCCAAATTGAAACTACTACCTAGAACGATGTCTTGATACTAACATACTTTTTGTAAGTCTTTGGACAGACACTTATGGTGATCTCAATAATATTAAAATTGATTTGAATTGTATGTTTTATCAAATATCTATGTAGTCTAGTGTAATAATTGAGATACTACAGTTTAACCTTCTGTTACCAACTTGGCAAGAAAATATATGTAGATATTCTTAGAATGAATATCAAATTTTGCTTTCCACAAGATGGGAAAGTGAATATTATGATATGTTAAGTGATATGTTCAAGCTTTGCTCAATCTGTGCTCAGCTCAAAATCAAAGTAATCACCAAGCTCCAAGAAACCTGTGATTGAGTTTGGTTGAACCTAGGTCTAACTGATTACCAAATCTTTGTCCAATTAATTTAAATCTGGTTTCACAATGAACTCCCAACAGCCTTCCAACAGCTTTCCAACCACTTCCCAACATTTTTAAATGAGGGGTATTGCTAGCAATACCCCCCCAAATTTTCTGTGGTGATTGGATTTCAAAACTTACTGAGTTATGTAAGTTACCATAATTTTTAGTCTTGACTTTTGTTCTATTACTTATTTTTTTTCCTTTTGTAGCAAATATTTTTTTAGAGATTGATAGCTCACAGATATGGGTACTAGATAATATTGATTTCAAAAAAATGCAAGATTTATGTGATCCTGATGGTTTAAATACTGAAATTCTTTCCTCAACAAAGAAAACAGATCACCCTGAATCCAATCTTATTCGAATGCTCATGAGATTAATGATCCCAAGTGACCACTGCCGTTCTTCATGGGTATCTCTTATATCATCTTCACTTTATCTGACCGCACATGAATTCAGTCAGCTTCCATCACATCAAAACATTAACTCAGATTGTCCAATTGAACGTGGTCTTCAGCTTCTAGCTCACCTTTCAAATCTGAAGAGTCCGATTTCTGATGGCTTAGAAGTTGGTCCCACTGCACTTCAAACCCATGATATATCAATGTCAACTCTTCTTCAAATTATCAATATTATCATTGATATAAATATGTCAATTATCATTCTTAAATCAAAATATTGTGCTGCAACAATATCAAGTGGCAAGACTAGCAAAGCTCAAAAATCAAGTGAGAAAAATGAAAATACTGAACTGACTATAATGAGACAGAAACAAAAGGCTGCACTAAACAAAATAAATTCTGAATACTCCCACCACCGATATAAATCTTTCACATTCTATATAAACGACGGTGTCCGTGGTTTATTTCTGAGATCTCAAGATCATAGATTGGCTTCAGCAGCTGATTTCTTGGAGGTAATATCAGAAGTTAAGTTTCTTAATTTTCATGAAAAAAAAATCATTTGATGGAAGAAATTATTTTGAAAAATTTAAATAACTATATTTTAACATTAATAAAACCTTTTATAAGCAAGTGTGATCCATTTCCTTTAAAATTTGATACTCCAAGTCCTCCGGGAATCGCTAGGGCTATTTCTGCATATTTTCTTAATCACCGGAGCTCCATTCAGCCAGTATCACCTTTTTTTGCTAAACATAGACTTTCAATATATTAATATTCCAACATGTAAATAGATAAAGTTCTGTCTATATGATTTATCTTGTATAATTCAAGTTATTTTCCTTCAAATACATCAAAAATGTGACCATGTTTGAAATTTATTAAGTAACCTTTGACATGATTTTCTAAATTAATTATTAAAAAAAATTATTGTAAGTCCAGCAATAACAAAGATTTTAAAATCTACTTATATGATTTCAAATACTTGTATTAAATTCTTAAATATTTTATTGTTTATACAAAAATATGATAACTGCTCTAGTTTTGTTACTTTACCTTTAATATTATATAATCTATTAATTATTACAAATATTTTCGTTGAGTGTAACATTTTTAATCAGAAGTAGAACAATTTAAATAATTAAATCAGTACATTCTTAAAAAATCACAATTTAATCTATTATTTATTCAAAATTCTTTCATCAACTCTTTATTATTAACTTTTTTATTAATAAGCCTGTTTGACCTAAAATACTATACAGTTAATTTGGTAGCATTAAAAGAAAATTTTTATGGCTAATATATTTCAAATTCTTTATTATAGTTTTTTTATTTTAGAACCTTTTCTACCAATTTAATAAAAATGACATTTAAAGATTTCACAACTTATATATTTCCTCAAAAGGAAAGCAAATTTTCTTATAATATTATGAAAAAAAATTGTTTTATTTCACAAATAAAAAAAATAGATAATACTATAATTATCAAAACTGAAAATTTTACAGCTACTCCCAGTATTTATCATGTTTAATTTTGCATTAAGTTGTGTATATATAATATAAATTTTTAATATTTAAATATCTTGATTTTTTATATTTGTCTTAACATTAGATAAATAATACTTTTCTGAATTTATTTCTTCCTCTATTAAGTCATCTCTTTTCAAAAAAACTCTCAAAGCACTAATCAAATATTTATACCTATCATTTTTCTTCTTTAATTTCCAAGTACTCTGAAATATCAATATCAAAAACATTAAGCTTTTCTATAGCATGAATAAGTCTAGTGCTGATTTGAATAGAAGAACCTATCCTAGTAAAGCCAGGAATTTCGTGACATCTTGAGGTAAAATGCCTTAGTTGATTGGCAGGCCATAATGTCACTTTTATTCCATTAGTTGCTTCAAAGTTGATTTTACTTTGAATTTCGGGAAACATAAGTTCACCTGTTTGTTGTGGTTGTGTCTTATCATACTTCATATGAATGGTATTGTTTTCTGTATCTTTATGAAAAAATATTCCTAAAGTATACTCACTTGCATCCTTATCGAGATGAACCTCATTGGAGAACCCATTACCATTTGCTCCAGATGTCCAAGTTAAATTACTAGCAAATGGTACACCCTCTTCTTCACTAGAAACTTTTGAAAATCCAGGAATACCAAGTTTTGCACCAAGATTAGTTGCCTAGTTGTACTTTACGTATGATATTTTTTTAAAAAAATATTCAAAGTACATTGCAATCCTCTTCATTCGTTTTTTATATTCATCCGTTTGTACAATATCATCAGTGTATTCATCTGCAAGGAAAAGCATTCAAAAATTCAGTATTTAAATTAAAAAAAGTGATACTTACGAATATATAAAGATTTCTTCCTATCTAAAATAAAGCCACCACCAAACATTTTTCCAAAACCACCAGCTCTTTGATGATAACCATTATTTGTAATTTCATGTTCGCAGTAAGAAAGATCCTTAATGCATTGCACCGTAGCTTCTAACATATCTAGTTCTTTGAGCTCATGAATTTTAAAAGTCTGCACAAGAACATTAGGTATTAAGACACTTTTTGGTTTATAAATACTACATCCATGAAAAAAATTGTAATAATTATTGCAATCTGTCATATTTTTTGCATAAGATCGTGCATAGAAATTTGGCTTCTTCCCATTTGTATCCATTCCAAGAGCGTTTACAAGTTTCATTCCAGTAGCAATGTCTTTCGCCCACATATTGTTAGAGTTCTTCCCTGGCCGTTTTATTTTTCAAATTGTTACTCATTGATGGTTCAATCCTAATTGAATTCAATTTTGATTTAAATTAGAAAAAACTTAGAAATTAGAAAATAGTAACAGAATTTCAATTATCAGTCAATGATACCTTTAACTTTATCATATCTTCAATATTAGAAATACAAAAGTTAGCATATCTACATATTAGTAAATTTATATACTTTTTCTTTATTTCAAATATTAAGAAAGTGTTTCAAAGGTATACTTTATTAAATTATACATATAAAGAGTCTAGCTTTATCCTGTATGCATTCAGCAAGTACAAGATTTGGCTCTACACTTAATATTAATAATCTAATGAAAGTATAACTCCAATACACTAGTATTATAAAAAAATTTACAGAATTATCATATCCACATATATAAAATGAAAAATGTTGCTCTGACCAATATATTGACTTAGAAAGTAATACTTCAATAAATTATTAATTTTTAAATTGTAGCATTGTCCTGTATTCTTTCAGCAAGTACAAGACTTTGAAACAACTTAAAAATCAATAAATTAAAGGTAAAGTACAAACAATCTAATTATTATTATGAAAAGCAAAACATTATCCTGTATGCTTTCAGCAAGTACGAGATGATGTTTTACTTTTCATATTAATAATATAATGGTTGAGAAAGTATTAAAGAAATATAGTAAAATGATAAGCAAAACATGAACTTACATGTCTATAAAATCTTCTTCCATTTGTAGCTGATTGATAAAAATTAATTATAAAGCTTATTTTATAATAACTGTTTTAAAAAATAAATGGTTAGATAAATAAATTGAACATTTTTGATAAGGAATAAAGAAAAGTAAATTGACAAACAAATAAAAAAACTTTAAGTTAACTGAAAAAGAATTTTTTTATAATGAATCGAAAGGGTATAGTAAAAGATACCATAAAAATAAATTCAGAATTAGAATCATTAGATTAACTTTTCAAAAGTGTAAAAAAGTGTAACAAACCAAAATGATATGAAATGCAATAGCAAGAAAAATTTGCTTACCGGTTATCAGATAAGGTCAAGAAAATAGTACCAAGAACTCAAAATGATAAAGCAAAAATATGATGGATAATTTTTGAAAAAGGTAAGTAAAAAGAAATTGGGTGGCAAACAGATGTAGATATCATGAATTTTCACTGATCTCATTTTCAAAAAAATGCAGCTCTCCAAGTCATATGATAAACTTCATCTAAATTCCAAGAATGATGTTGCCAAGGCACTGTACACAGCATGATCATTTTTTCCTATGCATATACTAATTTCAGCTAGAATTTACTTGGCTGCATGTTGTACAGATGAACATTTGTGGAACAATGAATTTAACATCTAAAAAAAGTTGACGCCACATAATTCTAGCTACCATGTTTCACGTAGCTAAAAAACATACACTCATCACATTTAAATTTAAATTGCGTCAAAATTAATTCATTTATTAATTTTTTTAAAGGGAACTATAATGTGCACCACCTATTTCTAAAATATGAACCTCCCCACCATATTAAATTGGGAGACTTATAAATATGCAATTTTTTTGCCGTGACCTTTTTCCTGATCTTACTTGGTTCAAAATATTGAAACATGACCAATGTTGCTGAAAGAAACATTTGATTTTGTTTCTATGTGTAACAATGGAAGGCTGTTTCTTATCGGCTGAAGAGTGTTGTATATTTTATTTGAACACATTTTTATTTTTTTATGTATTTTATTTAAAAAAGTTACTTTTTATTGCAGCCAGATTTATACTGGCTGCTTTTTAGAAACCTTAATTTATGACCCAAGCCTTTGAAATTGGCTTTGGTCCCTTACATTGCAATTTAGTACTTCCATCCAGGTTTCCCCTGGCTGGAAGTGTCTCTTTCTAGCAATCAAAGTCACTAAAAGCGACTTTGATTGCTTTCTGTAACGTTTGCCACCCTCCCAGCTAATTTACTAGGCTGGGAGGTGGCCAAAATTGTGTGCAACGTGCGTTGCTGCTGCAAGTAACGCTGTGGTAGCCTAAAGTTTAGTACGGCACCTAAATATGTAAATGGAGTTATCACGGCATGCAAGATTGGTGTTATTATTTTTTATATAAAAGGGTTTTATTTAATTTATTGGAGTTTTAAATATGAAGAAATTGGTCACGAGAAAATGCCTACACGAAAACAATTTATTTGGCGGAGAAAACTTATTTTTACGGTCTGAAAAATTTATAAGTATTAAGTCGAGTCACTCAAGAACCTTGGGAAATTTTCCCAGAATTTTTACTATTTTTCTTATATTTTTAAATGAATTTTAAAGTTTTATAGAAATATTTACGTTTTCAAAAATTACTTAACTTTGATGAATTTTCACGGGGTAATTAGAGCTGCGCAGACTACGAAAATTAGTTTGGTAGGTAAAGGGGAAGTAGCTCTGTTATGTGTAATTTTTCTAGATTTTTTATTATGGTTTTAAGGTTCTAAATTGAGTCCGGAAGTCCGGACGGACTCCGTTTCGACTCCGTACGGACTCCGTACGGACTCGGCTTTGACTCCGTACGGACTCCGTACGGACTCCGTTCCGGCTCCGTACGGACTCCGTACGGGCTCCGGATTGACTCTGGAAGAGCTCTGGAGGGGAAAACTTAGGCACGTGACTAGGAATACTTAAGCGCTTCTCAAACTCGAAATTGAGAAGTGGGACACAACATACAGCTTAATCATTAACCATCACAGTCTCATTTTTTATTACTCAACAAATTAAAATAACTTGTAATACCCTTATAACATTTATTATTATTTTTTTTTTTTTTGCATAACATTTTAGAAATACAATTCAACAATTTAAATCACACTTCATATAGGGTATCTTTAGAAAGGTCTTCATCACTGGGACTTGATTATTGCTGTCTCATAAAAATTTAAATTATTATAAAAACATAAAAGTCAATCTTTACAGATCTTTCACTGGTACACCTTAATTGTTGTTATCAGTATTTCTTTATCAACAGCCACTTTCTTTAAATCTCAATAAGCGTTAAATATTTTAGAGTTTCATTATTTTTTTTTTATTATTAATCCGATCCAAGTAGATTGGTTAGCTTAGTGATTTAGAACACCTACTTTGTTATTTTTATTGGAAGGACGGGGTTTTCAGCTAAATCCACATATCTCCTCCGGATTCTGCTTACAGCAAGGCGACTGTAAGAGTTTACCTTACCATAGTTGGCGCCCAACATGGGGTTTCGAATTCTCTAGCTTTCTTTAAAGACTTACTTGGATCAAGAACGTTATTAGCCTGCAAGAGGCTTATTTTCTGGAACTCTAATTGGATTTTTGTTATTGGCCTGCAAGAGGCTTGTTATTTTAACGGTTGTTAACGCTTTTCTTATGTTTTGGGATGTCTTCTACTAGTGGAACTGCTGTGTTGGCTGCTGGTGTACCTGTTAGGGCATCAGTAAGGATTGTATCTTGGGTTGGGCCCAAGTTTTCTGGAGATGATTTAGAAGGATTTTTACATAGGTATGAAACTGCAGCTGCGATTGATGGTGCTTTACCTTTGGATATGGTGAAGCAGATTAGGTTCTTTATTTTGGACAGAGAGGTGGAAAAGGAGGTTATTTCTATGGATGGTCATAAAGATCAAGATTGGAGAAAGCTCAAGATGGAAATGGAAAAAAGGTGGCCAAAAGTTTATTCATTGGAGGATCTAAAGGATATAGCTAGGAAATGGGAATCAAAAGGTGGTGTAACATCTCTGCATCAGTATCATCAGTTTATGGTTGAATTTCAGGTGGTTCTGGATTATTTGTTGGAGTATGAAATTTTATTTCATGATAATGCATCAAAGTATGTTTTTTGGGATGCTATGGGGGAAAAGGTTAAGAAAGATGTTTTGATGGTGCTTATTAATGCGAATTTAATGAAGGATCTCCCAGATGGAGAAACTAGGATTCCTGGTATGGAGGTGCTAAAGAAGGTTATTTTGGAACATCTGGATACTCATAACTCTGTTGATTTGGACTCTGGAGAAGACACTGAGGTCGCTCAAGAGATAGAAGAGGATGGTTTAAAAGAACTAGTTTCTGATGAAATTTCGGATTCAGCCATTCCTGAAGATTTTGTCCAGCCTGAAGATATTATTTTTGTTGAATCTTCTATTTGGAAAGAAGAGGTTTCTGAAGATGAAGATATTATTGTCACTGATGAAGAAAATTTGGATGTTGGGGATAATTTTGTTTTGGATAATTTGGAATTTGATTTAGAGGAATATTTACCTCAGGTTTTGTCTTCAAAAGCGGAGACTGTCTGCAATTCAGATGTGGATATGGTTTATGAATCTGGTATATGTATGGTGAATTTGTTTCAATCTCAGGAAGAGATTTTTATGGAGGATATGGTTTTCCCTGCACTAATAAAGAGTGTAGTGGCATTTGATAATAGAGTGCATAAATTGGATGCACTCATGTTTTGGAAAAGGGCTGTTTATTTTTTATGTCCAATGGTAGGACAAATTATGGGGGTTTATTTTTGGGTTTTATGGAATCGGTGGATAGGCCCTTGGGGCAAAATTATGGATTATCTCCAGGGGATATCAAGAATTTAATTCCTCTGAAATGAGGATAAACTACCTAAACTGGGCTGAAATTTTTTTTTTTTATCATTATGTCTTCAATTTATTCAGGATTCAAATTAATATGGATGCCCTCATTTTTTGGGGTAGCAGGGGCTGATCACTCTAATGTTGTAATCTCTCCTCAGGATGAGATCCCGGATTGCAATAGGTCAGCTCACTTGGAGATAATTCAAGTGGATTCTCAATTATTTTCTGTTAATATTACTTTGGAGTGCAAATACGTTTTGGACTTTTCTATATGTTTATTGGATTTACCCGGTTTTTCTATTAAATTTAAAAACGGTGAAAAAGGCAAAATGGGCCAAATTAGGTTGGATAGAAATTGGAAGGGTATGTTTTATAACCTCCAGCAAGAGGGTAAACTGCAAATATCACATCAAAATCCGATAAAAAATCTCAGTATAATTAAAACCCAAAAAAATAATTTTTGTGAAAATTCGATTCCGGTCCTCCAGCAAGAGGTTAAACTGCCAACTTTCTTTACGGGTGATTTACTGTTGGATAAGGGAAGCAAAGGTGTTGGAAAATCTGTTTATAAATTAGACGAGGGAAAGGAGAAAAGGGTAAAATTTAAAAATGAAATAAAATATTTTTCTAATTTTTCTTATTCTGATTCTGGCGATGAAGATGATTCATTTGATGAAAGTTTTAATGGCGATGTTTTACCTCAAGTTTATTTAGATGTGGACGCAGCCAAATATAAGAAAGTAGCAAATAAAGTTCGACCTATTAATGAACCGCTACCTGCTGAATTAAATCCACCTTTGAGAAGACCAAGGTTATCAAGAGATCCTTATGAAAGTCCCTTGGTAAAGAATCCGCCTGAATTTTCTGAGACGTCAAGAATCACTTTTGAGAGACTGGGTGTTGTTAATTTTGGACCTGATGGTTGGTTGTCTGGAGAAGAGAAGAAGTTGTTGTTGGATGTGATGGTCAAGCGAGAGAAGGCCATTGCTTTTGTAGAAGAGGAGAGGGGTGTGTTGAAGCATTCCTATGGGGAGCCTTACAAGATTCCTGTGGTATGTCATGAACCGTGGCAGCAGAAACCGATTCCTATTCCGGCTGCATTAAAAGAAGCCTATATTGAAGTTGTCAGAGAACGGATACGCACTGGACTGTATGAGCAATCAACGTCAAGTTATTCTAGTCCTGTATTTTGTATCAAGAAACCAAATGGCAAGCTTAGAGTTGTTCATGATCTTAGGGAATTAAATAGGGTTACAATAAAGGATGCTGGGATACCACCTAGTGCTGAGGAGTTTGTTGAAGCGTTTGCAGGGAGAGTGTGTTATGGTTTGGGAGATATTATGGGTGGATATGATGAGAGAGAGTTACATCCGGACTCAAGGCCTCTCACTACATTCGATACACCACTTGGACGTTTACAGTTAACAAGATTACCTCAAGGAGCAACAAATTCGGTTGCAGTTTATCAAGCTCAGATGGCTTGGATCCTTCAAGATGAAATTCCACAATATGCTGGAATCTTTATAGATGATGGAGGAATTAAGGGACCAACAACCGACTATGATAACCAGGTGTTGGAAGAGAATCCCGGGATACGCAAATTCATTTGGGAGTTTGCAATTACTTTAGAAAGAATCTTGTTTCGAATTGAAGAGGCTGGTTTAACTATTTCAGGCTCAAAATTTTCATGTTGTGTGCCAGCCTTAGAAATATTAGGCCATGTGGTATGTAGAGAGGGTAGGATTATGTCCAAGAAGAAAGTTAACAAAATTCAGTCCTGGCCAAGACCCAAGAATACGACCGAAGTTAGAGGGTTTTTAGGCGTTTGCGTATATGTTAGAATGTTTATCAAGGACTTTTCTTCATTGGCAGCTCCATTGAGACGGTTAACGAGAAAGGATGCAGACTGGGAGTGGGATGAAGAGTGTGAGAAGGCGTTTGTGAAGTTGAAGGAGGTTGTGGGGAAGGATTTAGTCCTGCACAAGTTGGATTATGGAAAAGATGCTGGTAGAATTTATTTAGCAGTTGATTCAAGTCAGGTTGCAGCTGGGGCGGTTTTGTCTCAGATGGATAAAGCTGGTTACATCAGGCCAGTTAGGTATGAATCTGTAGTATTTACTGAGGTCGAATCAAGATATTCTCAACCAAAATTGGAATTATGTGGTGTGGCGAAAATACTGAAGAAACTTCAGCATATTTTGTGGGGGCAACATTTTGAGTTGCAAGTGGATGCGAAATCGTTAATCCAGATGATTAATTCCCCAAGTTTACCGAACGCACCCATGACGAGATGGGTAGCTTTTATTCAACATTTTTCGTTTGATTTAGTTCATAAGCCTGGCAAAACTTTTACTATGCCAGATGGTTTATCAAGGAGACCACCCACTGAAGAAGATTCAGACTCAGAAGAGTTCGATGAAGATATACCTATTATCAAAGCCAGCACTAAAGGAGCTGAAGACTTTCCATACCTCCCCCATGAGGTTAAACTGGCAGGACTATTGTGTTTAGATTATGATGATGATGACCTCCACCAAGAGGATAAACTGGAAAATAGTTTTTATGTTAAAAAAGGTGTTGAAAAAGGTGTAGATAAATTCGGCAGAGAGGAGGTAGAAGAAGATGTGGTGTATGTAGAGGAAAATGGATTGGTAGTGTGGGATAGTAGTAAATTAAGGAATGGTGTATATGTTGGAGAATTAGAGAATTTAAATAAAAAGGTGGATAAAGAGAAAGAGGTATTTTCAAATACGGTTTTCGAAGGATCCAAAGGTTCAGAAGAAAAACAACGACATAGCTCGATTAAAGATTTATTTAGGGGTCAACGATTATTGGCTCATTCATGTGCAGGTGATATTGGTGATAGAGAAGTCCCTATTGATGTTATATTAATCGATTTTCAAGATGAAGTCTGGGGTCAGACTGGTTTTTATTTTTTGTTAGTCAAATATTTGTTGACTTTAGAGAGGCCAGAAGATTGTGAAGACGATGAATGGGTGGCTATCAAGAGGAAGTCATCTACGTTTTACCTATCTGGTCGACGTTTAATGAGGAGGAGGTATCCAAATCCTCAAGTAGTTATAACTCAACAGAAGGGGCAAGAATTAGTTTTGAAATCACTGCATGAAGATCTTGGGCATAGAGGCGTTGGAGAAACGTTTAGAAGAATTTCTGATCGATTTTGGTGGCCTGGCATGAAGATGGCTGTTAAACAGTGGGTTCAGTCATGCGAAGAATGTCAAAGACGAAGTTATTTAAGGCCAAAAGAACCTGGACGCGCGACCGGTGAATATACGCTCTTTGGAAGAGTTAGTTTAGATGCCGTTCATATAAAAGAGGGACGGTATAAATATTTAATTGTGGCCAGAGATGATTTATCTGGTTGGGTAGAGGCAGCGCCTCTTATTAATTTAACTGCCAAAAATGTGGCAGAATTTTTTTTGAATAATTGGGTATATAGGTATGGGGTGATGAAGTTGGTGACGGTAGATGGAGGTCCTGAATTTGGGACAGAGTTTAAAGAGGCCGTATTGAAAGTTGGATCAAAGGTTAGGGTAGCAACCCCATATTATCCCGAAGCTGAAGGCATGGTTGAAAGAGGGCATCAAGTTATTAAGGATGCTTTAGTTAAAATGTGTGGGACAAGTGCTGAAAAGTGGAGGCACTATTTACCTTTAGTTTTATTTGCTGATCGAATCACTGCCAAAAGGACGACCGGATTTTCACCTTATGAACTTGTTTTTGGACAGAAAGCAGTTTTACCGGTTGATTTAGAAGCTGAATCATATCTTGGAGTTGACTGGGACACGGTCAAAACTACTGAAGAATTATTGTGTGCAAGAATGATGCAGCTAGAAAAGAAAGAAGAATATTTAGAAAAGGCATATTCGCGGATGATGAAGATCCGAAATCAATCAGTTAGATATTGGGATGAGCGGTTGGCACATCGATTAAGGAAACCTTTGAACCCGGGAGATATGGTCCTGGTGTATAATAGGAGTTTGGAAAGTCAGTGGGGAAAAATGTTTGCAGATAGGTGGAATGGACCGTATAAAATCAAGGAGCAAGTTTCCGGCGGTTCATATGTGCTAGAAGAGTTAGATGGAGTAGTATTA
This sequence comes from Hemileia vastatrix, assembly GCA_030280995.1. Lineage (NCBI taxonomy): Eukaryota > Fungi > Basidiomycota > Pucciniomycetes > Pucciniales > Zaghouaniaceae > Hemileia > Hemileia vastatrix. Next base: position 47,689,467 of record JASXTE010000003.1, on the reverse strand, counting down.
AAGAAGAGGGTAGCGGCCGATCAAGTGAAACGGTTCTATCCTAGAGGCACCAGGAGTGCCGAAGTCTTCCTCCGCAATGAGGATAAACTATGATGTTTATAAAAATTTTATGGATTCCTCCGCAATGAGGATAAACTATGATATTGATGAAATTTTATGGATTCCTCCGCAATGAGGATAAACTATGATATCAATGAAACTTTATGGATTCCTCCGCAATGAGGATAAACTATGAAATTTCTTAAATTTTATCAACTCCGAAATGAGGATAAACTACAATTTTAATGATATCTACGAAATTTTATGGATTCCTCCGCAACGAGTATAAACTATCTTCTTATTTTTATCAAAAATACTTTACTATCGTTACACTGCATATGGGCAACGAAACTGTGATGAAACATAACGAAATACGAGAAAACCTTCATTGAAAATTTTCAAAATTTAAAATTCTTAAAATATGGGTGAAGATAGTGTTGGAAAAATTTTAAAATTTATTGGAAGAAGTGTTCACAGGGGAACCTTCTTAATTAAATATTGGCAAGTGTGGGGGTAATTGATGGGCTGGCTGCTCTATACACAATTACCCCATAATGTTCGTTTCCAAAACTTTCCCTGTTTCTAGTTGAATCCTGGCTTTGTCTTTTAATTTTAGGAAGTCCACTAAGACTATAAACTGGAACGAATCAAGAGACACCGCTCTCAACGCCGGATTCAAGATTCTTTTTATTTTATTTTTGATTTTTTATATGTTAGATTGTGATTTCTTTTCTTTAAAATATATTATGAATTAATGTAAAGGTGATGCTCACTGGTGGTCTCTAATCATTTTTATAAATTGGAGGGAGCCCACCCAGTGATCATCATTATAAAAAAATATCTTCTAAAAACTTTCATTTATTTTCTTTTCTTTTCAATTTCTCAAAATTGTGTAACCACATCAAGTTGCACTTGGATGTGGGTATGATGTCGAGGGTACGGCTCATCAAATGGCCGGGGGGCATCCTTTAAAATTTTATTTTAAAAATTTTTATTACTTTTTTATCTTTCTTTTCACATTCGTTTATCTTTCTTTAAAAATTAAATTTTATCTTTTATTTCAAAAACTATCATTTCTAAAATCTTTTATTTTAAATTAAAAAAAAAAATTAAAATTAAAAATTAAAAAAAATAAAAAAAATAAAAAAAATAAAAAAATAATAAAAATAATAAAAATAAAAAATAAATAAATAAATAAATAAAAAAATAAATAAATAAATAAAAATAAAATAATAAAATAAAAAAAAAAAAAAAAAAAATTAATTAATTAAATTAAAATTATTATTATATTTCTTAGTTTTATTTTTTAGTTTTCATTCTTTTTAGTTTTTTTATTTAGTTTAGACAGGAAACAGGGTCTAGGGGAGCTCAATACCTATCGGATTTTACTTCAAGACAGCTGTTAGTCCTCCAAGACTTTAAACTGGCTACTTTTCAAGACATTCTTTAAGGTTTTTTTTTACACGTATCTTGGATCTTTTAGTCCTCCAAGACTTTAAACTGGCTACTGTTCAAGACATTCTTTAAGGTTTTTATATACAAATTTTGGATCTGTTAGTCCTCCAAGACTTTAAACTGGCTACTGTTCAAGACATTCCTTAAGGTTTTATACGAATTTTGGATCGTTAGTCCTCCAAGACTTTAAACTGGCTAATTTTCAAGACTATTGTTAAAATTTTTTTTATTGGATTTGTTAGGTCCACCAAGACCTTAAACTGGACTGTTATCAAGCTGTTGGGTCCACCATGACCTTAAACTGGATTTCTTGTCGATTAAATGTTTGGTCCACCATGACTTTAAACTGGTAGTTCATTCATTGTTTAGTCCACTATGACTTTAAACTGGAAAATTAATATCTGCAGGATAATTCAACATTCATTGGACCACTATGGCCTTATACTGGATTACTTGTCGATCAAATGTTTGGTCCACTATGACATTAAACTGGATTATCAAATTTATTCAATCTTTGGTCAAACCTAGGCCTTATTTAGGAATATTTCAAGTTATTTATGCACCTAAACGATCTTTGGTCCACCAAGACCATAAACTGGCAATCGATTATATGTTTGGTCTACCAAGACTTTAAATTGGAATGTCAATCTTGTTTGGATAACTCAATTCAATCTTTTAATTTATCACTGTCCACTAAGACTTTAAACTGGTTATTCAATTATTTCTGGAATTGGGTGCTGAAAGCTTTAGGAGGTTAAAATTTTAGGTGGTGATGATGCTAATGAAAGCATAATGGTTAATTAGGTGAAATTTGTGGCGCTTTAACATGGTCTAAAGTTAATATTATTATTGGAAGCCTGGCAAAAGTATTTTATGGGTTTGCTGTATAGCAAAGTTTGAAAATTGTGATGAAGGAATCAGAAGTTAGGATGGTAGTTGGATTTTAGGGAATGATTTTTTTTAGTGCCTCATAGTTAGGCCATTTTTTTTTGTGTGTGAAGCTTGGAGGACCTTATGGCGAGATTGGAATCATAGAATTCGGCTCAGTGGGGGGCCCTATGAGGTTGGAATCAGGAGTATTCGGCTCATAGGAAGATCCACTCTCTCAATGCTGTGACAAGAAGGAAGACTGGTATATGGGAGTCTGAAGGGATTCAAACCTTGCTCTCAGTAGTGGAATCATCACAAGATTTATTTTATTTTATTTTATGTTATATCAAGCCAGAGAAGAAAGAAAACATCATTTATGTTGAAAGTTTAAGAAGACCAAGCAAAAACAAAATTTTATCAAGTTATACTGTTAGAAAAGATAATTTCTTTGAAATTGTTCAACATCATTATCAAAGCTTTGCATTAAAATTCTTCTTTTCATGAGGTCTTCATGGTTATTAGCTGGAGTTTCTTGAAAATAGGCCAGCATTTTTTGTTTCAACTCATTAGTAAAGTCAAGAAAAAGATAGCGATGAAAATTTGGGTAATGATTGATATAGTCCGTCTTCACTCTACCAACATCATCAGTGTTGGTTATTTCGACAGCTAGAAGTTCAAATATGTTATTAAGTCATAGGTTTAGTCAATTTTGATTAAAATTTTTTTTTAGTAAGATAAATAGGGTCTTACATTTAGAGCCAGGAAACATAGTCTCAGCAAAGTTAGTTGGGGGTACTGGCGTTATAGGATTAGGATCTTGTGAAGGCAAAATTAGGCCGGGATCCGTTGATGAAGATTGAACTTTTGAAGCTGTTTTTGTTCTTATTTGTTTTAAGAAGACAGGAATTTTGGATCGCTTTTTAGAAGTTGAGGGATCAGGGAGAGCTGCTGGTCCTAAATATACGTTTGTTTTAGAAGGAACTATTGGCCGGTTGCATTTGACTTTTTTTACACGGCATAAGTCGCAAGCTGTTCTGCCAGGAAGATTAGGGTTGGACATTAAACAAGGTACCTGGTATCGAGCGCAGAGTTCACATGGAGCGACAAGTTCTTTGGAAGACATATTGATGAAGATGAATTTTATAGTTGATTAAAGAAGATGGTGGTTGAAGGTTAAAGATGAATAATGTGTTCGACCACTTATGCAAAGTTTTAAGAATGAGGACATTCTCGATTGGAGGGAGGATGTGGTAGCCTAAAGTTTAGTACGGCACCTAAATATGTAAATGGAGTTATCACGGCATGCAAGATTGGTGTTATTATTTTTTATATAAAAGGGTTTTATTTAATTTATTGGAGTTTTAAATATGAAGAAATTGGTCACGAGCAAATGCCTACACGAAAACAATTTATTTGGCGGAGAAAACTTATTTTTACGGTCTGAAAAATTTATAAGTATTAAGTCGAGTCACTCAAGAACCTTGGGAAATTTTCCCAGAATTTTTACTATTTTTCTTATATTTTTAAATGAATTTTAAAGTTTTATAGAAATATTTACGTTTTCAAAAATTACTTAACTTTGATGAATTTTCACGGGGTAATTAGAGCTGCGCAGACTACGAAAATTAGTTTGGTAGGTAAAGGGGAAGTAGCTCTGTTATGTGTAATTTTTCTAGATTTTTTATTATGGTTTTAAGGTTCTAAATTGAGTCCGGAAGTCCGGACGGACTCCGTTTCGACTCCGTACGGACTCCGTACGGACTCCGCTTTGACTCCGTACGGACTCCGTACGGACTCCGTTCCGGCTCCGTACGGACTCCGTACGGGCTCCGGATTGACTCTGGAAGAGCTCTGGAGGGGAAAACTTAGGCACGTGACTAGGAATACTTAAGCGCTTCTCAAACTCGAAATTGAGAAGTGGGACACAACATACAGCTTAATCATTAACCATCACAGTCTCATTTTTTATTACTCAACAAATTAAAATAACTTGTAATACCCTTATAACATTTATTATTATTATTTTTTTTTTTGCATAACATTTTAGAAATACAATTCAACAATTTAAATCACACTTCATATAGGGTATCTTTAGAAAGGTCTTCATCACTGGGACTTGATTATTGCTGTCTCATAAAAATTTAAATTATTATAAAAACATAAAAGTCAATCTTTACAGATCTTTCACTGGTACACCTTAATTGTTGTTATCAGTATTTCTTTATCAACAGCCACTTTCTTTAAATCTCAATAAGCGTTAAATATTTTAGAGTTTCATTATTTTTTTTTTATTATTAATCCGATCCAAGTAGATTGGTTAGCTTAGTGATTTAGAACACCTACTTTGTTATTTTTATTGGAAGGACGGGGTTTTCAGCTAAATCCACATATCTCCTCCGGATTCTGCTTACAGCAAGGCGACTGTAAGAGTTTACCTTACCATAACGCGCATTGCACAATCGCTTCCATATCTCATGCAGCTGACTTTATATCAGCTGCATGAGATATGGGCAGCACATGCAATGCGCGCTGCATGCAGCCTGCATTGCTGCTGCATGAAAAGCGCATTACTTGCAGCAGCGATGCATGTTGCATGTGCTGCATGCAGTGCATTGCACAGCCAGTTTTTTTCTGGATGTGCAATGCACACAGAGAAACCAAAGTCCCTGCAAGGGACTTTGGTCTCTAAAATGGAAGCGACTTTCCCTACCAGGTGCAATATGGTGGGAAAGTGAGTGATAAGTTAGACTGAAGTTGTTTGAAAGCAACTTCAGTCATAAAAACCTTAAAAATCATATAAAAAAATGAGAAATCTAGAAAAAAAAAATTAAAATTAAAATGTGAGTATAAGAAAAAAAAAAGTGCTAGTGATACCAAAAATCCAAGCTGATTTCATTTGGCTTAGTTATTTAATAATTATTTTTTAATACATTAATTTTAAAATTCAAACACCATGAAATATATGAAATTTTTTTATATGAATATTATAAATTTAATCTACCTCTTTCTCATAATTATATTTATAATTTTGTTTTTTTAATTTTTGACATTTAAGTTTATTTTTTGGAAATACAAAATTAAATTTTCAACTAAATTTTTTAGTAAGGTAAAATAAATTATAAATTTGACATTTTGTAATTGAATAATGAAAAAAAAATTAAATTTATTTAAAAAATATTTTTGTTAGAAGAATACCAATATTTTAAGGGTAGAAATTTGGTGCAAATTGTAAGTAAAAAAAATTATATTTTTTTTTGTGAGGGGTTATTTCTATTTTTAAAAATATTTTTCAAAAACATTCATCAAATACTATATTAAATTACTTTGTAACTCAAATTTTTTGTAAAATATTTAAAAATGAAATAATAATATTGTTATATTTGATATAAAATTTGAATTGGTAATATTAATGTCTCTTTAAGTAAATTTGAAAATCATTTAAAAAGATTATGTTGATAAGTACTTCATTTTGGATATACAATGGTTATATATATATCTTATATATATTTCTTGAGTGTTATTTTTATATACATTCAATAAAATTTGTAATATACAATGCCATTTAATCATTAATTATTGTTCAACTTAGTTTTAACAACTTCATATTTAATACCAGCCACTAGTATTTACTTTTTAATTTAAAACTCCAATATAATATGAGAGTATCCTTATTTTGTCTGTATGTAATTAACAACAATAACAGACTATAAATGAGTGGGTAATTAATTACAATAAATAGTTGAAGAATAACCTATAAGAAATGATAAGTTTATCAAAAAGATTACATTAAAAAAATATACTTTTGAAATTTTTTTGATATAATTTGGGTAGTTAAATGAAAATTTAAATTATCAGACATCAAAATGGGAAAAATCTAAAAGTGGTGTTTATATGATAAGCCTCATACAAAAAAAGGATAAAAAATCTACTATTTAACTAATTTATTAAATATTAAGGTATTATTAAAATTATTGAAAAACTTATTTTACAGTTATAATGAAATCTATATGTGAAAATTATGGTGGGATAATAGTAAGACTATGTGGAAACACTTTAATTTATACATACTTTCAACTATCACCGCGCAATACGGGGGGCGGACTTGTTAGCAAGTCCGCAACCTTGGACTCAAATTCACCACAGATTGAACACACATTGAGCTATTGACAAAGGAACCATACAATCAGGGATGAACACCACTCAGCATAACAGTTTTTGTGGGTCTTCAAGTAGAGTTCAGTATGAGTTCAGTATGAGTTCAGTCTGAGTTCCATCTGAGTTCAGTCTGAGTTCAGGTTGGGGACTTGCTAGCAAGTCCACCCCCTATATTGCGTAGTGTATGTTCAGATAAAAAAATTGGTATAATTGTATAATAACATCTAGTTAATAGTGATGCAATTTTATTTAGATCAAGAATAATTTTTTCTGAGGAAAAACTAATTAAATTGAGATATGGCCATCTCCTTTCAAGAGATAGAATAATAATAAAAATTTAAAAAATTATAATAATAATTCTTAATCACCATTTTTGAAAAGTCTCTAGTAATATTCATTATAATATATCATTCATTCATTACATTATATGGAGTTTCATCTTGAAGTAGTGATGTGCAGCTTTGAACTCATGTTATGAAAAACAAAAAAGTTAAAAAATATATAGTTATACTAATGAAAAAGCCAAAAATAAAAATACTATTATAAATTAATAAAATAAAACTACATAAATTTTATTCTGCTCTACTGATGGAAGGGTACTATGTATGAATTTCCACATGTTAAATCTAAACCTGTTTTAAGGCTAGTTTACAGGTAGAGCTATTAAGTTTCCTTAAATTCCAAAAATAACTTATGCATTTTAAAAATTATTTTTTTCTTGTTTTCTTTCCAAAGTTGTTAGAGTTGCTTAATTAATACTGTTATCTTAATTGTAAGATATATAATTTTTTTTGAATACATGATTTATTGTTTCAAAAATTATATTATAAAGTTAAATCATTTATTTCATTTTCTAAAGCTTCATTGTCAAAGACACAACTCCATTTTCTATTACTTAACAAATATATAAAATGTGATAGTAAAATTTTAGGAATTTTCTTTTTGAGAGGGTCAAAATATATTGTGAAGATTTTTATCTAGAAATTCTTGTACTCTAAAACCAAATAATTTTCTCCCTTAAGTAAGCCATTTCAAAAATATGAGAATATAAACAAGAATATTGACTTATCTTATTTTTATTTTCTTTACTGAAATTTTTAGTTCAATCCCTTTTTTTATATGACATTAGTATAAAACCATGGTTAAATGCTACTATATTATTAATTTTTGTTATATATATATATATATATATATAAATATATATGAAATATTTAGAAGGTCATCCATTTTTATTTACTTGAATAAATGGCTCAATTATAATACTCAACACTTATTAATGTTTCCCAAACTCAATAACAAATTTCTAATATGAAATATTAGCTTCTAATATAAGAAGTTTATCTATAGATGATATTCAACATGTGATTTTACTTTTTAGATTCAGCTAAAATTAAACAAAAGGAGAAATCATGCATATGTGTATAAATGGTAACCATATGTTACTTAGAGGATTGTGAAATTCACTCATCAGAATGGTTTAAGTATTAAAATAAATTGAGGTCATTATTTTCTAGTATTTGAAACTAATTAGGAAATTATTCTAAAAATATATTTTAATGTGTATCATGTTTAAAAAGTTGGAAGTATGATTTTTGAAAATTGTGAGTTTCTTATGAGATACCAAGCTTTAGTTTACATTGTTTCAAGTAGAATAGAATTTTAGTATTATAAATTGAAAGCAATGTACCATTATCAGATTTAAACTGTGTTCTACTTATAGAATGATTACATAACATTAAACATTATTTAAATCAAAAAGGTTTAAAAGATATTTAGAATTTTACAAAATTTCACCATTTATTAATCTTTGATTTGAAAACCAACTATGATGTACACTCACTAGAAATAAGCAATCCCAATTTTAACATAATTTATCAATCCAAAAATAATGAGTCAATTAACATAAAAATATATATTATTTCAAAACCAAATCTCTAGATTTAAAATATGATGCTTTAATGAAAAATTAATACAAAACTTTAATGCAATGAACTCTCTTAAAAAATTCAAAAATAGAATATCAAAACAAGTATTTTCTGCAAAAAAAACTACTAACTATTGTAGATAAAGCATAAAAATAAGTCATATTTTTTAAAAAAATGATCTAACAATATTTATTTTTGTTAAAAAAATCAAAACATTGTTAAGTTTGCTTGTTATAATAATGTTAAAATCCACTAAACATTATCTAAAGGTGGTAAAATAAGTTAAAAATATGTTGAATTTTGTGAGCCAAAAATCAACAATTTTGTATCATTTCCTGTTGTGCTATGACTTTATTCCACCCTTTTTATCTGATTCTTCCAGTATTACTTTGCTATGATCACTAGTTTTCAAGTTAAAATTTACAAATGTTCATTATACTTGATAATATGAAAAATAACTCAAACTTTTATACCTACAAAATAAGATTTTGTAACTCCTTCTTTCAATCAATATTTGAAGAAATTTTTAGTTTATTTGGGTAATGATTTTAAGAATAACAAAAAATTTGAAATTCACAAGGTATTATTTCCAGAGACTATAATTATTTACTTATGTAATGCATGAGCTACTTATCAATGATGTGAAACATCAGAAAAGTAAGTTATAGTTATAAATCTACAGATTATACAGTTTCTGGTCTATATATCTTCAATAAATCTTTTAAAATTATCTTAACCTACATACCACACAATAGAAAATCATTATATTAAAAAAGGAAAAAATTCTATGATAATATCATAAAGAATGATAACCATGGATTGATATTCAATAAAAATGGTTAATAAAATTTTAATATAACCTAAATCAGTATTCTTTCATCAAAATATATCCTTTTTGTCTTTGTAATTTATTCCAAACAAATTTTTTGAAAGTTGAATCTATATATCTAATCCCAAAACCACTATTAAGTTCCCTCTTAGACTTTTCAAGAAATTATATATATATATATATATATATAAATATATTATTTATCAAAAATTGAAATAAAGAATAAAAACATAATTTTATTTACCTTTAATTATTTAAATATAGAGTATTTTCAGAATGAATTGTGGTTACTTGTGAAGGTTAGAAGATTTGAAGTTGGATTTATGAGTTTTTAGAAGGGCAAATATTGTAAAATTCTTTCATAAATATTTATTTCATAGTTTCAAATGTTGAAATCTACAAATTAATGGGATTTAAAATTATATTGAGATTTAAAATCTGTTTTCTACTCAAGTAAAATAAAATAAAATGATGATATCAAAATTGAAATTAAGTTTAAACTTTTGATATGCTCTATCTTCAATTTTATTGATAGTGCATCAAAAATTTAATAATATTTTTTTCCTTCATCACTTTTCACATAAAAGATAGTTTTATCATTTTATGCATTAAAGATTGCTTATATAAAGTTAACATCTATGTCAACTGTTTATGACTATTAATCTATATAATAAATTTTTTAGAAGAAACATCAGTATATACTGACTTTGAAATTATTTAATTTAAAATAGTTTACAGGTAGATAATGAAGGGTGATTTCATTTTTGAATATGAATTATAGAAGTCTTATTTTGTCAATTTTAATTCTTTTTGAGCTCAAATGTATCCACCGCAACTTATGTAAGAATAAAAATTATTTTTATTGAAATTTACATGAGAAAGTATGACTATTATTCAAAATCAAACTTGCTCTAATGGTGTTTTTCAATCATTATTTCAATTCATAACAATAAAAAACATTTCAATTTGCTGATGTTTTAGTTTTTGATATCCCCAAGTTTATATCTCAGGTGTACTATTCACAGAATTATTAAAAATATAATTTTTGAAATACATGATAAACTTGAAAGTGAGGGGGCATTAAATTTTTAAAAATGAATTCTAAATTCAGGATGGATAGTATTTTTTCTATTTTCACAAATGAAAAATTTTTTGTTTCAATTAATCCAGAAAGTAAATTTTGTTGTAAGCATATTATATTATATTTATTTTGATTTTAAATACTATATTTTCAAGATTTGTGTTTAATATTTCCTGTGAAAGTTAATGTTAATGTGAAATTTAAGTAAGCTTGAAAAAATTTAATCAATAGGCATATTGGATATTTAAAATAATATTTTGCTCCAATCTTGAATCATCCTGGGCTAAAAATATCCCGAATAAGGTTTTTGTGGGTCAATTCGGATTTAAGTAGGACTAAGTGAGGTTTAATAAAGGACAGATAAAAGGCTAAATTCATTACTAGTGACTTTTTTCTCAAAATAGTTATAAACTATGTATCATTCTGGAATCAAGCTTCAATAAAGTTGAATTGAAACAGAGATAAATTCTAGCAGCACATCACCATATTTACAAATGTTTAAAATACCTCAAATATTACTCATAATATAGGAAGGCAAGGAATCTACAAAATTCACATTTGAAACGAGGATTTATATTTTGAATTCGAAATTGAGAAATGGAATATTATTTTCCAATTTAAATATCTATTAGTCATTTTACCAAAGTTTTTCAGTAATCAGATTGAATTTTGATGGTATTTAGTTGTAGATTAATCATTTTGATGAGCCATTTACTCAAAATTACTGGTTTTGGTTCTAATATTCCATGTGAAATTCATTACGAATCTTTTTGAAAGTGAATAGTTGACATATTGGATATGCAAAAGCTTATGTTAGATCAAAGTGAGATCAAAGGGAGTTCAACTCATGATCAAATTAGGATTTTTCAAGATCAAACGGTGATCAATGTAGGTTCATCTTGAGCTCAATTTGTGACAAATCTCTGACCAAATGTAAGGCCAAAAAATTTCCTACATGGTGATGATGTGTGCATAATTCAGGCATAGATTTGTGGCTCAACGTAGTTCAAGCAAGGGGTATTGCTAGCAATACCCCCCCATTTTTTCTGTGGTGTATGGGTGTATGATATCATTAATTGCAATGGAGGGTCCTGACTGGAGATCTGGGTGTTGAAAATTCTTTAAGTGGACTCCATGGGGAGGTTATGAGCCCTTGAAGTGCTGTAATTTCTAGGGATAGCAGTGAAATAATCTGGATTGAAGGTCTGTGCACTTGACCGAATTTTGTTATTAGTAAGGAAGGATTTGACAAGTTATTGGACATCACTTGCTTAATAAAACTCAAATAAACATTATAAAACAATCATTAACATATACAAATATATTTTAAAGCCTTTATAATTTGATATTATCTTTATATTAGCTATAACTATATTTCATTAAACTATTTTCTACCACTAGTCCGCACCAATCCAAATATTGTGAGTTAATATTGAGAATAAATATTTTATTAGTCTTCCCCTGAGGTTTAATCCATAAATTATTTTTAAATAAGTAGTAGGATCATTAGTATTTAATATTATATCATACTTAGATACTAGCATAAACTGACAGCTATGGTGGAGGGGAAAATATAAGATTATAGAAAGTTTGAAAGGGTGGAGAAGGGTAGATAGAGTCAAGAAAGCTGTTATGATAGATGAGGAGTGTTGAAAAGGGGATGGAGTTTGGTTGAATTTGAGAGGAGACAATATGTCAGTATAGTCTAGTATATAAGTATGAAATAATAGTGTTTATTTATGGTCCTACTACTTATTGATAAATGATTTAGTGATTAAACCTCAGGGGAAGACTAATAAAATAGTTATACTCAAATAAAACTCACAATATTTGGATTTAAATGCGTGCTAGTGGTGGAAAATAGAAGAATAAAATATAGTTATAGCTTATATAAAGATAATATCAATTTATAATGGCTTTATAATATATTTCTGAATGCTAATAATTGTATTGTAGTGGTTGTTTTAATTGTAGTAATTGAATGATGATAAATAACCGTCAAAATTTCTCACTTATACCCAAATCCACTGGAGTGCACAGACCTTCAATCCAGATGATGTCACTGCTATCCCTGGCAATTACAGCACTGTGAGGGCCCATCACCTCCCCATGGCGTCCACTTCAAGCAGTCTCAACACCCAGACCTCCAGTAAGGACCCTCCATCACTATTAATAATAACACAGATCCATACCATAAATAGAAAATCCAGATAAAAGCGGATACCATAAAGAAACAGGTAAAATAAACAATCAAAAAGAGATTCAATGAAACTAAAAGCATATAAAGGAAACAAATAAAATGTCCAAGCCCCCAATAACATCCCCAAGCATCCACATTAACCCAGAAACATCTTTCCAACCCATAAATCTGTGAATAACTATCCAAGGAAGTAATTTTAGTTGTCCAAACTGGGTGTATGCGCCTGATATAGGTGTCTATGCTTCTGTAGGCATTGTGAGTCCACTTATTTTGTCCATATGACCTAAAATAAGCAGAAAAACAAAGGTTATAGGCTATTAAGGGGCTAAAACCCACTTATATACCTAAATATACATAATATACTGCATATTTCACTGAATATGAGATTTATGTATACATTTAAGCTTATGTATGTCAATAATTACTTCATATCACTTAAGATAAGTATATTATGACTCCATTAACACCTTAATAAATATTATTAGTCCATGGATAAGCTATTTAAACTATTATAAGTTATATAATAGAATAATAATTATATATATATATAATAAAATAATATATATTATTATTTAAACCTTATTTTTAATATATAAGCTTAATCTACTTAAGGTTATCTTATTTTAAGCATAAGAAATACTCAGTCCTAAGGATATTTAGGCTGACACTCCCTCACCCCAAAAAAAAAACAATAAAAAAAATGTTAAGACATTTTAATTAAAACTAAGGAGTGAAATAATAAAATAAAAAAATAAAAAATAATTTTTATAATACATATACTGAATGAACAGTATTATTTAGATTTAAATTTTTTCAAGAGATTTTTAAGATCAGAGATTTCATTTTCTGGAATCCACTGGTCATATTCACTTGATTTATTTTTAAATCTTAATAGATACTCAACTCCCTTTTCTTTAGTAAGGTGTCTCTTTTTAAGTATCTTTTCAATTTCTGCCTTTTCAACTATTTCTTCAGGTTTTTGTTTATGCCTTCCTGATCTTCTTGGAAATAGAGCAGTATCATTAGAATGGTATGGTTTTATAAGAGAAATAGGAAATACTGGATGTTTTCTATCATATGATGCATATAGAATAACCTCAACAGCATTATTACCAACCATCTTTTTAACTACAAATGGTCCAATGAATGGATCCTTCAATTTAACATTACCATTTAAATTGAAATGTAGTGTGGAAATAAGGACTTCATCACCCTCTTTGAGCATTTGTTCATTATGGGCTTTATCCCATCTTTTCTTTTCATACTCAAAAGCCTTATTTATACATTCTTGAGCATGTTTTCTGCGTAATTCCTGCATCTGAAGAAAAGATTTAGTACCTGGATGGATATCCAATCTAGGTACCTTATTAAGAGTTTTAGCAGCGGTATTAGGTACATTACCCAACCATAACTCAAATGGCTTTTTGCCAGTGACAGAATGTACTGTACTATTATATGCAAATTCTAAACCTGGGATAAGGGTTACCCAATCATGCGTGAATTTGTCATTGTCTTTAAAATTAAGACCAAAAGCACAGTATCTTCTTATCATATCTTCTAAGGTTTGTATCATTCTTTCTGCTAGCCCATCAGTTTGTGGATGGTGTGCTGTAGAAAGTTTTAATTGACACCCTGAAACATCCATAAGTGACGTCCAGAACTCAGAAGTAAATTTAGGATCTCTGTCAGAAACTATTGCATTGGGGAAACCTGATGTATTTAACATTTGTGTCCACCATAAAAAAGCTAAGTCCTTTGCAGAAACCTCTTTGTGGGTAGGAATAAATTTACACATCTTTGTAAATCTATCAACAATTACCCAGCAGGAGTTATAACTCTTATGCCCTGCTATTGGCAAACCTGTTACAAAGTCCATGTTAATGATTTCCCATGGAGCTTTTGGTTGCTCAATTTGTTGTAATAAACCAGCTCTTTTTCCTGTTAATCTTTTAGATTTTTGACAAGAATCACATGTTTCAACATATTTCTGAACATCCTCAGACATGTTAATCTACCAAGATGTGTTTTTTACTCTGGTTAATGTTTTATGGTAGTCAAAATGACCTGCTAATATATCATCATGACATATACTTAACATTAACTCCTTCATTGAAGGGGGAATTACAATTACATTACTTAATTTTTTCCTGTAATATATAAAACCATCCTCAAAGGATTTTTTCCTTTTTCTAATGCCTCTTTATACTTAATTGGTAATGTTTTTATTAAAACATTCATTGAAGCATTAGATGGATCATTTAATATTGTAGTTAATTTACTCAAGTCAGGATCTGAATTATAATTGTCAAGAATTGATTGCATAAACTCATCCTCAAGATCTACAATATAAATGCCATAAATGTTAATAATCTCTGACTCAGGAACATAAGCAGGATTATCATCATTATTAGGCAGAGGTAATCTAGATAACAGATCTACATTAGAGTGCAATGTTCCTGCTCTATGTGTAATAGTCATCTGGCCTCTGTATTCTTGTACATCTAATTGCCATCTAAACATGTGTCTATTAGGAGTTTTTATGTTTAAGAGTGACTTAACTGCACTACAGTCAGTTATTAACTCAAATTTTTGGTCTTCAAGGTAATAATGTAGCTTTTCAAGAGCCCATACTACTGCCAAACATTCAAGTTGAGTAGCACCATATTTCAATTCACCACTTCTTAGAGTATGTGAAATATAGCAGATTACTACTTCTGACATTTTACCTTCAATAAGTTGTTTTTGATGCAAAGCAGCACCCAGTCCAATAAAACTTGCATCTGTATATAATACAAAAGGTAATTGAAAATCTGGTAAACCGAAGATAGGAGCTGTCATTAAACATTCTTTCAACTTATCAAAAGCTTGTTGTCTTTCATTATTCCAAATGAAAGCTTCTGATTTCTTTATCAGTGTGGTCAGTGGTGCAGCAATTGATTGGTAGTTTTTTATATATTGTCTATAATAACCACACATGCCAAGAAAAGATTGTTTATCCTTCACATTTTGAGGAATGCCAATATTCTTTATTGCAGCCACTTTATTTTGGTCTACACATATTTGTAAGCCAGATACAATATGACCAAGCACTTTTAAAGATTCAAACCCAAATTTACATTTTTTCAATGCAAGGGTCATTTTTGTTTCATCCATTTTCTGAAATACTTTCCTTAAATGGATTAAGTGTTCATCAAAAGTTTTAGAAAACACTATGATGTCATCAATGTATACCATTAACCATCCTTCAATCATTTCATTATGGAATGTTATATCCATTAACTTCTGAAATACTGATGGAGCATTTTTTGGTCCAAATGGCATTCTGACATACTTATAAATTCCCATTTGTGTTGTTATCAACAAAAAGTTCTGTGAATTCTTTTCAACAGGAATTTGATGGTACCTTGTATTTCCATCTAGGCAACTTATATATTTAGCACCTTTAAGGGTAGCATGTATAGAGGCAATCCTTGGCAAGGGATAAATATCATCTACTGTAAATGTATTTAATGCTCTATAATCACCGCAAAGTCTTTCTTTATCTTGTTCATAAGAAATTAGCACTGGTGATATTACACAATATTTTGGTGTAGTTTCAACCTTCTCAAGAATGTTCATTTTTAATAACATCTTAATATTATCCTCTATGTCTTTCCTCTTCATTGGTGAAGCAGGGTATGGTTTCTTTTTAAGACTAGCAGGAATATTATCCATATCACAGGTTAAACTAATCTTCATTTCATGATCTTTTACAAGGCCAAGTTCATTTGTACCATGTGCAAAAGCCATTGGAAAAGCTTTAATTTTTTCCAAAATATTATCTTTCTCAGTTTTACTTATCTGAGTGCCAAATGATGCTTTTAAAATTTCTGTTTCCAGAAGTTACATCTCATTGAATTCTCTTCCTTTAGACGGGGAATTTGTTACTGACTCAATGTGTAAGACTGTTTTAAAAGAATTTATTTTAAATTTCCTCATACCATTCATGCCAATTGTAAAATTGTTATTAGCAGGGTCTAATTTTACACCAAATTTAGTCAGAATATCATTTCCAATGATAAAACAGTTACTACAGTTAGTATTATCCATTACTACAAAGTCACAAGTTACTCTTACATAACCATGTTGATGTTTAAAGAAAACAGCAGCTTTGTATTTACCAATGGGGTGTAGTACTGATCCAAAACCTCTCCAATTTTTTTTTTGAAGTGGTTCAAGCTTAAACTTATATTCACTATCAATTTTCTGTAATGTATTAGTGGAAACAACAGAACCAGCAGCTCCTGTGTCCAGTACTATATTAACATTTTCACCATAAATGATAGCTGGAACCATGATAGGTGTCATTCTAAAGTTATCAGCTTGTATATCCTTAATGATTTCAGCATCCTCAAAATTCATTAAAGATTCATTTGAGTCCATATTTAATATTGGATTTTCAAAGATGGACAAATCATCTTCCAACATACAGACTTCATTTTCATCACTATATGAGATATTGCTGTCATAATCACTTGATTCTTTACTTTTTTTAGTTTCAGTTTCAGATTCACGTTGATTTTCAACAATATTTATGTTTTTCTCACATTTGTGACCTTTTACCCAAGGTTTGTTACACTTATAACAAGTATTTGTTTCATACTTTTTAGGTACTACAGGTGCAGTAGGTTTTTTCTGCTTCTCCTGAAGTGTTTTTGAATTCTGAGATTTTACAGGTTCAACATTTTGTTTATAAGTGGAATACCTTGATTCATACTTATGGTTCAATAATATTTCATTGCAAATATTAATAAAATCAGAATATTCAGTAACATTAAATGTTCTAGCTACAACAATATCTCTTACAGATATAGGTAATTTGTAAATTATCTTATCTTTCCATAAGTTAAAATCCATATGAGGCTCAATGGCTTTTAAGATTTTGTTTAAAGTCATTAAAAATACCATAGGTTTGTCACCATTCAACGGATTATACCTAGTTTTCTCATACAGTCTCTGCTGAGTAAGCCTGAATTTAGAACCTCCAAATTGTTTTTCAATAAGTTGTTTCCATTCAGCCCAAGAGTAGTCTCTACCCTCACTTAAGACAGCTTCAAACCATAATAAAGCAACATCCTTAAATAAAGAAATTAATTTTGATGTTATCTCTTCATCTGGTAACTTATATGAGAATTTCAAGTTGTCAATTCTTTGAATAAAATGTTGCCAATCAGAGCTGGCTTCCCCATCATAAGTTGGGTACTGATCTATCTTAGGCCAGTTCTTCTGATTGGATTTCATCTCACTAATCTTAGGTAACTTCAACAACTCATTTACTTTTGATAAATGGTCTTGTATTTCTTCCTGCACGGATTTGTGACTTACATTTTCAGATTTGACACTACCACCAGATGGTTTTAATTGTGGTGGTACAGGGAAGGAATGAGATTCAGTTTTGCCAATGAAAGGATTATTATTATATTGATTATACTTATGATTATCCTGGTTCATTAGTAGATTGGCAGTTTCAATCTCAACTTTAGTTAATCTTTGTAGCAGCTCAGAGACACTTTGATTTGTCTGTGCAAAAGATAACTTTGTTCTTGATTCAGTTTTTAATAAGTGTGTTTCATATAATTTTTCTAACTCACAAAATTTGTTTGAAAGGTCATTATATTTATTACTCAATGAATCATATTTAAGAGTTAGAGACAAATGTTCTTTCTCTAATTCTTTATTACGTGTTGCTAATTGAGAAATGTTCAATGTTAAGGATGAAATTGTATCACTAGTGAGCTTAACTGTCTGTTCCTCACAATCAGTCATTCTATTCCACAATGCTGAAACAATTCTATGGACAGTTGGATTATTGTTAAAATATTCCATGTCCTCCTTTTCAATTCTCTCACTCTCCTGTGAACTACTCATCTCACTAGTAGGTGGTTGCAACTGAGGATTAACTGTATTATCATTGTATATAGTACTGTTATTATGGATAAAAGACAAGTCAGGTGTATCTACTCTAAAACCCAAATTTCTTAAATCCTCCTCTATTTTTTGTACAGATTTAACATCAATAGAATTACCTATATTGTAATTATCAGTATTATGTCTAATCTGAGGGGGTAAGTTACTTACCAAGGGATGGTTGCCAGGCCTGATTTTTGGCGCTTTTTTCCCTTGTAAGGGTGAGCTGAGGAAGTCAGATGAGGGGGTGGATCCCTGTTGCAACTGTGGCTTGTCCACTGTTGGTGAAACCAGTCCCATTTCCATTTGTCTACCAGGATTTTCTCCTGGGAGTGAGTGGACCCTCCTTGGGTAGGGGGTTGCTGATTTGATTGACTGGGCAGGCCTCCCTTTAATTCTGCCATTGCCTGATTCATCTGCTGAAATCCTACCTTGCAATTGTTTTGCAACTGCTCTACTTCTTTGAACATGAGAGATTTTGATTCCTCTAACTTCAGAACCTGTTTGGCCAGGTGGGACAGTTGATCCTGAAGAGGAGGAGACGTCTTTTTGATAGTTATCTTTTTTAAGAGGGCGTCCTTTTCCTCTACACTCATGCTTTCTGGTTGGGGGTACTGTTGTCCCTCCATGGTGATGTCCTGGAAAGTTTTTATTAGCTTTAGACCTGGTATTATAAGCAGGCTGTTCACTTACACTATCCTGAGGAGCACTCATATTGTTCAGAATAACAATATTTTACGTCTACAAAAGGAAAAAACTCTGTGGAATTAGTAGACAAATAATATTAGCAATTATATTACTAATAAAAAAGCAATGGAGCTTACCCTGAATTTATATCTTTATTTATTTAAATAAAATATAAGAAAAATTCGAAAAAATCTGTTAAAAATATAATAATAAGTTTAACTAGACCTCTATAAGGGTGAATAATTAGCTTACCAAGCTTTAGCCAAATACCAATTTTATTGGGTGTTATATTGGTGTCCAAATACCAAGTAAAATTGGGTTTATATTGGGTACAGTTACTACTGTAAATATCTAATTTTTATGATAAAAAATTAGTACAATTATTATAAGGATTCTTTTCCGCAATCAATGAGTTATGATGACCCACTAATATGCAGCAGACCCAAATATTTGGTTAATTTTGAGTTATACTAAGGTAAAAATCACGTCCCAAGGCTTATACTAAATAATAAGTAAAATATAAGGAAAGACCCCCAATTGTCAGTACAGTCTAGTATATAAGTATGATATAATAGTGTTATTTTATGGTCCAACTACTTATTAATAAATGATTTAGTGATTAAACCTCAGGGGAAGATTAATAAAATAGTTATACTCAAGTTAAACTCACAATACTTGGATTTAAATGCGTGCTAGTGGTGGAAAATAGAAGAATAAAATATAGTTATAGCTTTTATAAAGATAATATCAATTTATAAGGGCTTTATAATATATTTCTAGATGTTAATAATTGTAGTGTAATGTTTATTTGAAGTGTAGTAATTGAATGATTATAATAAACCGTCAAAATCCCCTCTTACTTATACCCAAATCCACTGGAGTGCACAGACCTTCAATCCAGATGATGTCACTGCTATCCCCGGCAATTACAGCACTGTGAGGGCCCATCACCTCCCCATGGCGTCCACTTCAAGCAGTTTCAACACCCAGACCTCCAGTAAGGACCCTCCATCACTATTAATAATAACACAGAGCCATACCATAATTAGAAATCCCAGATAAAAGCGGATACCATAAAGAAACAGGTAAAATAAAAGATCAAAAAGAGATTTAATGAAACTAAAAGCATATAAAGGAAACAAATAAAATGTCCAAGCCCCCAATAACATCCCCAAGCATCCACATTAACCCAGAAACATATTTCCAACCCATAAATCCGTGAATAACCATCCAAGGAAGTAATCTTAGTTGTCCAAACTGGGTGTATGCGCCTGATATAGGTGTCTATGCTTCTGTAGGCGTTGTGAGTCCACTGATTTCGTCCATATGACCTAAAATAAGCAGAAAAACAAAGGTTATAGGCTATTAAGGGGCTAAAACCCACTTATATACCTAAATATACATAATATACTGCATATTTCACTGAATATGAGATTTATGTATACATATAAGCTTATGTATGTCAATAATTACTTCATATCACTTAAGATAAGTATATTATGACTCCATTAACACCTTAATAAGTATTATTAGGCCATGGATAAGCTATTTAAACTATTATAAATTATATAATAGAATAATAATTATATATATATATAATAAAATAATATATATTATTATTTTAACCTTATTTTTAAGATATAAGCTTAATCTAGTTAAGGTTATCTTATTTTAAGCATAAGAAATACTCAGTCCTAAGGATATTTAGGCTGACATTTTCAATGTTTTATGTGAAAAACAAGAAATGCACTTTAAATCGCTTAAAAGTTGAATATATGTGCTATAGATTTGATAATATTAAAAATTTTCCTTAAAAGATCAAATTTTATTTATTAGGACTATTGATTTGGCTACTCACACTACAAAATATAGGGGGTGGACTTGCTAGCAAGTCCTCAACCTGAACTCAGATGGAACTCAGACTGAACTCATATTGAACTCTACTTGAAAACCCACCTAAAACTGTTCTGCTGAGTGGTTTTCATCCCTGATTTTATGGTTCCTTTATCAATAGCTCAATTTGTGTTCAATCTGTGGTGAGTTTTGGTCTAAGGTTGCAGACTTGCTAGCAAGTCCACCCCCCATATTGTGTGGTGTCAAATGCATAAAAATAAAATTTTACAAATTTGGTGTTTTTTATGCCAGAAATGGCTTCTGTGTACTGGCCCCCTACTTCCTGCATTTTTCCCATGTGAATAGCTTCATTTATAGAAAATTTAGTCTTTTCACACTATAATACCCCACGTTCTACACCCATTGTGAGGAAACACACTAAAATAGGTGACAGGCGCTTATGTAGTGTCCTAATTTAGTTATAGGTGCATTGCCTTATTATATGCACTAATTTCATTTATAACCTCAAGCTTGGAGCCTTTAATTCACTACCATGCTTAAAATTGCCTAAATTAGTCAAGGATTTACCTGCTCAATCACCTTCCAAGGACTGCATATAGTTACCCCACATCTCACACCCTTCTTTGGGTTTTTCAGTGGTTTCTCAGCCAATATTGCTTATTTTTGGATGGGGATTTTGCATATTATATTGTCATAATTAGACCCATCATTTTTACTGTTGGCCCTTCTTGTTATTGTGTAATATTAATTTTTATTATTTCTTTTTCATTTCCTTATTTTAAGATATTACATGCATATACTCTCTTTTTTTGCTTATTCTTTGTTTTTGGTGGATTATCCCTATTACTACAGGATTTTAGTGGGTGATATCATTCTAGTTATGTCATTGGTTATTCTTTATGTTGTTGAATAGATGTATTAGCTAGAATTAGGAATAATTAGCCTTTTATAGTACTGGTAAATCAAGGAGTTTGTTGGAGAATTATTGGGTATAAAAGGAGGGGGTTTTTGTTTTATTCTCTACATTATTTTTCATAAAAATCAAAATATATAAGCAATAAAATTATAAAACATATCAACATTACTTATAAATTCTTTTAATAGTATCTGAATTATTACATCTATTTTTGAACCAACTATAAGATTGTAACCCATATACAATTAGTGAGATTTAAATTACTGAGGCCCTTACATTGAGTTATATTTTATTACTTATTGGATTTGTACTACAGTATTCATATAGGAACATTAAAATCTTCTAGAAAACTGAATAACCAAGCTATTCATGTCTCTGTACTTGAACTCAGCCTGAAAATTTACTTAACTTTGAAAATTGTTTACCAGGTGAATAGGGCTGCGCAGATTACAAAAATTGAAATGGAATATAAAAGAGAAGTAGCTCTATCATCTGTAATTTTTCTAGATTTTCTATTGATACTTTAAAGGCTCTAATTGAGTCAGGAAGTCTGTAAGAGATCAGGAATGCTGCAGATAAGCTCCATACAAACTTGGGTGATCTCCAGACAAGCTCCAGAATGCTCCAGTTTGGGTAAAAAGGGCACGTGACATACTGTGCATATAAAGCCTGTAGCCTAAGATACAGGCAGAAAATAAACCAAAAACTTAACAACCAACTGCAACTAGGCATATTAATAACAATTATTTTTTTTTTCATAACAAACTATAAATTTTAATACCCTTAAAAAATAACAATTTTACATAGCAATATATTAAATTTACTCATCATCATATATATTAACTAATAGGGTACCATTATAAATGTCAGCCTGTATATCTCCAGGACTGAGTAAAAAGTGATTATAAGTTATGTTAAACACATGAACTATGCATGGGAACAATAAGTAAGAGTACACAAATAGTATACATAAGTAAAACTATGATATTACACAAAAAAATGCCATTATAACACCTTATATAGACGCATATATCCACCTTTTATAGGTCTTTTGTACTTAATATTAAGTTGGAATATGTTAGGGTAATCTTAAGAACCTTAAGTATAAGGCTACATAATTTTTAAGTACACTTAAAGCTGTTATATTCATTGTTTTATGCAAAAAACAAGAAATGCGCTTTATTTCACTTAAAAGTTGACTATATGCGCTATAAAATTGAGAATATCGAAATTGCGCTCTGACAGATCAATTGGGCTCATTTAGAACTATTGATTGGGCTATTTAAATGCATAAAAATAACACTTTTCAAATTTGGTGTTTTTTATGCCAGAAATGGCTTCTGTGTACTGGCCACATACTGCCTGCTTTTTTCCTGTGTGAATAGCTTCATTTTTAGCAAAGTTAGCTTTTTCACACTATAATTACCCCACATTCTACGCCCACTGTGGGGAAACACACTAAAATAGGCGACAGGCGCTTATTTAGTGTTCTAGCTTAATTAATAATGCATTGACCTTGTTTATATGCACTAATTTCATTAATAACCTCACTCTTGGCACTTTATTTCATCACCACGCTTAAATTCGCCTAATTTTAGTCAAGGATTTACCCATGCAAGCGCCTGCCAAGAACTGCATGTAGTTACCCCACATCTCACACTCTTTTTTAAGTTTTTGGGTGGTTTCTCAGTCAATTTTGGTTATTTTTGAATGGGAATTTCACGTAGTATAATGTCAGGATTAGCCCCATTGTTTCTACAGTAAATCCCCCTTATTATTAAGCTTTTATTAACCTTAAAAAGTCTCCTTTAGTCTTTTATATTATTGTTTTATACGCATATACTCTCTTTTTGTCTTTTTCTTTAATTTTGATGGATTTCCCTTATTATTACAGTCTTTTGGCGGTTGTTACTTATCTAATTATGTCATGGGTCACTAGGAATGTTGATGGGAAGGTCTATTAGTTGTTTTGAGGCGTCATTAATTGTGTATTGGATGGTATATCAAGGGATTTATTGGGGAACTCAGTGTGTATAAAAGGAGGAGGTTTTTGGGTCTTGTTTCTACATTCTTTATCATTACAATTTAACCAATATAACCAAATAAATTACAATACATATCAATTAGTACTTTTATAAGACTATGAATAGTATCTGAATTAGATAATTTATTTTTCTACCAACTACAAAGATTGTAAGCCATATATAAGAATAGTGAGAATTATATTACTGAGACCTTTATATTTGATTATATTTTACTACTTAGTGGATTAATACTACAGTATTCATATAGGACCATTAAAATCTTCTAGACAACTGACCATTCAAGCTAGTTCACGTCCTTGTACTTGACCTTAGCCTGACAATGAAGGTCTCATCATCAGGGATCTGAATTTAGCAACTAAATCATAAAAAAAATAAAATCTTCATAAAAATATATTATTCAATCATTTATATAACTTTTCTTAATACAACTTCACTGTTGTGATTCTTAACCTTATAAACTAGAACACTAATTCTACATCTTAACTCTGTTAATAACAAATAGTTTATAGGTCATTTCTTATCAAGTAGAGATTATAGCTTATTTAATTGTGAACTCTTTATTTACTTAAAGGGACAGGGTTCTCTTTGGTTTATCCAACTCCCTTGGATTCTGCTTACAGCAAGGTGACTGTAGGAGTCTTTCTTAACCATGAGGAAATTTATACCTTTTAAAATTTTTATTAAATATTTTGAAATTTAAACATAGAAATTTTTTTATATAAAAATAATTGAACTTAAATACTTTGATATTCTGGAAAAAAATACAAATTTTGAATAATTTTGAGAAAATAATTTATTGAAAACAGTTTTAAGGTAATTTTCTAATATTATGGTATATTTTTTGTCTATATGAAAGATTAAGAGACTGGATAAAATTGATTTTTATACAAGTATAATATATATAAAAGGTGTCAGATTTTTTGTTTAGATTCATAATACTCCAAAATGACAACTTCTTTTCTTTAATGAAAAATTATATACATCCATCAGAGCATCACATTATTTTTTGATTTATATATTTAATCTAATAGATAGTCTTCTAGGATAAAATTGGTAGTTTTTTAGTGGAAATTAAATAAGTGTATTTAAAATCAATTTATATTTTTAAAAAATATTAAGTTTTAATATTACTTTTCAGTTTTGAATCTGTACTTAAGAGCTAAAATATTCTCTATTTAGATTCTTTTTTTAAAAATATTCTCATTCTATTATTGTTTTTTGGTAAGTCTAATTACAATAAGATTTTTAAATTCTTCTGTTTTTAAAAAGTACAAAAGGGATTTTAATTCATAGACTCAAAAATTGAAGAGTAACTTCATATAATTTTTACCTATCAGTGTTAAAATTTTATTTCTAATAAATATTTGTTAAATACTTAACCCATAACTTTTATTTAGGAATTATGTGAAAATTTTCAGTTGTGAATTACTCCTGTAAAAAAGTTTTTTCTAAAGACTAAAAAAAAGAATCTGCCCCATTTCACTTGATTCACTTCTCAACAAAATTTAATTGAAAGATCTTTTCAATTCATTTAAAATATGTATTAAGCTTTAATTTAATGTAAATGTGATCCCTTTGAAGCTATATTTTTATATGGGTATAACTTAAATTACCTAATTAATTTTTTTAAATAAATATTTTATTGTATTTATTCAATGAGAAATTAATAAAATGATGAAATGATACCACTTCTATCTACCTAGTTCAGTTATTGAAAAATAATTCAGTCTAAATTTAACCCTGAAGCAAGTTTTTTCACATGAGAAGACTTTTCGAAAACCATCACCAGGAAAAATTGAGGAGGGACTTTTATGCAAGTCTGAAGTCCTACTCAATTAGATCCAATCCAGTAGGACTATGGACTTGCATATGACTCTCCCCTTCTATTTTTTCCTGGTGCATGGTGCTTAATACCATATTGAAATTCCAATTATTTCAAAATAAGAGCCCCTTAGCATTAAAGTGAGTGTATAAATAAATTTATACATTTTTTTGTTTTATCTTGAAAGCTTTACATCAAATGAGAATTTCAGTTTTTCACATGGAAAATTCACTGAGTCATTAACAATTATTTCAACTCATGAGATCACTTTACAAACTGAAAATATTTTAAAGTAATGTTGATGAAATAAATCATGAAAAGTTCCAGAATCTCATATATGTATTAAATTTACCTAATTTTTTTTACAAAAAAGCTTAGTAGTTGAGGAATAAATAGAAAAAAAAGAAGAAATAAATAAGTCCCATTTATTTAAAATCATTTTCTTACATTGAAACAGTTCAAAAACTGGATTAAAATCTACTATTGTAAGAATTATACTTCTTTCCAGACATATAATCAAATAATTTCTCAATTTTTCATGTTTGTTATAAATAATCTTTGAACAATGTAGACAATCCTATAGTACTAGCTATAGGCTTTGACCAAGGGAGTTGGATAAAAACCAGAGAGAAAATCCCCTGTCCCTTTAGAAAAATAGAGTGAGATTTACTTGCTAAAGTAAGTTGGTTCCTGTCTGCTAAAGCCCCTTTTTCAACACACTTGACTGCTTGATGAGCCAAGAAAGTAGTCCCCAGACTGACTACCAGACCAAAGAACTGAAATGTAGACCAATGTTCATACAGAGAAAGCAAAGATACTTGATGTTGGCTGCAAATCCACACCAGAGACAGCGATAATACTTGATATAGCTTGCAAGACTATACCAGAGAACCTGTTGCTAAAGTTGAGTTAAATAAAGAACTAAACTTGCAACAAACACAGAAATTGTGGCCAAAAACAGTGAAAACTGAGTGAGGAACAAGGATGTCACCTCTGGATGGTTGTATGATAATTAAAGTTGCCCCAAACTGTCTTATTCACTATGTACACACAGACCACTATCTAAGAGCCCATGCACACCAACGAATTTGGCACCTGTACCAGCCAAATTGAATAAAAACCCTCCAGAAGCGCTCCCCAACCTTCTAAAACAGAGGCGGGCAGGCCGCCTGAAGCAGCCCAGCCTCCCTGAAGCCAAAAAACCAATAAAAAACACCTAATCTACTTAGAAAAACTCACTACAACTACTAAAACCCTTAAAACACCAAATTACGCTAAAACAACATCGAGACATGAAATATAGAGCTAAATTAGCCCTATATAATGGTACTAGGCACTTAACCCTAAGACTTAAGGTTAGCCCGTAAAACACAAAAAACAAAATTAGACAGCTATCTTTTGTAACTGAAAAATAAGGAAATGACCCCTTAAAGCTTAGAATATGAAAAAAATCATGAAGACCTGAAATATAGAGAAAAAACGGTGTGGTGGCCTAAATTTTAGTATGGAACCCAAAATACAAAACTGGAGTTATTACGATGTGCAAGATTGACAATGTTATTATTTTAAAAAGGGTTTTATTTAACTTATTTGAGTTTTAAATATGAAGAAATTGGTCAAAAGCAAATGCCTACCTAAAAACAATTTATTTTACAGAGAAAACTTATTTTTACGGTCTGAAAAATTTATAAGTATCAAGTCGAGTCACTCAAGAACCTTGGGAAATTTTCCCAGAATTTTTACTATTTTTCTTATATTTTTAAATGAATTTTAAAGTTTTATAGAAATATTTACGTTTTTAAAAATTACTTAAGTTTGATGAATTTTCACGGGGTGATTAGAGCTGCGCAGACTAAGAAAATTTGTTGGGAATGTAAAAGGGAAGTGGCTCTATCATGTGTAATGTTTCTAGATTTTTTATTATAGTTTTAAGGTTCTAATTGAGTCCGGAGGTCCGGAAAAACTCCGTACGAGCTTTGTAGGGGCTCCGGATGGGCTCTGGCTGAGCTCTGGAGGGGAAACTTAGGCATGTGACTAGGTATACTTAAGAGCCTCTCAGACTCGAAATTGGGCATCATCATACATTAACAGAGATCATACAGCTTAATCTTTGACTTCCACTGTCTCATTTATTTACTCAACAAAATTAAATAAATTGTAATACCCTTACAACACATATTTTATATATAACATTTTAGAAATACTACTCAACAATTTAAATCACACTTCTTACAGGGTATCTTTAGAAAGGTCTTCATCACTGGGACTTGATTATTTCTGTCTCATAAAAATTCAAATTATTATAAAAACATAAAAGTCAATCTTTTCAGATCTTTCACTGGTACACCTTAATTGTTGTTATCAGTATTTCTTTTCTCAACAGCCACAATCATTAAATCTCAATAAGCGTTAAATTTTCAAGAGTTTCATTATTAATTTTTCATCAGATCTAAATAGACTGGGTAGCTTAGTGATTTAGAACACCTACTTTGTTATTTTTATTGGAAGGACGGGGTTTTCAGCTAAATCCACACATCTCCTCCGGATTCTGCTTACAGCAAGGCGACTGTAAGAGTTTACCTTACCATAGTTGGCGCCCAACGTGGGGTTCGATTTCTCTAGCTTTCTTTAAAGACTTACTTGGATCAAGAATGTTCTTAGCCTGCAAGAGGCTTATTTTCTGGAACTCTAATTAGATTTTTGTTATTGGCCTGCAAGAGGCTTGTTATTTTATTGATTTTTAACGCTTTTCATTACTTATTGGGATGTCTTCTTCAGTTTTTGCTTCTGGATCTCCTCAAACTCTTACTCCCTCTGTTAGGATTGTTTCTTGGGATAGCCCAAAGTTTGATGGGGAGGAGGTTAAATGGTTCATTAGCATGTATGAAGCTGCTGCTGCTGTTGATGGTGCTTCTCATGTGGACATGGTGAAGCAAGTTAGATTTTTTATTGCTGATAGGGAGGTGGAAAAAGAGGTTATTGCTATGCAGGCATTTAAGGAAAAGGATTGGGTTAAGCTTTCTAAAGCTATGGTTGATAGATGGGGTCTTAGGTTTACTATGTTGGACGTCAATAAAATTTTTGGAGACTGGCAAGCAAAAGGTGGAGTTTCTTCTATGGCTGACTTCAAAAAGCTCTGTGTTCAGTTTGATGAAGTGGTGGAATATCTCATACTGGTGGAGGAGTTAGTGCATGAGAACCAGGCAAAAGATTTGTTTTGGTCAGCTTGTAGTAGGGATATTTGAATGGACGTCTTGAAGGATCTTTCAAGAAAATATTTGATGAAGGAACTGCCTAATGGTGAGCAGAAACTGCCGGCTTTGGAGGTTATCAAAGAGAACATTCAAGCCCATCTAAAGTTATTAGCGTTGGACAAATATCAGGAGTCCTGCACTCAATATGTTAGCAAGGTTAGTGAAGTTTTGGCTGAGAATAACAATATCATGGTCAAAGCTCAGGAGGCCAAGAAGGCTCAAATGGGACTACCAGCTGCAAAAGTTGAGGGTAATGTGGATAATAAGATGGTCAATCACCTGGCCGATTTAACTAAACAATTAAAAATATTTGTTCAAGAGACACAGAAGGCTAACAAGGCCCCAATTGCTTCTTCGTCGACGTCGACTTCTTATCAGTCCAGAGGTTATGAACGTCAAAATTATAATGGCAATAATAATGGTAACCGCTTCCCAGTCAATGGGAGAAATGGTGGGAATGGTGGTAGTAGTTATAGAGGTGGCTACAATGAGCCAAAGGTGTGCCCCTATTGTAATAGGAGGGGGCACAGAGCAACAGTTTGTTTTGCTCTTGATAAGGATATGGATGCTGGGTGAGTTTTATTTGATGGTAAAGTTTATAAATTTCCTGATGATTCGTTCATCAAGCCCAGTGATGGACAGTCTCCTTCTGATTTGGTCAGAAGAAGTTTAACGGCTGAAAGGAGAGCCAGATTTGAAGAGGTGATGGATGAAGATGTTAATGCCAAGGGTGGCAAAAATGGTAATGGTAATGGTGGAAAATCTGACAATGGCAAGGAGAAAGAGGTCAGTAAAGCCACATTTTCTACTTCTTTTGGAGGTTTAGAGCTGTCAATGGTTGCCCAAGTGGAGGGTAGTTGTATGGCCGGCGAATACAATGTTAATGCTGCTAGAAGAGCAGCTGCTACTAAGGCAAAGAGTAGCATTCAGAGCCAATTGAGGGCTAATCCTGGCAAGGCCAATAGCAAAGTGAACCCTTACTCTAAGGACAAAAATTCTAGTGCTCAAACTGCCGCCAACAAATTGAACCCTTACTCTAAGGACGAATCATATAAAATGCAGAAGGGGATTGCTGATATGGTGCCCCCTAGTTATGGCAAGTTTGATTTAAATGGTGAGCCTATGCCAGAGGATGATTCGGATTCTGAGGAGGACGCACCATTAGCGTCTCTACCCAGACCGAGTTTTAGCGGTCCCATCCCAATGGAGGGTGTAAGAAGGACTAGCGATGGATCAGGATTAGTGCAAGAAGCTGGTGATGGAGTTAGGGTTACAGAAAGTGAAGATGTTATAATGGGGTGTGAAGATGGCTCAGTTGGACCTCAAGAGGTACCCAGGGCCAAGATTGTTAAATGAAAGGTCCAGTATGAGCAACCAGTAGTTTCTGGTCAAGATAATGCAATGGACGTAGTTTTGAATACGGTGAATCAACTGCAGATTCCCTTATCTTTGGGGGAGTTATTTACAATTAGTCCGGTGATTGCTGAAAAGCAAAAGAAGAATTTGACGAGGATTTGGGTTTCCACTGGAGAGGTGGAATATATTTGTGAAAATGCTGAAAAGTTTGGGGAAGATGTAGATACGCATTTTTCCGCTCCCCTGGGTTACCTGGTGGTAACTCTTAACGGTAAAGAATTAAAGGCCTTGGTCAATTCAGGGTCTCAAATTAATTTAATTTCATTGGAGCAAGCGACGAGTATTGGCTTGCCAATTAAAAGTGGAACTGGTGGAAACCTCAGAGGCATTGGAGGGCATGCAACTGAGCTGATGGGTACAGCTGAGCATGTCAGGTTAGGCATTGGTGGATCTGTTGGTAAGGTTCACTTTTATGTGGCCAGAGGAGCAGTCAAAACTGTTCTTGGTGGTCCTTTTTTGATGGATTTTGAGGCCAGGATAGGGTATCAAGCTGGCATTGGGATTAGTTTGGAAATCATTGGTGAAGATATGCGGAGGTTACATATGCGGTTAGCGCCTCCTGGAGATGAAGGTTGGGAAACACGGCCAGGGATTACTACTCTGTGCCAGTGTTGTGTTTGCACCAAGAAGCGGCATATAAAACGGACAGCTTCTGGTGAATTATGTTTGTTGGAAAGGGATGAATGCCCTCATTTTTTGGGGTAGAAAGGGCTGATCACTCCAATGTTGTAATCTCTCCTCAGGATGAGATCCCGGATTGCAAAAGGTCAGCTCACTTGGAGATAATTCAAGTGGATTCTCAATTATTTTCTGTTAAGATTACTTTGGAGTGCAAATACGTTTTGAACTTTTCTATATGTTTATTGGATTTATCCTGTTTTTCTATTAAATTTAAAAATGGTGAAAAAGGCAAAATGGGCCAAATTAGGTTGGATAAAAATTGGAAGGGTATGTTTTATGACCTCCAGCAAGAGGGTAAACTGTAAATATCACATCAAAATCCAATAAAAAATCTCATTATAATTAAAACACAAAAAAATAATTTATGTGAAAATGTTATTCCGGACCTCCAGCAAGAGGTTAAACTGCAAGTATCTCCTTCTATTATGGACCTCCAGCAAGAGGGTAAACTGCAAATATTACATCAAAATCCAATAAAAAATCTCAGTATAATTAAAACACAAAAAAATAATTTATGTGAAAATGTTATTCCGGACCTCCAGCAAGAGGTTAAACTGCAAGTATCTCCTTCTATTATGGACCTCCAGCAAGAGGGTAAACTGCAAAAATCACATCAAAACCCGATAAAAAATCTCAGTATAATTAAAACACAAAAAAATAATTTATGTGAAAATGTTATTCCGGACCTCCAGCAAGAGGTTAAACTGCAAGTATCTCCTTCTATTATGGACCTCCAGCAAGAGGGTAAACTGCAAAAATCTTATTAAAATCCAATAAAAAATCATGGTATAATTAAAACACAAAAAGATAATTTTTGTGAAAATTCAATTCCGGTCCTCCAGCAAGAGGTTAAACTGCCAACTTTCTTTACGGGCGATTTACTGTTGGATAAGGGAAGCAAAGGTGTTGGAAAATCTGTTTATAAATTAGACGAGGGAAAGGAGAAAAGGGTAAAATTTAAAAATGAAATAAAATTTTTTTCTAATTTTTCTTATTCCAATTCTGAAGATGAAGAAGATTCATTTGATGAAATTTTTAATGGCAAAACAAAAATAAATGTTTTACCTCAAGCTTATTTAGATGTGGACACAGCCAAATATAAGAAAGTAGCAAATAAAGTTCGACCTATTAATGAACCGCTACCTGCCGAATTAAATCCACCCTTGAGAAGACCAAGGTTATCAATAAATCCTTATGAAAGTCCCTTGGTAAAGAATCCACCTGAATTTTTTGAGACGTCAAGAATCACTTTTGAGAGACTGGGTGTTGTTAATTTTGGACCTGATGGCTGGTTGTCTAGAGAAGAGGAGAAGTTGTTGTTGGATGTGATGGTCAAGAAAGAGAAGGCCATTGCTTTTGTAGAAGAGGAGAGGGGTGTGTTGAAGCATTCCTATGGGGAGCCTTACAAGATTCCTGTGGTATGTCATGAACTGTGGCAGTAGAAACCAATTCCTATTCCGGCTGCATTAAAAGAAGCTTTTATTGAAGTTGTCAGAGAACGGATACGCACTGGACTGTATGAGCAATCAACTTCAAGTTATTCTAGTCCAGTATTTTTTATCAAGAAACCGAATGGCAAGCTTAGAGTTGCTCATGATCTTAGGGAACTAAATAGGGTTACAATAAAGGATGCTGGGATACCGCCTAGTTCTGAGGAGTTTGTTGAAGCGTTTGCAGGGAGAGTGTGTTATGGTTTGGGAGATATTATGGGTGGATATGATGAGAGAGAGTTACATCCAGACTCAAGGCCTCTCACTACATTCGATACGCCACTAGGACGTTTAAAGTTAACAAGATTACCTCAAGGAGCAACAAATTTGGTTGCAGTTTATCAAGCTCAGATGGCTTGGATCCTTCAAGACAAAATTCCACAATATGCTGGAATCTTTATAGATGATGGAGGAATTAAGGGACCAACAACTGACTATGATAACCAGGTGTTGGAAGAGAATCCCGGGATACGCAAATTCATTTGGGAGTTTGCAATTACATTTGAAAGAATCTTGTTTTGAATTGAAGAGGCTGGTTTAACTATTTCAGGTTAAAAATTTTCATGTTGTGTGCCAGCCTTAGAAATATTAGGCCATGTGGTATGTAGAGAGGGTAGGATTATGTCCAAGAAGAAAGTTAACAAAATTCAGTCCTGGCCAAGACCCAAGAATACGACCAAAGTTAGAGGTTTTTAGGTGTTTGCGTATATGTTAGAATGTTTATTAAGGACTTTTCTTCATTGGCAGCTCCATTGAGACAGTTAACAAGAAAGGATGCAGACTGGGAGTGGGATGAAGAGTGTGAGAAGGCGTTTGTGAAGTTGAAGGAGGTTGTGGGGAAGGATTTAGTCCTGCACAAGTTGGATTATGGAAAAGATGCTGGCAGAATTTATTTAGCAGTTGATTCAAGTCAGGTTGCAGCTGGGGCGGTTTTGTCTCAGATGGATAAAGCTGGTTACATCAGGCCAGTTAGGTATGAATCTGTAGTATTTACTGAGGTCTAATCAAGATATTCTCAACCAAAATTGGAATTATGAGGAGTGGCAAAAATACTGAAGAAACTTCAGCATATTTTGTGGGGGCAACATTTTGAGTTGCAAGTGGATGCGAAATCGTTAATCCAGATGATTAATTTCCAAAGTTTACCGAACGCACCCATGACAAGATGGGTAGCTTTTATTCAACATTTTTCATTTGATTTAGTTCATAAGCCTGGAAAAACTTTTACTATGCCAGATGGTTTATCAAGGAGACCACCCACTGAAGAAGATTCAGACTCAGAAGAGTTTGATGAAGATATACCTATTATCAAAGCCAGCACTAAAGGAGCTGAGGACTTTCCATACCTCCCCCATGAGGTTAAACTGGCAGGATTATTGTGTTTAGATTATGGTAATGATGACCTCCACCAAGAGGAAAAACTGGGTAATAGTTTTTATGTTAATAAAGGTGTTGGAAAAGGTGTAGATAAATTCGGTAGAAAGGAGGTAGATGAAGATGTGGTGTATAAAGAGGAAGATGGATTGGTAGTGTGGGATAGTAGTAAGTTAAGGAATGGTGTATATGTTGGAGAATTAGAGAATTTAAATAAAAAGGTGGATAAATAGAAAGAGGTATTTTGGAATACGGTTTACAAAGGATCCAAAGGTTCAGAAGAAAAATGTCAACATAGTTTGATTAAAGATTTATTTAGGGGACAATGCTTATTGGCTCATTGATGTGCAGGTGATATTGGTGATAGAGAAGTCCCTATTGATGTTATATTAATTGATTTTCAAGATGAAGTCTGGGGTCAGACTGGATTTTATTTTTTGTTAGTCAAATATTTGTTGACTTTAGAGAGACCAGAAGATTGTGAAGATGATGAATGGGTGGCTATCAAGAGGAAGTCATCTACATTTTACCTATCTGGTCGACGTTTAATGAAGAGTAGGTATCAAAATCCTCAAGTAGTTATAACTCAACAGAAGGGGCAAGAATTAGTTTTGAAATCACTGCATGAAGATCTCGGGCATAGAGGTGTTGGAGAAAGATTTAGAAGAATTTCTGATTGATTTTGGTGGCCTGGAATGAAGATGGCTGCTAAACAGTGGGTTCAGTCATGCGAAGAATGTCAAAGACAAAGTTATTTAAGGCCAAAAGAACCTGGAGGCGCTACCAGAGAAAATACACTCTTTGGGAGAGTCAGTTTGGATGCCATTCATATCAAAGAGGGACGGTATAAATATTTAATTGTAGCCAGAGACAACTTATCTGGTTGGGTAGAGGCAGCGCCTCTTATTAATTTGACTGCCAAAAATGTGGCAGAATTTTTGTTAAATAATTGGGTGTATTGATATGGAGTGATGAAATTGGTGACGGTAGATGGAGGTCCTGAATTTGGGGCTGAGTTTAGAGAGGCTGTATCTAAAATTGGATCAAAGTTTAGGGTAGCAACCCCATATTATCCTGAAGCTGAAGGCATGGTTGAAAGAGGGCATCAAGTTATTAAGGATGCTTTAGTTAAAATGTGTGGGACAAGTGCCGAAAAGTGGAGGCACTATTTACCTTTAGTTTTTTTTGCTGATCAAATCACTCCCAAAAGGACAACCGGATTTTCACCTTATGAACTTGTTTTTGGACAGAAAGCAGTTTTACCGGTTGATTTAGAAGCTGAATCATATCTTGGAGTTGACTGGGACACGGTCAAAACTACTGATGAATTACTGTGTGCAAGAATGATGCAGCTAGAAAAGAAAGAATAATATTTAGAAAAGGAATATTTGCGGATGATGAAGATCCGAAATCAATCAGTTAGATATTGGGATGAGCTGTTGGCACATTGATTAAGGAAACCTTTGAACCCAGGAGATATGGTCTTGGTGTATAATAGGAGTTTGGAAAGTCAGTGGGGAAAGATGTTTTCAGATAGGTGGAATGGACCGTATAAAATCAAGGAGCAAGTTTCCGGCGGTTCATATGTGTTAGAAGAGTTGGATGGAGTTGAATTGAAGAAGAGGGTAGCGGCCAATCAAGTGAAACGGTTCTATCCTAGAGGCACCAGGAGTGCCAAAGTCTCCCTACGCAATGAGGATAAACTATGATGTTTATAAAAATCTTATCGAGCTCTGGAATAAGGATAAACTATCATCTTTTATCAAAATACTTTGCTGTTGTTACACTGCGTATGGGCAACAAAACTGTGATGAAACTTAATGAAATGCAAGAAAACCTTCTTTGAAATTTTCAAAATTTTAAATTCTTAAAATATGGGTGAAGATAGTGTTGGAAAATTTTAAAAATTTATTGGAAAAAGTGTTCACAGGGGAACCTTCCTAATTTAATATTGGCAAGTGTGGGGGTAATTGATGGGCTGGCTACTCTATACACAATTACCCCATAATGTTTGTTTCCAAAATTTTTCCTGTTTCTAGTTGAATCCTGGCTTTGTCTTTTAATTAAAGGAAGTCCACTAAGACTATAAACTGGAACAAATCAAGAGAAACTGCTCTCAACGCCGGATTCAAGATTTTTTTTTATTTTTTGATTTTGATTTTTTTATGTTAGATTGTGATTTCTTTCCTTTAAATATATATTATGAATTATTGCAAAGGTGATGCTCACTGGTGGTCTCTAATCATTTTTATAAATTGGAGGGAGCCCACACAGTGAACATCATTATAAAACTATCTTCTAAAAACTTTCATTTATTTTCTTTTCTTTTCAATTTCTCTAAATTGTGTAACCACATCCAGTTGCACATGGATGTGGGTATGATGTCAAGGGTATGGCTCATCAAATGGCCGGGGGGCATCTTTTAAATATTTACTTTTTGAAATTTTTTTATCTTTCTTTTCACATTTGTTTATCTTTCTTTAAAAATTAAATTTTAACTTTTATTTCAAAACTATCTTTTCTAAAATCTTTTATTTTAAATTAAAAATAAATTTTAAAAAAATAAATAAATAA
This sequence comes from Hemileia vastatrix, assembly GCA_030280995.1. NCBI lineage: Eukaryota > Fungi > Basidiomycota > Pucciniomycetes > Pucciniales > Zaghouaniaceae > Hemileia > Hemileia vastatrix. The sequence goes on along the minus strand of JASXTE010000003.1, from coordinate 47,652,854 downwards.
ATAAAAATAAAATAAAATAAAATATAAAAAAATATAAAAAAAAAATATAAAAAAAATAAAAAAATAAATAATAATAATAATAATAAAAAGGTATTTTAGTTTTAGGTAGTTTAGATGTTTATATTATTATTTTTCAAACATTATTCAAGAAAGCTACGTACCAGGAAGAACACCATCAAGGGTTATTATCTTTTGAAGAATTGAAATTAGAAGATTTAGAAGGACCTTGATCGATTTCCTGGGATTCGAATCTTATTTCACGGTCACAATAGTGTTGAAGCCAGTTGGCTATTTTGAAAAGATCTCTTAACAGTTGTTCTCTCATCCAAGATTCTGATCTATCAGAGGGTGGGTATTGTTGGAAATAAGCGATAAGGTTATTAAAATTAGCAAAGAGCCTTTCAGACACTAGGTGAATTGGAACTCTAGGGAAGCTTGGACTAGGTTCTGGTAGTTCATAAGCTGAGTATGGAATTGGAGAACCAGTGGACACTTATCAAATTAAAATATCAGCAATATTAAAACCTGAAGATTAAAGAAAATAAAAAGGGACAACTAACCTGTGTCAACACTATCAAGATCATAGATAAATGGTTTACTTAGTAATGGAGTGGGATTTTTTATGTTTAAAAAAGGATTTTTAATTTTTGATAGATGAGGAGGACTGGTGTTGGATTTGGAGTTTGAAGTAGATGTTTTGGGCTTTTTGGATGGAACAAAAGAAGATGAATATTGTTGGCTATTATAGGACCTTTTGTGCTTCAAGATGTTGGAGGTAGGAGAAGAATTTTTTGAAGGTTGAAGCATGGACCTGGGAGCAGTAAGAGTTCTTGGGGGGGAGCAGCAAGTCTAGATTGGAGAGGAGGACCCAGAGGATTAGGTGATGAAGAAAGATTTAAATAGGCTGATGGAGAAAAAGGGATAGGATCTTTGGAAGTTGATGGAATAGGGGGTGGAGTAGAAGGTGAAGAAGAAAGAGGAGGTTTGCAGAAGGAGGAGAAGCTAGTAGCAGTAATGGGGAAAGAACCACATTTCAAGCCAGAACATTTTCTTTTCTTCTCATAACAGGATAAACAGGCCCTGTTATAAGTGTGCTTTTGCAAGTTGAAAGTGAAGATACATTCCCTATGGGTGAAAGCACAATATTTGGAAGATTGATCAGCTGAAGCAATGAAGTCAGTAGGTTTCATCTTGTTAGGAGATTTTTTTTTGAAGAAGAAAACTTGAAACTAGGATGAAGAAAGCTGGTGGCAAAATCTGGGTTTTAGGATAGAGAAGTTGTTAGGTCCTCCAAGACCTTAAACTGGACTATTTTCAAGTTGTTGGGTCCACCATGACCTTAAACTGGATTTCGTATTGATCAAATGTTTGATCCACCATGACTTTAAACTGGTAGTTCATTCATTGTTTTAGTCCACTATGACTTTAAACTGGAAAATTAATATCTGCAGGAAAATTCAACATTCGTTGGGTCCACCATGACCTAAAACTGGATTTCTTATCAATCAAATGTTTGATCCACCATGACTTTAAACTGGTAGTTCATTCATTGTTTTAGTCCACTATGACTTTAAACTGGAAAATTAATATCTGCAGGAAAATTCAACATTTGTTGGGTCCACCATGACCTAAAACTGGATTTCTTATCGATCAAATGTTTGGTCCACTATGACATTAAACTGGATTATCAAGTTTATTCAATCTTTGGTCAAGCCTAGGCCTTACTTAGGAATATTTCAAGTTATTTATGCACTTAAACAATCTTTGGTCCACCAAGACCATAAACTGGAAATCAATTATATGTTTGGTCCACCAAGACTTTAAACTGGAATTTCAATCTTGTTTGGATAACTCAATTCAATCTTTTAATTTATCACTGTCCACTAAGACTCTAAACTGGTTATTCAATCATTTCTGGAATTGGGTGCTGATAAGCTTTAGGAGGTTAAAATTTTAGGTGGTGATGATGCTAAGGAAAGAATAATGGTTAATTAGGTGAAATTTGTGGCGCTTTAACATGGTCTAAAGATAATATTATAATTATTGGAAGCCTGGCAAAAGTATTTTATAGGTTGCTATTTAGCAATGGTTGAAATTGTGATGAAGGAGTCAGAAGTTAGGATGGGAGTTGGATTTTAGGGAATTATTTTTAGTGCCTCAGTGTTAGGCCTTTTTTGGTGTGAAGCTTGGAGGACCTTATGGTGAGATTGGAATCATAGAATTCGTCTCAGTGGGGGGCCCTATGAGGTTGGAATCAGGAGTATTCGGCTCATAGGAAGATCCACTCTCTCAATGCTGTGACAAGAAGGAAGACTGGTATATGGGAGTCTGAAGCGATTCAAACCTTGCTCTCAGTAGTGGAATCATCACAAGATTTATATTATTTATTATTTTATGTTATGTTAAGCCAGAGAAGAAAGAAAACAACATTTATTTTAAAGTTAAAGAAGACCAAGTAAAAACAAAATTTTATCAAGTTATACTGTTAGAAAAGATAATTTCTTTGAAATTGTTCAACATCATTATCAAAGCTTTGCATTAAAATTCTTCTTTTCATGAGGTCTTCATGGTTATTAGCTGGAGTTTCTTGAAAATAGGCCAGCATTTTTCATTTCAATTCATTCGTAAAGTCAAGAAAAAGATAGCAATGAAAATTTGGATAATGATTAATATAGTCTGTCTTCACTTTGCCAACGTCATCAGTGTTCGTTATTTCGACAGCTAGAAGTTCAAATATGTTATTAAGTTATAGGTTTAGTCAATTTTGATTAAAAGTTTTTTTAGTAAGATAATAGGGTCTTACATTTAGAGACAGGAAACATAGTCTCAGCAACATTGGTTGGGGGCACTGGTGTTATAGGATTAGGGTCTTGTGAAGGCAAAATTACGCCGGGATCCGCTGATGAAGATTGAACTTTTGATGTTGAAGCTGTTTTTGATCTTATTTATTTTAAGAAGACAGGAATTTTTGATCACTTTTTAGAAGTTGTGGGATCAGGGAGAGCTGCTGGTCCTAAATATACATTTGTTTTAGAAGGAACTATTTGCCGGTTACATTTGACTTTTTTTACATGGCATAAGTCGCAAGCGGTTCTGCCAGGAAGATCAGGGTTGGACATTAAAAAAGGTACCTGGTAGCGAGTGCAAAGTTCACATGGAGCGACAAGTTCTTTGAAAGACATATTGATGAAGATGAATTTTAAAGTTTATTGAAGAAGATGGTGGTTGAAGGTTAAAGATGAATATTGTGTTCGATCACTTATGCAAAGTTTAAAGAATGAGGACATTCTCAATTGGAGGGAGGATGTGGTGGCCTAAAGTTTAGTATGGCACCCAAAATACGAAACTGGAGTTATTACGATGTGCAAGATTGACAATGTTATTATTTTAAAAAGGGTTTTATTTAACTTATTTGAGTTTTAAATATGAAGAAATTGGTCAAAAGCAAACGCCTATGTGAAAACAATTTATTTTACAGAGAAAACTTATTTTTACGGTCTGAAAAGTTTATAAGTATCAAGTCGAGTCACTCAAAAACCTTGGGAAACTTTCCCAGAATTTTTACTATTTTTCTTATATTTTTAAATGAATTTTAAAGTTTTATAGAAATATTTACGTTTTTAGAAATTACTTAACATTTATGAATTCACACGGGGTTATTAGAGCTGCGCAGACTACAAAAATTAGTTAGAAATGTAAAGGAGAAGTGGCTCTATCATGTGTTATTTTTCTAGATTTTTCTTTACAGTTTTAAGGTTCTAATTGAGTCCGGAGGTCCGGACGGACTCCGTTTGGACTCTGGAGGGACTCCGTATGAGCTCCGGACGGGCTCTGGATGGGCTCTGGCTGAGCTCTTGAGGGGAAACTTAGGCATGTGACTAGGTATACTTAAGAGCCTCTCAGACTCGAAATTGGGCATCATCATACATTAACATAGATCATACAGCTTAATCTTTAACTTCCACTGTCTCATTTTTTTACTCAACAAAATTAAATAAATTGTAATACCCTTACAACACATATTTTATATATAACATTTTAGAAATACTACTCAACAATTTAAATCACACTTCTTACAGGGTATCTTTAGAAAGGTCTTCATCACTGGGACTTGATTATTGCTGTCTCATAAAAATTCAAATTATTATAAAAACATAAAAGTCAATCTTTTCAGATCTTTCACTGGTACACCTTAATTGTTGTTATCAGTATTTCTTTTCTCAACAGCCACAATCATTAAATCTCAATAAGCTTTAAATTTTCAAGAGTTTCAGTATTAATTTTTCATCAGATCTAAATAGACTGGGTAGCTAAGTGATTTAGAGCACCTAATTTGTTATTTTTTATTGGAAGGACGGGGTTTTCAGCTAAATCCACATATCTCCTCCGGATTCTGCTTACAGAAAGGCGACTGTAAGAGTTTACCTTACCATACCAGAGCTATCCAATGATAGTACCCACATACCTGCAGTACCAATATTCACGGAATAAAACCAGAAAAACACCCAATTCTTCAACAGATGTCAATTAAGACATGCAAAAACAGCGCCAAACAACACAACAAATGCCCCTGCCAATGTTGGAAAACCACATCTTCCCTCCAATTAATAATTTCCACATTCTTTCTTCATCAAACCACCATGTTCAACCTTCATCCCAATTCTGCCTCTGAAATGGGTCCTCACCAATACTGCATTGACAATAATCTAATCTGCACCATCACGCCTCCTGTCCATCCATACAGAACGTCCTGTGATGTCTTCCAATCCAGAAAGAAGACCAGCCACAGACCTGGTCCATTATCTTCTGCAACAGCTTCACCTCCACCTCAACCTGGTCCATCTTCTACCAGCACCAAAAGATCTAGGCCATCCATCTTGATTCCCAGATTAATCAAAAAGCTACACCCTTCCCAGAAGAGTGCCAAAACCAGTAAAACAACAAGTTCCGCCATCCCTGGTCCATCTGATGGTAAAAACTTCAATTTCATCTTTCCATTTTATAAAACTTATGACTTCTCAGTTCCTTCATCTTCTGACAGTGATGATAACAATGTAGGATCCATTGAACCAACAACACTAGACCACTTGCCCACAATTAAGGCAAATTTCCAACAACACACATCTCAACAGAAACACCTTCTGCTAAACTACTTCCAATCCACTCATGCTAGAGATCCACAGGACTTTGAGAACAGAAGACACCTCATCCACCAGTTCAAGGCTAATTCTGAACACTTCATTTCATCTCTTGATTCCCTCTGTAATTCCACTAGTGCTTGAGCTTGATTCAGAAAAGAAAAATCGACCACACCCTCTATAGGATGTAACCACAAACAACCCTCAGTTTTAAGTCTTGGGGGACCATCCTCATTTTATAGTCTTGGGGGACTCAAAAACCCTCAGTTTAAAGTCTTGGGGGACTCAAAAACCTAAATCATAAACCCAGAACCAGATTTAAACCACATTAAGAGACAGAGAAAAAACTAACATTCTGGGGTAATTGTGAATAGAGCTGCCAGTTCATCAATTACCCCCAAACTTGCCTTTGCTAAATTCAGAGGCTCCCCCTGTGGATACCCTCTGCCAATCTTTTGAACCCATTCCAACAACAAAAACCCATTCCTCAGTTTATAGTCTTGGGGGACTACATCATCAATCAATCCTCAGTTTAAAGTCTTGGGGGACTAACACAGTGTTCAGTTTAAAGTCTTGATGGACTATTCTTGAAACAATAGATTTTTCAGTTTAGAGTCTTGATGGACTAACAGAATTTTGCATAAAATAGACCCAGCCGATTTCATACAGAATACACCTACAGCCAACCTGCTGAACTTCCACCTTCACATCATCATCTACCCATCACTGACAAAAATCGCCTTCTTATCTCTTTCCATCATCTTTTCTCACCACAGATCATGGCTGGATCCCCTGATGTTGACCCCTCCAATCTTCCTTGCTTCACTGCTCCCAAGGACTATGCCTTCAAACAGTGCATCCACATGTGCAGACCTTGCACATTCACTCTTCCAAATCCTAAAGCCAAATTCTACAACAGGGCCTGTGATTCTTGCTACTCCAAAAAGAAGAAATGTGACAGAGATGCCAACTACCCTATTCCTCCTCCTTCACCTTCTCATAAATACCTCTCCAGATCCCCTACCAGATCCCCAGAGCTTGGTCCAGCCTCTTCATCTTTATCCTCAGCACCATCCAGAAGATCCCGTAACACAGTTTCCAGAACTCTCCCCAAAAGGCCTGCTTTAACTTCCCAAGAAACAGCTTTTATCTCTGCTAAATTAGCTCCTAGGCTGCTAGACCGCGTCCAGGCGGCCTGGCCGACGTCGGGCGGCCCGCCCGTCTCACTAGACAGTGAAAATCAGGCTCAAAACCTCCAAAAACAGCCAGAAAACAGCCAAATTCCTCCAATCAACAAAACCAACTCCACGCAGCCACCTCCCACTGCTCCCAGAGCAATTCAGCCAACCTTTCCAAGGTCCAAAAACTCCAAAATTTCCCAAACTTTTAGGAGACCTGCCAGAGGACCCCAGGAAGACACCAGAGCACCCAACACTGCACCAAAGCAACAACCTTGCCCCCAATTAAGGCAATGAAACTACTCCTCTCCTCTGTCAGCCAACTATTCTTCTGAAAGTTTCATTCCTTCAAAAGCTCCATCCAGAAGAGATCAATCCACTTCCAGATCACCCTCTCCTGCCCCATCTTATAACAACCCTGGTACTCCATCACCAGCACCTCATCCAACTAAATCAAGCAGAAATATTAACCACAGCAACAACAGGCCTGCTGCTCTAACTAAGCCCCAGGAACATCAGCCTCCTAGTTCACCTTCTCAAAACTTTTCAGAGGAAGACCAAGAGAATCCATATCTTTCCCTGATTGATCCACCTACTATCACCATTCCAAAATCTTCAGAAGTCCAAATTCCAGCCACTTACAAATTTGATGAGCTTCCAATGTGTATGTACCACATTAATTCATCCAATTTCTTCAATAAAAATAATTACTGGTCTAATTCTTCTTGTCTAGTTGGCACCCCTCCTCCTGAATCTGCTATTGGAGTTGGCCAACCTCTAGAAACTTTTTGACCTTGGATTATGGAGACATGAAACAACACCTCAGCACCATGTTTTCAAACATGCTGAAAGCCTTTGCCCTCCATGGACCTTTAAACAACTTTGAGAAAACCTTGAGGAAACAACTATTGGACAACCACTGGAAGATGTATAGGATCATTAAGCACACCTTCCAACAATCCATTCCTGCCTCTTCTTCTTCCTCTTCTTAATTTCCATCCAAACCCATTCCTGCCCATTATAATCCATATAATCTCTCCAGCAGGATGCACTTCAAAGAACACAGTGCTTCCCAAAACCCCAACAAAAAACAAAAACGACATCATAATCCAGACCAGCCTCCAGAAACTTCATCATCCAGACATTGAGCTCCTGCAAAAAGATTAAAAAATCATAATAATAAATAAATATAAAAGATTAATAACTATAAATTCTAATTTTTTTTTTTTTACAGTCTACTGACATACTAAAATTAAAAATTGATAAATAAAATAAAAATAAATGAAATAAAATAAAAGATAAAAAATAATACAAATGGTATCCCCCAGCCAATGATGAGCTGATCCCCTGATACCTTGCCCACATCCAAGTGCACCTTGATGTGGATACAACTTAAATAATTTAAATGATTTGAAATAAGAAACATAAATTAAGGGTAATAATGAGAATAAAAAAAATGACATTAATGAAAATAAAAAAAAAACAAAATAAAATAAAATGATAAAATAGCATTGTCTGGCCAATTGATGAGCCTCTCCCCACAAATGCTTGCCCACATCCAGGTGGCCCTGATGTGGTAACACCCTATATTTTTGATTTTATAATTTTAACAATCCCCATAAAAAATTAAAAGAAAAAAAGAGAAAAAAAAAAGAAAATAATCTGAAACTACTATCTAGCAAAATCATAACTAAAAAATCAAAGAAACTCAAGCTCCATGGATGGTCCAGATTAAGAGAAGGTCCAGTAGGAGAAACAAGTCCATAGAAATGATCACTTGGTGGGCTCCTTCCAATATGTAAAAATGATGGGAGACCACCAGTGATCCACCACCAAACCAAAAAAAAAAAAGATAAAAAATCCAGTCCCAAACCAGTTTAAAGTAATAGTGGACTTGAAACCTGAATAATAAACAACAGAACTAGAATTCAACTAGGAAAAACAAAAGACTTGAGACAGACATTCTGGGGTAACTCTTCTACAGAGCAGCCAGCTCATCAGTTACCCCCACACTTTCCAAAATAAAATCTAGAAGCCCCCCCTGGGTACCTTCTAACAAAAACACAACATCCAACACAATAAACCAAAACCAATAAGAGTTAAGAGTCTAGCACTTGAGAGCCAAAGGAAATACCAGTTTAAAGTCATAGAGGACTAAAACCTGTGAAAAGAAACCAATACTAGGGTTCAACCAAATTAAGAGAAAGGGTTGGAAACAGACAATCTGGGGTAACTGTTCTACAGAGCAGCCAGCCCATCAGTTACCCCTACACTTTCCAAGATCAAATCTAGAAGCCCCACCCATCAGTACCTTCTAACAAAAAGTTTCCAACACAAAAGTTGCTCTGCAACACCAAAAATTCTAAAAATTAAAGAACATTCCATAGTTTATCCTCATTGCGGAGTCAATCTTCTTCATGTCTAGTGCCTCTGGGATAAAACCTCTTCACCTGGTCTGCAGCCACTCTCTTTTTCAAGACTGCACCATCCAACTCTTCCAAAACATAAGAACCTCCAGATGCTTGAGATCTGACTCTGTAAGGTCCATTCCATCTGTCGGCAAACATTTTTCCCCCACTGACTCTCCAAACTTCTATTATAAACGAAAACCAAACAACCAGGTTTCAAGGGATTCCTGAGTCTATGAGCTAACTTCTTGTCCCAGTACCTGACTGATTGATTCCTAATCTTCATCATTCTAGAGTATGCCTTCTCTTGACATTCCTCTCTACATTCCAACTGTTGCATCCTGGCACAGAGCAAATCTTCTGTTGAGCACACGTCATCCCAATCAATTCCAAGATAAGAGACAGCTTCCAAGTCCACTGGTAGCACAGCTTTCTGACCAAAAATTAACTCAAAAGGAGAATAGCCAGTTTTCCTCTTCACAGTGACCCTATCAGCAAATAACACCAAGGGTAAATAATGCCTCCACTTTTCAGCACTATCCCCACACATCTTTATCAAAGCATTCTTGATAACTTGATGGCCTCTTTAAACCATGCCTTCAGCTTCAGGATAATAAAGTGTAGCCACTCTAACTTTAGAACCAACAATAGCCACAGCTTCTTAAAATTTGGCACCAAACTCTAGCCCGCCATCCACAGTCACCAACTTCATCAACCCATACCTATAAATCCACTCCTTCTTCAAAAACTCTTCCACATTCTTGGCGGTAAAATTAACCAGAGGCACTGCCTCAACCCAACCAGACAAATCATCCCTGGCAACAATTAAGTATTTATACCTGCCCTCTTTAATATGGACAGCATCCAGACTGACTCTTCCAAAAACAGTTGTTTCACCAGTAGCACGGTGGACCTCTTTAGGTTTCAAGTGACTTCGTCTTTGAAATTCTTCACAAGACTGAACCCAACCCTGCAAAGCCAACTTCATACCTGGCCAGCAAAATCTGTCAGCTACTCTTCTATAAGTCTCCCCAAAGCCTCTATGAACAAGGGCTTCATTCAAAGACTTCAACACAACTTCTTGACCCTTCTTCTGAGTCACCACAAATTGAGGATTAGGATATCTCCTCCTCATCAACCTTCTTCCTGACACATAAGATCCAGGACTCTTCTTCTTGATTGCCACCCAAGTATCATCATCACAACTATCTTGCCTCTCCAAGGTCAACAGATATTCCACCATAATAAAATAAAACCCAGACTGACCCCAGGTCTCATCTTCAAAATCCAACAAAACAACATCCAAGGGTACAACTCTGTCATCAAAATCACCAGTGTGAACATGAGCCAATTGACCAGCCCAACCAGGACACAAATCCTTAAATTTTGACACATCCTTCTCTTTCAACTGAATCTTGTGAGAATCCAGTTCACTAACAAAAACACCCTTTTCCAAATTTGAGCTGTCCCAAACAACAACTCCATCTTCATCAACAAAAACATCCTGATCACCAGAATCAAGATCAGATCCAGCCAGTTTAGCCTCTTGGGGGACGTCAGAAAAATCTTCAGCACACTTTTTGCTGGCCCTAACCACTGGAACATCTTCACTAAACTCTTCAGCCTCAGAATCTTCATCTGTAGGTGGCCTCTTGATAATCCATCAGGTATTGTAAAAGTTTTGCCTGGTTTGTGTACCAGGTTAAAAGAAAAATGTTGAATAAATGCCACCCACCTAGTCATTGGAGCATTTGGAAGACTAGGTGTATTGATCATCTGAACCAAAGATTTTGCATCCACCTGCAGCTCACAATTCTCCCCCCACAAAACAGTCTGTAGCTTTTTTAAAATTTTTGCTACACCACACAATTCCAACTTACGTTGAGAATACCTAGATTCCACTTCATTAAAAACCACAGACTCATATCTAACTGGCCTGACCCTCCCAGTTTTATCTTCCTGAGACAAAACAGCACCTGCAGCAATATAGTTTGAGTCCACTGCCAGATAAATTTTTCCAGCACCAACACCATAATTTAACTTGTGAAGAACAATATCTTCCCCAATAGCCTTTTTCAGCTTCTGAAAAGCCTCTTCACACTCTTCAGTCTATTCCCAATCTGCATCTTTCCTGGTCAACCTCCTTAAAGGTGAAGCCAACAAAGAAAAATCCTTAATAAAAATCCTGACATATACACATACACCCAAAAATCCCCTGACTTCAGTAGTATTTTTAGGCCTTGGCCATGACTGAATTTTATTAATCTTTTTCTTTTCCATAATCCTTCCCTCTTTACATACCACATGACCCAGAATTTCCAAAGCAGGAACACAAAAACAAAATTTTGACCCTGAAATGGTCAAACCAGCCTCTTCAAATCTAAACAACACTCTCTATAGAGTTATTGCATATTCCCAAACAAACCTCCTTATGCCAGGGTTCTCCGCTAACACCTCATTACCATAATCAGGGGATGGTCCTTTGATTCCACAATCATCAATAAAAATACCAGCATGAGTAGGAACCTCATCTTGCAAAATCCAAGCCATCTGTGCTTGATATACTGCCACTGAATTAGTTGCTCTTTGAAGCAACCTAGTGAGCTGAAGTATTCACAAGGGAGTCTCAAAAGTTGCGAGAGGCCTTGAATCTGTATGAAGTTCCCTCTCATCATAACCACCCAGAATATCACCCAAACCATAACACACCCTTCCAGAAAAAGCTTCAACAAAATCCTCTGCACTTGGTGGCATACCAGCATCCTTGATAGTGACTCTATTCAAGGCTCTAAGATCATGAACCACCCTCAAATTTCTATTCTTCTTCTTTACACAGAAAACCAGACTTGAGTAACTGGATGTCGATTGTTCTTATAACCCGGTCCTGACTCTTTCCCTAACAATCTCCACAAAATCCTCTGTGATAGCAGCTGGAATCGGAATCGGTTTGATTTGCCAAGGTTCATGACAAACCACAGGAATCAAGTAAGGTTCCCCATAAGAATGCTTCAACACACCCCTTTCCTCCTCAACAAAAGCCACAGCTTTTTCCCTTAGCACAATAGTGTGCAACAACAACTTCTTTTCTTCTTCAGACAACCACCCATCAGGACAAAAATTAACAACTTTCAACCTTTCCACAGTCACCCTAGCCGTCTCTATGAATTCTGGAGGATTCTTCACCAAAGGAGTACAGTATGGATCTCTTGACAAAGGAGGTCTCTTCAAGGGTGGATTCAAACCCACAGGCGTAAGCTCATTGACAGGCCTAATCTTCTGCGCTACCTTCTTATACTTTACTGCTCCACCTTCAACTTGAGGGATCTTCAGGAAATCTTCACCACCAGACCTGGAACCAAAACCAAGGGTTTCCCCATTGCTCACTTGTGTGGCCAAGGTAATGTTTTTGAAAGGTGTAGAAGAAACCCTAGTGGTGCACAATTGGGAGGAATTACTTTTAGTCCTCAATCTCACCACTCCAAAAATTTTCCGCAATTCTGAATCTTCATCTTCACTTCCGTCTTCCAAATCTTCAAGTCTTGATTCATCTTCAGAATCAACTCTTTTAAAATTGTGCAGTTTATCCTCATGCTAAAGGCCCAAAAATTGATCTTGAAAATCTTCTTTTTTCATAATTTTCTGCAGTTTAACCTCATGCTGAAGGCCCAAAAATTGATCTTGAAAATCTTCACAAAAATATTTTGAATCATTTTTTTTGTGATTTTCTTGAATTATCTTGAAATTTATATCTTCTTTTCTTGAGTTTTCTTCTGACCTACAAAAATAACCAGGGGTTTCCCCAATGCTCACAGGTGTGGCCCAGGTAATGTTTTTGAAAGGTGTAGAAGAAACCCTAGTGGTGCACAATTGGGAGGACTTACTTTTAGACCCCAATCTCACCACCCCAAAACTTTTCCACATATCTTTCAATAAAGATATATAACCAATCTTCTTCCTTGAGCTTGAATTAAAAATAATTAAGAATCTTGAGAGAGAACAGAGACTTGATAAAAAACTTGATGAATCCTTGCAGAGAAGAGAAACATTAAAGAGAGAAAGTTGAAAATCCACTTGGTATATCTCCAAGGGAGCTGATCTACTACAACCTGGGATTTCCTCATCTTGGGGAGAGGTTGTAGCACTAGGGTGATGAGCCCTCATTACTCTAAAAAAGACAGACTCTCAATAGAGCCTGAGCCACACTCCAAAAAACCAGAGGCGGCACCCACTTCTTTTCTTCTCCTGCAACAATCCATGCACTGGCACATTGAAGATAAACCAGGCCTGGTCTCCCAACCATCCTCTCCAAGGGATGATAACATCATGTGAAGTCTCCTTTCATCTTCTCCAGTCAACTCCAAAATGATTCCCAAATCAAATTGATAACCAATTCTTGCCTGAAAATCCATCAAGAATGGACCACCCAAAACAGCTTTAACTGTTCCTTTAGCAATATAAAAATGAACCTTCCCAGAGGCTCCACCAACATCTAACTTCACAAACTCAGAAGTTCTATCCAATTCAGTGAAATGACCACCAATCCCTCTCAAATTCCCACCAATACCTGTTTTGATGGGGAGGCCCAAATGAGTATCCTCAAACAAGGAAATCAGGTTTATCAGAGAACCTGCATCCACCAATGCCCTTGCCTCCCTGCCATTCAGAGTGACATTGACATAACCCAGAGGAGCAGAAAAATGAGTTTCCAACCCCTCACCAAAATTTTCGGCAGAATCACAAATGTATTCCACCTCCCCAGAAGAAACTCTTCTCCTGGTCAACAACTTTTTCTGTCTATCAGCCAACCCTAAACTGATAGCATACAATTCCCAATAAGTAAGGGAAACCTGACCCTGATTCATCCTTTCCAGGACAGAGTCCATAACATTAACTTGACCAGAAACTACTGGACTCTCAAAGTGAGCTCTTTGCTTCACCACCTTGGTTCTAGAAGCTTCTTGAGGACCAGCACCACCAACAGATTTACCATTAACAGGAACTAAACCAGATCCCTCACCAGAACCTCTAACTCCAGCAGGCTTTGGCAATGAAGACAAAGGGACATCCTCCTCAGATTCTGAATCAACCTCCATTGGCATTGGCTCACCATTCATGTCCAATGCACCAAAACTAGGGGGGCCCATGTCAGCCATACCCTTCTGAATCTTGTACAGCTCCTCTTTGCTGTACCTCTTCCTAGCTTGACTCAGCTTAGGTTCCACCTTTGAAGCCTTTGGCTTTTGTTGGGCCTGAGAACTGCTCTTAGGCCTTCCTAACTTCTCTGCTTCCACATCATAAACACCAGCTAAGCATTTTCCACTTTACTGTCCACCACAGGAATACAACTCCAAACCACCAAAGAAAGTAGAAAAAGAGACCTTCTTGAACTCCTTCCCCTTTCCCTTGACGTCATTATCCTCTTTATCAGAAGACTTCCACTGCTCAAGAATCTCCTCAAACCTTGGCCTCCTTTGATTGAGACCACCCCTTCTCCTGACCAAATCAACAGGAGCCTGCCCCACACTGGGCTTCACAAATGAACCGTCAGGGAACTTGAAAACCCTGCCATCAAATTCCATCTTTCCTTCAGACACATCCCTGTTCAATGCCCAACAATCATTGGACCTGTGCCCCCTCCTGCTGCAATAAGAGCAGACCCAAGTATCACTCCTACCAGCCCTCCTATCAAAATCTCTAGGCTGAGAAGGTGCCTTATTGACCTTCTTAGCCTCCTGAACAAAAATATGCAGCTTCTTTGTTAGATCAGCCAACTGCTCCACCACTGGGTCCCTCTCCTGTTTGGGAACCTGCACCATATTCTTCTCCTCCTTCTTCACCCCAACTTTCTCTTCAGCCTAAGCCTCACTGACTTTGCTGACATATTTGGTACACCCCTCCTGATAGGTGTCCACAGCCAATTACTTGAAATGGGCCTCAACAGCCTCCTTCACCTTATCCAAGGCAGGCAACTTCTGGTCCCCATTAGAAAGAGTCTTCATCAAGTCCTTCCTTAACAGCTCCTTCAACACATCCATCCTGAAATCTCTAGCCAGGTAAGACCAAAAAACATACTTGGTAGCATTTTCATGTGCCAGCTCCTCCAGTTCCACCAAGTATTCCACCACAGGATCAAACTGTAGCAGAAACTTTCTGTAACTATGTAAGTTACCAACACCACCATAAGATTTCCATTCACTGACAACCTTGTTCAGATTCACCATAGGGAATCTGAAACCCCATCTATCTACCATATCCCTACACAATGACTTCCAATCCCTCTTCTTGTAGCCAGACATGGCCACAATCTCCTTCTCCATTGCCCTATCACCAATGAAGAAGATAATTTGCTTCACCATGTCCAGGTAAGAAGCACCATCCACTCCAGAAGCAGTTTAATACTTCTCCAGAAACCACTTGACATACTCCCCATTAAACTTGGTACCATCCCAAGTTTTAATCCTAACACACTCCTTGACCATCACAGCAGGAGGACCATCTCCCCCATTGACAGTCACCACAGGAATACAGGAACCAGAAGCCATTCCTCAAGACCAAAACACCAAAAAGAGAGCCAACCAAAGAAAACAGAGATTCCAGAGAACTAGCAAGTTCTACCTCACGTTGGGCCCCAGAAATTTAGACAATCCTATAGTACTAGCTATAAGCCTTGACCAAGGGAGTTGGAGAAAAACCAGAGAGAAAATCCCCTGTCCCTTTAGAAAAATAGAGTGAGATTTACTTGCTAAAGTAAGTTGGTTCCTGTTTTCTAAAGCCCCTTTTTCAACACACTTGACTGCTTGATGAGCCAAGAAAGTAGTCCCCAGACAGACTACCAGACAAATGAACTGAAATGTAGACCAATGTCCACACCAGAGAAAGCAAAGATACTTGATGTAGGCTTCAAATCCAGACCAGAGACAGCAATAATACTTGATATAGCTTGCAAGACTATACCAGAGAACCTGTTGCTAAAGTTGAGTTAAATGAAGAACTAGCCTTGCAAAAAACACAGCCAATGGTGGCCAAAAACAGTGAAAACTGAGTGAGGAACAAGGATATCACCTCTGGATGGTTGTATGATAATTAAAGTTGCTCCAAACTGTCTTATTCACTATGTACACACAGACCACTATCTAAGAGCCCATGCACACCAATGAATTTGGCACCTGTACCAGCCAAATTGAATAAAAACCCTCCAGAAGCACTCCCCAACCTTCTAAAACAGAGGCGGGCGGGCCGCCCAACGTCGGAGGTGCCGCATGAAGCGGCCCAGCCTCCCTGAAGCCAGAAAACCAATAAAAAACACCTAATCTACTTAGAAAAATTCACTTCAACTACTAAAACCCTTAAAACACCAAATTACGCTATAAAAACATTGAGACATGAAATATAGAGCTAAATTAGCCCTATCTAATGGTACTAAGCACTTAAGCCTAAGACTTAAGGTTAGCCCGTAAAACACGAAAAACAAAATTAAACAGCTATCTTTTGTAACTGAAAAATGAGGAAATGACCCCTTAAAACTTAGAATATGAAAAATATTATCAAGACTTGAAAAAAAGAGAGAAACCGGGGCTATCCAATGATAGTACCCACATACCTGCAGTCATAATATTCACGGAATAAAATTAGAAAAACACCCAATTCTTCAACAGATGTCAATTAAGACATGCACAAACAGCACCAAAAAATACAACAAAGGCCCCTGCCAATGTTGGAAGACCACAACGTATATTTTTGAGTCAGAAATAAGTAAAAAAACATTGCTATTTTTTATTTAGTTGTGTGTGTTTTTACTATATTCTAGAGTATAAAAATTATTGACTGTTCAACATGTTTTTAGATAACTAAATTGAATAGAAAATAATTTTATTGAATAATAAAAAAATATAAAAATACATCAAAAAAAAATCAGGTCATTCATTAAATTTAAAAAGTAAAGCTTCAATTTCTGTGTCAAAAAGAGTTTTCAATAAAAAAAACCACTGGTGTTATTCTATATTTTTTCCAAAATAATCAATAAAATAATTTAAAAGGTTAAAAGTGATACTTTTCAAATAAATAACATAATTTTCAGTCTTTTTATGAATAACTAAAATTTAAAATGAATGTTAAATTGTGTTTTATGAAAAGATACTGAGTTTATTATATTCTTAAGATCTCCTTGTTTGTTTTTCTATTAATTTTTCATAACACTCTCGCCATTATTTCAGCACATAATCATCCATTTTTTGTTAAGAGCTCAAGATGAGTTAAAAGTAGAGTTCAGTCTTAGTTCCATCTGACTTCAAGTTGAAGACTTTCTAGCAAGTCCCTCCCCCCAAATTTTGTGTAGTGTATTTTATTATTTAAATTAAAATTTCTTTTTAATCAATTTATTTACTTGATATTATTTTCTGGTAAAAAAGTAAGCTAAACTTATTATTCTTTTTCTTAAATTATTTTTTCCTTAGTTCGATTACCCCAATTTTAGCTTTAAAAGAAGAGAAACTTGACTCATAACCACTATAAAATTTTTCTGAAAATATTCTGGTAATGGCTATGAATATTGGCTGTAGTTCTTTGAATATCCATATCACAAACCAGAATTTTTGAGTAGTGTGAAGGTTCCAAGTGGACCAATTAATAATCCTCAAATTATCAATTTTCTAACTCAGAGGCCTTATATAAGTAATGAAATTCATAATTTAACCAGGTCTGGGACTACTTTTTTAGATTTAGACAATCAAGAAGTGCTTCCTGTCACTTTTCAATCCTATTCACTTGAGTAATTAAGTAATATTGGGAAATTATATGATTTTAGATTATGCTGTAATTATTTTAAATC
This sequence comes from Hemileia vastatrix, assembly GCA_030280995.1. Classification (NCBI taxonomy): domain Eukaryota; kingdom Fungi; phylum Basidiomycota; class Pucciniomycetes; order Pucciniales; family Zaghouaniaceae; genus Hemileia; species Hemileia vastatrix. The sequence goes on along the minus strand of JASXTE010000003.1, from coordinate 47,635,303 downwards.
TCTCGACAATGGATTGACCAATAAAAAATTAAATGAAAGCCAGTAACTAAAGAATTTTTTAGAAAATCTGTTCTTTGAACCCTCTCTCAATTAACCATGGTGTTTTAATGATATAATTTACTTTGAAAAGTTCAGTTATATGTGTGAAAGCCCTGAAAGATACCCAGAACTTTTAGGCCAGAAAAATCTACTCATCCTGAGTCACATCTTGTTCAATTTTTGTTTGGCTTTGGTATCCAAACAAGGATTCCATGATAAAATGGTCAACTTTAATAGATCAATCAATATAGTTAGTTGGACACAATCTTTAAATTGAGTCAACAACACAACCAAAAGCTGAAGAAGATAATTTGATTTATGGTGTGAAGTTTCTCAAACAATTACAAAGTCTAAAGGAGGAAAAACTTGGAAAGGCTACAGATTGGAGGAACCACTTGTAAATTTTCATAAAATAATACTTGTGCTTTGAACAAGTTGTGTAATGACATTATTGATTAAATGATGTCATTTGTAATTCTCCACACCCAAAATTATCACCAACCACCAACATGACAATCAAGCAGTTTAAACATAGTAAGCTTAGCATCAAGTTTGACAGATATAGTTGAGAAGAAAAAAATTGAAGATGAGTTCAATACTATATCTTCTGGTCATAAATTTCAGCCATTTTCACTTTATCTGGCTGATGGGGTAAAAGATTTTTTTCTTGTAAGTCATGATTACTGTCTTTTCTCAGCCTCCAGCTGTCTTGCATTTATCAGTTAGTTGGATGCTCTAAAAGACGTAGTAAGGTATAATTCAGCAGGGAGGAAATGATATGCAGGTATGTAAACTATTACATTGTAGGACATTTTAGTATAGTAATAGAAAATTCTGAATTACTCCCAGTGTTAAAAAATAATATGGTAGAAGAAAAGGAGTTGGATAGAGCAGTGGCAATAGACTTTCTTCAATACTGGAGCAAGAAGCAGCCTCAACCCCCTGTCTTTTCCAGGCTGGAAGATGTAGAGTGACAAAAGGGATTTGTATAATTTTCTATTAAAAGTGATATTCTTTTTCTGCAAAAAAAAATTACCCAATGACATCATTCAAATATTGTAATTATATTGATCTTTTGAGGTTACAATGAGTTCATGAAAAAATGAACAAATTGTAAAGATGATCCCAATGATGAAATAAAGAGAAGTATACAATTGAGTTGGGTCAAAACTTAGCAAATTAACAGAATAAAATAATTGTGGCATTCTAGAGAGTGAGTAAGGTAAATCATTATCATTACAAAGAATAGTGATAATTTTTCATGAGAAGGAGAAGTGACAAGCAGGTTTAGTTAATTTTTAAGGTGAGATAAAGAAAATTTACTGAATGAGTGCTGGTCAAATTCTAGTCATAAGCAAGATGAATGCAGTGCAAAGAAAAAAAAACTGATTTCAGACTTGCATGCAGGCCCCCCCCCTTATTTTTCCTAGTGACTTATTTTCTCATACTTATTTTTCTTGCACTTACTTTTCTTACATTTATTTTTCTGACCTTATGTCTCTCCCTAAAATATCCCTAGCTCATGCATGGATAATCTCATGGGGGATATATTACTTGACCCATAGTGTAATTCATTCTTCAACACGTATCATATAGAGAGATGCTTCTATGTTGCAAACAATCACTTGAGTTGAACATTTTAATACTAGAAAAATATTATATGGATGGATGAATTGAGTTTTGAAGTGGAGAAGATTTAAATTCAAGTGTCAGTATGGTGTCAAACTAATGGGAAATTCAAAATCAAATGCCTCCAACCTACTTCCTGGAGTGGAAACACCATAGTAATGGTAAGAGGTGCCTTCTATTATAACATTCAAGCACTTCTTGTCCTCCCCCCACCAAGGAATAAATTGTTAAAGAATTTTATTGATAATGTATCCTTTAAATGGCTCCTTCCATGGTTTTCAAAAGTTGACCATTGTAATTGTCTCCTCCTTATAGATGATAATGTACTGGTACACACTTCCAAATTTTCTCAAAAAGTTCCAATACATTATCAAACTTCAGAAAATTGAGTGGCTATCTCAATCTCCTGAGTTGAACACAATTGAGAATTTTTGGAAGATGCTCAAGTCTACCATCCAGAAGTTGTATCAACTAAAAAATGCAAGCAAGATGCAGCAAGAAATTCAACATGCTTAAGACACTTTTCCCAAGAAAGAATTAGAAAACTATATCAACTTGATGTCTACTAGAATGAAGGCATGAGTTGATGCTCATTGTGGTTCCCTTCATTGGTGACACCCTGCAAAAAAAAAGGGGGGTTTTCTTTTCTAATTTTACATTTTTTCAATTTTTTTTTTTTTTTGGTGAAACATAACAATGAGAGGAAGGCTTTGAATAGAGGGTATTAAAGTTAGAAATCTTCTATTTCAAAATACCTCTTTTTTCCACCAAATTTACCATGATTATTTTTTAAAATATGCCATATTATGTTCCAAAAACACCTTTTTACTAAGAATTAATGTCAAGTTTGTTGAGAGCAACTTAGATCAAAAAACTTTCCTTGAACTCATCTCAATGTGCCGTTAAACTTGTGGTTTAGAATCATTTTGTTTGATTTCAATAAGTAAAAGTTTTCATAGAAGAAAAATTGAATTTTTTTTATAGAGAAGTGAAGATTGACTGGAATCCCAAATGAAGAAAAAGCCATGTAGATGGTGTGTGCGCACCCTTGGTACCAGTGTGGTTTGCTTAGATTAAAAGGAAAGGGGCCTTGATGGGTATGGAAAAGGACTGTGGTTGTGAAAGGAACATTTGTGTCTTTTGGAGGTCCGTTGTAGAAAGGGACAATAAATTCACCAAGTCTAGCCAAAAGTAGTGGAGAAGAAAACTCAGATTACGAGTTAGAGAAAGTCGATATGTCTGCTTGTCCAAGTTCTCGTCCATGGATGATCACCGATCTCTCAAGATGTCTTGCCATGTCTTTTTGCCCTTGGCAGGAGAAAAGAAAGCCCTCCACACTCGGATATGACCACTCCATCCCGTATGGATTGCAGCCGTCGATCGTCTTTTTCTTTCCTCTCGCCTACGCCTCTCTCTTCCTGTCTCCGCGATGGAGTCTGGCCCTGCTGATCGTTCTCGGCAGGCCCCCCGACGACGCAAATCGTCAGGCAAGTTCAAGCGCGCTGCCAAGCTGTCCGCCTTCCAGCTCGCTCATCAACCGCACAAACCCTCAGCCTCGGTGGCTGCCCCTGCTGCCAAATACTCGGCCACTATCTCCGTCGCACTTCCCGCATCCATCTTGCTCAACGCTCAATCCATCGAACTCAAAACAGCTCTCGTTGGTCAAGTTCAGTGTTTTATATGCATATATATATTCTTCTTCTTTATCGTCCCCGCTAGCTATGACACTCATTCTCCTTACTTCAGATTGCAAGGACTTGTGCGATCTTTGCGGTCGATGAGATCATCCTTTTCCATGAACCTCTCTCCTTCGATCCAAATCCTCCTCATCTTCGCTCAAAATTTAGATCTGTTACAGAGCATGAGTTTAATCCAATCGACTACATGGCAAGGATATTACAATATCTAGAATGCCCACAGTAATACTTTTTTTTGTTCTTTACTTTCTTTGAAAATAAATGTCATTGATGAATATCTGTTAAATTCTTTTTACAAGATACCTACGCAAATCTCTTTTCCCTATTCATCCTGATTTACGACTCGCTGGTTTGCTGCCACCCTTAGATCTTCCTCACCATTTTAGAAAAAAAGATCAAGCGAAATGGCGGGAAGGTTGTGTCTTACCTGAAGAAAAAACTTCCAATTTTCTTTTAGGTTGTCACTCGAAATCTCTCAACCAAAATCAAAATCGCTTTCGAGATCAAAAGACTACCTGGGTCGATGTTGGACTTGAGAAACCGGTCCAAGTTGCATTACAAAATGACTTGCCTGATTGGACTAGAGTCACCGTTGAGTTGCCTGAAAATGATAATGATTTAGGTATAGTCATTTGATATTTATTTCTTCTGATAATTGGTATTTCAATAATCATCTACTTACAGCATTGTGTTCTAAATTCTGTTAAATAAATAAATAAACTTAATTAAACTATGGACTTGTTCTTTAATTTCTAAAGCCCAGTTAGTCTCACCGCGGAAGCCCACCGAAACCGAAGGAATCTATTGGGGATATAACATAAGGATAGCCAGCAGTATTTCCAAAGTGTTCACAGAATCGCCTTATTTAAGCTCTGGAGGTTATGATGTTACAATAGGCACCAGTGAGAGGGGCGAAGATATTCACCAAACAGCACCAAAAATACGGAAATTCAAGTCTGTATTCCTCATTCTCTTTAATATACTATGGTTTGTCATAATCAACTAGTTAATAATCTAATTACGTTTTACTTTATAAAATAGTCATCTACTCTTGGTTCTTGGTGGATTATCTGGCCTCGAAGTAACTATTGCTGATGATGAAACTTTAGAACCAAAGTTAGAAGCTGAAGAAGCTCATTTATTGTTTGACCATTGGCTCAATATGCTACCCTCTCAAGGTAGTAGGACCGTCAGAAGTGAAGAAGCATTATCCGTCAGTCTAACGGCTTTAAGGATGATCTTTGGGCCTAGGAAAGATCAAAATTAACTTACCCGAGAAAACTCCCCCACCCCCGCGTATGTAGCGGAATTTTTTGGTTGATTAGGGATATCTCCTCTTTGTATTATTTCAGCAGCTAATCTACTGATAACTTAAGATAAAAATGGTTTTTGAACCCAATTCCGTCAAACTACTACCAAGTTTAGAAATATACATATATCAGATTGGATGAACTTTGAAGAGAAGAGGGATTGTTCCTTCATTTCAGAAGAATGTAATTAACTATGTCTTTTTTGGCATAATCAATCGATGATAAGCTTGAAAAAAAAAATCTATTTGATAATAGAGATGCAGGTATATTACTTTGTAAAAAAAAATTGAAATGAAAAATAATTGTTAATTGGTAAATGTTAAATGATATGTATATACATATATATATATATACTAAAAAAAAAGAAGAAGAAAAAAATAGGGAAAGGTGTGCATAAATTTTTTTTACACAAAATCTTTTTTGTTTATTATTTTTAGAAAATGGAAGATTGAAGATTGAAGAGAAAAAATATAGTATAATGAGGCACCATACATAAAAAAAGATATTGGCAATACAGAAGTTCTTTAGCTGCCAGGCTATCAGCACAGCTTAAGGTGGGGTGGAACTCCAACGATAAAGATTACCTGCTGCTCTATGAATAATCAGCCCTTTTCTGTAGAGTTTTTTGTGAAGTCACTGAGCAAGAAATATGCTACAGCTATATCAGAAATGATTTGTGCAAAGTCAGGATTTTCCAAAAAAAAATCTGACTAGGTTTAGAGTGATATCCATTATTAGCAGAAAATCCTGTGACCCAGTAGGGCATCAGCTGAGCATCAGCTGAGAATCTACCGCAGTAGGAAAAAAGAGCGCACTAGATGTCTAGTGCTTTTTTTTGCTTCCTGAAATGATTCCAATAGCGATTCCTTTTGTGTATTCCCTCACCTAACTTTCCTTTATCTCTCATCTCCCCTTCCTATTTTCTCTCTCTTCTCCTGACACATCCCCTCCTTTTTCCCAATCTAATATTCCCTTATTTCTCCTCTCTTTTCCATTTGTTATGTCTCCATTTTCCACTTTTATCCCCCCTTCCACTTCCTATTTTTATACTTCACTTTCACTTTCACTCATTATCTTCCCCTTCCACTTTCTATTGTTTTATTTCCCTTCAACTTTCTATTGTTATATTTCCCTTCAACTTTCTATTGCTATATTTTTCTTCCACTTTCTCTCATTATCTTCACCTTCCACTTTCCCTCATTCTCTACTGCACTTCACAAATGATTCAATGCCTACTAGACCAAGGAGGAGAAATGCGCTTCATCCAAGTTGCTAGCTGAATAGTCTAGAGGCACTGAAAAACAGGTTATTGAAGCGGTGAAGAGTTTCCATGTGCAGACCAAAGCAAAGAAATTGAAGTAGACAAAAAGAAAATGTAAGAGCTAAGTGGTGCAGTAATAAATGCAGTGACAGTCATTCACCATAATTGTGATTTGTAAAACTGGAGTTGAAGCTGATGTAAGGGAGAATAGGGCTCAAACAATATCAGCTTCACTTAAGACTCTACTGTGTTAGTTTAGTGGTGGAAGCTATACTCAGTATTTTTCTCACTGCTTGTCCAAATATTTTTTTTCTCTCTCCAAAACGATACCCAAAAGTGAAAATTCATGATGGAGAACAAACGATTTCACTTGCCAGTCTTTTTTATCCAATATTGTTAGGATTTAGTTGAGAGGTGGGGAGGAGGAGTGCTATGGGTGCTATGCATTGTAAAGAGGTGGAAGAGTGGATATTGCATAAGGGGGTTAGATGGGGCAAGCACTGTGGAGCACTCCCCATTGGACAACTTATCTAGTAAATCCAGTTCCTCTCTAGTCTCACTGCCAATTGGCACATTCAGTCCTGTCTTCTCTCACTGTTGGAAGTCCCAACATTGTCAGTCTTAGTTAGTCTCACTGCTGTATTCAGCATAGTCAGTCCTGTCTTAGGCTAGTGTTAACCCTAGTGGTAGTCCACCTTCTCAGGTCTTAACATATATGCATATTAATATTGAATAACCTCTTTTTTGATCCAGTCCATATCACATTTTCAACAACAAATTAAAGACTCTGTAGGCACTGTGTATCAGCTATGTGAGCACCATTTTCACATTACAAATGATATATGATAAATTTTGATTATTAAAAATTAAATGAGGTTTTCAGATTCACAGTTAATAAAAAATTAACCAAGTTATAGGTATTTTAATCTAACATGTGATTTTTACTCATCAGTTCCATATCCTGCCCAAATTATAAGCAAAATATGTATTTTGAAGATGGAAAAAGATAAATATGATGATTCCAAATCAAATGAGCTATTCAGATTCAGAATCTAAGTAAAATTGACCACAATATAGCTATTTTAATATTAAAAGTAATTTTTTTTCTCAAGTGCCATATCTCACTCAAAATTTTGAATAAATATGTATTTTGAAGATAGAAAAAAATTAATATGATGATTCCAAATCAAATGAGCTATTCAGATTTTGAATCCAAGTAAAATTGACTAAGATATAGCTATTTCAATCTAAAAAGTGATTTTTACTCTTAACTTCCATTTTTCACACAATCTATTGGATAAATTTATATTTTAAAGAGAGTGAGAGATTTATATTGTGATTGCAAATCAAATGAGCTATCAATTGATAAAATCTAAGTAAAAATGAGCAAGATATAGCTACTTCAATATAAAATGTGATTTTAGTGCTTAAGTGCCATTTCTCACTCAACTTTTAAGTGGTCAATTTTAAATAAAGTTATAAAAATGATACTAGGTTTAATATCTGATTATATTGATAATTATCATATTTAATTTTGTATACTGTTAAAGAACTATGGCAGCTGAAAATTTGAGTCAGATATAGCACTTAAGCACAAAAATAACTTAAAAGCTTGAAGTTGCTATATCTTTCTCTATTTTACTTATAATTTAAATCTTAATAGCTCATTAAATTTGGAATAATCATATTTATCTTTCTCTATCTTAAAAATACATATTTTGCTTAACATTTGGGCATGATATGGCACTTAAGAGTAAAAAAACATGTGTTAGATTAAAATACCTATAGCTTGGTCAATTTTTTATTGACTGTGAATCTGAAAAGCTCATTTAATTTTTAATAATCAAAATTTATCATATATCATTCCAATTGTGAAAATGGTGCTCACATAGCT